>CAHIKZ030003210.1:0-165654 GCA_903632075.3 Acanthosepion pharaonis
GAGAACCAACCTGGATTGAAATGAATACATTCATGAAAGCAGCCAGTTTGGCCTCTGCACCAGGTCCAAACAAAGTGCCTTACATAGTTTAAACATAAACAGTGCCTTACATAGTTTAAACATAGTGCCTTACATAGTTAAAACATAAACAAGTGCCTTACATAGTTTAAACATAAAACAGTGCCTTACATAGTTTAAACATAAACAAAGTGCCTTACATAGTTTAAACATAAACAAAGTGCCTTACATAGTTTAAACATAAACAAAGTGCCTTACATAGTTTAAACATAAACAAAGTGCCTTACATAGTTTAAACATAAACAAAGTGCCTTACATAGTTTAAACATAAACAAAGTGCCTATATAGTTTAAAACATAAACAAAGTGCCTTTACATAGTTTAAACATAAACAAAGTGCCTTACATAGTTTAAACATAAACAAAGTGCCTCATATAGTTTAAACATAAACAAAGTGCCTTACATAGTTTAAACATAAACAAAAGTGCCTTACATAGTTTAAACATAAACAAAGTGCCTTACATAGTTTAAACAGTGCCTTACATAGTTTAAACATAAACAAAGTGCCTTACATAGTTTAAACATAAACAAAGTGCTCATATAGTTTTAAACATAAACAAAGTGCCTTACATAGTTTAAACATAAACAAAGTGCCTTACATAGTTTAAACATAAACAAAGTGCCTTACATAGTTTAAACATAAACACTGCTTGAAACTTCTTCACATGTTATGGAAATTACTAAAAGTAATTTGACAGAGGGAAAATAACAGAACAATGGAGGTTCTCTGAAGATATTTGGATCCCTGAAGAGGAAGGATCCAGAAGGATAAACCAATTCAGATGCATCTCCCTTTTGAACACCAAGAGCAAAATATTTTTTAGCATCTTGAATTGTCAATTGACAGATTTTCTCTTAGAAAAAGGATTAAATCAATACTTCTATACAAAAAGGACGAATACCAGACATACCAGGATGTAGGGAACACACAGAGGTTGTCTTGCAGTTGTTAAAAGATGCAAAGGCAAACAGGGCTGACATAGCCATCTTGTGGTTGGAGCTTAAAAATGCCTATGGTTCAATCACACAAAAACTGGTGGAAGAAGCACTCCAATGCCATCATGTCCCTAATGTCACCAATTCATTTCGAAATATTATAACAATTTTCAAATGAGAACAGTATCAGAGAATACTGCGTTGACATGGCATAAATTGGAAACAGGTATTATAACTGGATGTACAATCTCAGCTACCCTATTTTGCCTAGCTGTAAATATGATAATTAAAGCCACAGAAGTAGAATGCAGTGGCCAGTCACTGGATCTGGACTAAGGCAACCTATGATAAGAGCTTATATGGACATGACAATAACAACTATGTCTGCTATTGGTGCAAGATGGCCGCTAAAGAGGATTGAAAAGCACATGACATGGGCCCGAATGATTTTCAACCCCTTGAAATCAAGGTTGCTCATTTTCAAAAAAGGAAAATTATCAGAGAAAGAGCACGTCAGACGATCCAGGGAATACATTCCAACAATTAGAGAAAAACTCAAAGAGTCTAGGAAAACGCGTTGATCACTAGGAAACTAAGGATAAGCTAAAAACACGGTTAAAGAGAGTTGATAAGTCTGGTTTGCATGCCCGTTTTAAAGCATGGATCTATCAGCATGCCATTCCCCCCAAAATTCTATGGCCATTGTCTATCTATGAATTTACAACATTTCATATAGAATAGTTAGAAAAGAAGATCAATTCATGTTTGCATAGATGGCTAGGTCTACCGAAAAGTCAGACTAGCAATGCCCTATATGACAATTCCAATGCACTACCGAGTTCCTTTCAGAAGCCTAGTAGAGGAATTTAAAGTCACCAAAGTTAGAACAACAAAGCAGTAGAAGTTCTCCAAAGATCCAAACATGTCTGGAGCAGGCAAAGTTTACTCAGGAAGGAAATGGAGAGCAGAAAAAGAATTGCTAGTAGCAGAACAACTTTAAGAAAAAGCATTATTAGGGGCCAGGCTACGAGATGTGTGGACTTAGCATATTTCCCTACTGTTCAGGTGGACAGAGCCAAAAGAAAAGAAAAACTTTCTCATACAAGAGGAAATGCGCAAGGATGAAGAGAAAAGGTTGACAAAAATGGTGGAACAAAGCCAACAAGGAGCATAGACCAAATGAGAATCCATGACTTATAGAAAGATCAAATGGTCTAATATATGGTGTAATGACACCAGCATAAGATTCCTAATTCAGACTTTATACAACATCCTCCTCAGTTCTGTTAACCTTCACTTATAGTACAAAATGAAATTGCCCTTATGTCTATTGTGCACGCATCAAGGGATGTGAAAACACATTCTAAGTAGCTGTCAAGCTAAAGAAAGGTCAGTACAAATGGCAACATGACCAAATTTTAAAGGATATAGCAGAGGTAGTCAGCATGGCTATGGGTATTAAATCCTGATAAAAAAAAGTGATAGAGTTTCTTAAGCCTGGTGATAAACCTAACAAAAAGAAAAAGTTCGCAGCAAATACTTTGTCATTGGCAATAGACTCGGAATTAAGGACTGATTTAGAAACCAGACTAAGATTCCTGGACACATCATCCAAACATTAAAACTACATTACAGATATAATGTTCTTCTCAGATAATCTAAAGAAAATAATAATGTGGGAATTAACAGTGCTTTGGGAAGAGCATGCAGAAGAAGCCCATGAATGGAAGAAACTGAAGTATGATGAGTTACTAATGAGTTGCAAAAATAATGGATGGAAAGCAAGCTGTCTGTCAATCGAAGTGGGTACAAGAGATTTTACTGCAAGGTCTTTATGAAAAGTCCTAACTGATATTGGCTTAGTAGGTGCTAACAAAAAGAAGTCGATTTGAACCATAATTGATACAGAAAAAAGGACAGCCAAATGATTATGGATTAAACAAGACAGTTCTTGGGCATCTATGCAACAACAAAACTAGTTCATGCAATAACTTCTGAAAAGGAAAAAAGAAAGGAAAAAGAGGGGAGGGGGAAGAGGAAAAAAAAAAGAAAAAATATGTAAATAATATAAATTTATAATATAAATTTTAATGTGTAACTAATATAAATATCATTTAAAAATGTTTTTGTTTAAATACGTGACTTGAATTATACAGGAACAGCCAATGAAGATTTCATGTTAGTTTGTAAAGCCCATTACTCGTAAATCTGTATAACCAGTTTCTCTGAGTGTTATACACAATTTTATATGCATGTTTATTTTAAATTACATACAACCAATAGGTTACCTTTTATTTAGAGTAGGGAGAGGGTGTTGAATTTTCAATTCATTTAAGTGGTTGTAAGCATGATATATATATTGAAGGGATTTTGTTTTTCTTTCATTTTTTGTTATTTAAGCAGTTATAAGCATGATACATATTGTAAAACTGTTCCCCATTCCTTTCGTAATTTAGCCTATTTATTAAATTGCTGTTTCACATTTTATTATAGCATTTTAATCATCTTCATAATTTGTGTATAGTTTATTTAATTAGTTTATTTTCTCAATCGTCGTTTCGCATTTCATTATTTCATCATTAAAATTTGTGTAGAGTTAAAACACAGCATGTTTCTGGATACTTAAAATGCAAATAATTAGAACAAAAAACTTGATAATATCTCCTCTTAAAAACAATAACTCACCTGTAATAATGTCAGGAATTGGTTTAAATGTTATTTTTAAAAAATGGGATAATTAAAGCTTATAAATGTTTTAACCCATTGTTGAGAATGGTGGGTGGATGCAGGTGTTTTTTTAAGCAGTACTGATAGATAATTTCATTAGTCATTTATATGTTATAAGTTTAAGTAGTTATATAGTTTTTATGAGAGGATAATTAACCAAAACAAAACCAAACATTAAAAATAAGGCACCTAGCATTGTTTGGTAAACAACCTAAAGGTTTTCAAGATTAAGAATGTCAAATTACCTCCTTGATTATCTGCTCAAGCTGTTATCCAACCGATAACCCAAAAATAAATAAATAAATCAGTCTGAGCATTGGATTGTTTGTTACAAAGACCCAATCCAATGCACAGAAAACATAGTATTTTTTGTCCAATTAAGTTTTAAAATTAGCATTTGATAGTGGAGGGGGGATCAGGGCTTGATCTTCCCTGATTGGGGTTGGCTTGGTGATGGGATGTATGATGTTGAAAGACCAGAAACTCTCTGATGCACCAAGTCAATTCACATCACTGACAACTCCCTTCGACACTATTTAGGAGTGTATATTGAAAATAACTAAAGTAAAAAAATTATTTTTACCTGGTAAAGGTACATTTGCAAAATTCGTTGTCAAAAGAGTACGCAATTTGGTTAAATGACACTGGAGTGCCATATTGTGTTTTCTTTGCTGCACAGCTTCCACCTCAAGTTTTTCAATGGCTTGTTTCATGTTTTCAATGTGTTTGCTCAAAATGGCATTCTGTTCTTCCAGTTCAGTGGTTTGTTTTCGCAATTGCCGTAATTCTTGTTCACGGGCTGTAATAAATACAAACATACAAATCATGTCAATGTTGACAATAGGTGTAGAAGCTTCTCACAATTAGTACTACCAACAGATAATGTTAACCATCTTAGTTCAACATACATCAGTTCAATTTGACTAAGTACAATATCACTTCTAGGATTTACAGATACTGCTGATAAAAAAACCATGAACAAAATTTGAAACCACAGATTTATTCCTGTATTTATTGCAAATGTAACGTACAATAAAATATGTTGCATTTTATATATATATATATATATATATATATATATATATATATATATATATATATATATAAATTTAGAAATAAAAAAACAGTAAGATTTATAATCCAGTGTTCTTAGCAATTATTTTTAAAGAAACAATGCTTGATACAAACTGTATAATTATTTTCTTTTTTAAAAATATTCCATCGTGACACAGAAATTTCAAAGTTTCTAAACTGAAAATAAATTTTAAATTTAATTATAAAATGAAACTATATATATATATATATATATATATATATATATGTGTGTGTGTGTGTGGTTGTTTGGAAAGCTCATACCAATTTTTACTCATTCATGTTCCAACACATTAGAATACATCAGATTTATTGACAGACATATTTACATTTGCAATTAGAGCACACTTCAAACTATCTCTTGAGAAAGAAAGTTTAAAATCAATTAATGTATGCCAATTTTGCATCCCTATGAAAATGAAAGATTATAAGGTGCATTATAGAAATTTGATGCTTTTTTTTTTTACAGTAAAGGCAAAAATGCCTCATAAGCAACAAAAAAAGATGTGTGCTGTGTATGCTGAAAGTGCTTTAACTGACAGAACTGTGCATAAGTGGTTCACTAATTTTAGAGTTGGTGATTGTAATCTTGTGAATGAAGAATACTCATGCAGACCCCCCCCACTACAGATGACGACCAAATCAAGACATTGATTGAGAATAACCCACATTACACAACACAGGAATTGGCAGAAACACTCAGTTTATCAAAATCTAATATCAATGAGCACTTAGTGAATCTTGGGTACTAAAATTGCTACACTGTTTGAGTACCACATGATCTGAGTGAAAAGAATCTTTTGGATCGCATTTCATCTATGATTTGCTGTATAAACACAATGAAAATGTATCCTTTTTAAAGCAAATTGTGACAGGTGATGAGAAATGGATTGCTCCTTCAGCTTTTCATTTATTCAGGTCTTCATGGTAAAAATTTTAATTCTTTGGATGGCATAAAAAAAAAAACAACTTAATGAGTTCTTTGCCAAGAAACCACCAAATTCTGGCAAGATGGAATCTAAGTTGAAGGAAAAATGAAGCAACAAAAAATAAAAATTTAATGGCATAATTTTGTTTTGTTCCAATTTCCCTTAAAAATCAGAATGAACTTTCCAGACAACTATATATATATATATATATATATAAAAATCATTCTCCATTTTGACTGAGAGACTTCTTATTTGCAAAACACAAAACAATATGGAGGCAAAAAGAAGGAACTTTTTCAGCTTTTCTGTAAGTGTGCAGTCTTGTGAACATTACAATGCCATTATTCCAAATGTATTCCAAGTTTAATACCAGATGGTGTAATCTGTTATAATTTTGGAGCTTAATCTGCCCAAATAATGATTATTTATCTACTTGTGTTAATTAAGATTTACAAACATGAACTGCAGATGATGCCATGTTGTTGGCAGAAAACTGTTGGCAGACAACATAGTAATGGAAAATGAGAAGAAATGACTACTCATCAATTGTAAGACAGATGTGTAGGTGGTATAATAGATAATGGCTCAGAATGAGAAATCAAATAGCCAATTAAAATTCCAGTTAAGTTCATTGCATGTACTTACATGCAAATACCCTTGAAAAAGGTATGAATCTATTTCTTCTCCCTTTAGCTATATGGTTTAAATAGGACAGAGTGGACTCTCTAAACCATGGTTAGTAACCAGTCTATTAGAATGACAACCCTGAATTCAAAATCAGTTGGACATGGGGCTGACAACTCCATCCTGTAAAAACAGGACTACTTGGTATGGAAACCACGTCAACAATGCCTATGATTTGAGAAAACAATAAAAGTGCCAAACAAATTGTCAAAATCAAGCAAGTACAGAAATTTTTTTAACTGACGACAGAAAATGTGACACCCAAATCTGAAGGTGCATCAAAATAGCAAAAGATGCCTTCCAAAAGCTAAGCAAAGTATTAAGAAATAGAAACATGCCATAAGAAACAAAGAAGTGCTGAACTGCTATGTAATATTAATTCTCCTGTATGGTAGTAAATGCTGGATAATTTCCTCACAGATAAAGAGACAGTGGAGATGTACTTCTACAGAAGGATGCTGAGAATATTATGGATAGAGTATGTGAGTAACAAGGAAATTTTAAGAAAAATTAAAACAAAAAGGATATTTACAATCTGAAAGAAACAAGTGAAATTTGTGGAACATAATGAGGAAAGAGAGCTTGGAGAATTTGACATTCACAGACATAGTGAAGGCAAGAGTGACAGAGGGAAACAATGTATAAACTTCTTAACAAGCTTTTAAAGATTAATGTCAGATCAGGAAGTGGAAAGGATAATAAAACAAGCAGCTTCAATTAAATTTCAAACTCAATTGTACTGATAATTTATCTCACATTGCCATCCTTTTCCAATGCTTGATGGACAATATTTTTAGGAACTATATACTGTAATTTACGTTCAATGTATTCTACCTATGCTTAGGAAATCAATTAAAGAAGAGATATATATAATATATATATATTTAGAAAATTTATAACATAAACATGTTAAAAAAATCACTAAAAAAATAGCCATTTTGTTTCAACACTCCCGTGTCTTATCAAGTGATGATGTTGTATGCAAAACAAAATGGTTTTAAAAGTTTCAAATTAATTAATCTATCCCCACAAGGGGAAAACATTGTTCCAAAAGCTAGAATGACCAATCAAAATACAACTATAGGAAAATTCAAAAGCTTGACATTGAAGTCATGTTATAATAGCTATTCAGATCATTAAAATACGGGTAAATAAAAAAGAATTTATTCTAACCAATAATTATTAAATTATATGATAGAATTTGATATTAAAATTAAAAACTGACAATTTAAAATCCAAATTTAATCACTATTAAGTTTAAAATTATAAAATTACCGAGGAAAAAAGGGAAATACATATGTTATTCAATTTATTTCTTTGTTGAAATTATGTTAGAATAGACATACTTTATCCGGGTCCTCTGACAATATATATATATATATATATATATATATATATATATATATATATTTTAATCCCAAGTCATCATAATGGGGTTATGAATTCCTTGTGTAAAACAACACAAACACAATCAGATTATAATTTTATAACATCCAGACATATATATATATATATATATATCTCTCTACTTTGTATTGAGCACTCTTTTAAGAATAGTAATTGTTGGTTATTGGAATTCATTCCATTATACACCAATTATATACTTGGAGATATATATATATATAAACTAGTAGTAGAGAGAATGCGTTGCCCGGGATGTAACAGTAAGAAATAGATCAAGTATCGAATTTTTCATCATAAAGACTGAAAATAAAATTGACAAAGATTATTGTTTAAGGTTGACGGACAAGTATGTCTTAATTAGTTTTTTTTTTTTTCTTTTTTTTACGAATTGGTCAAACCCAAAAAAAAAACATTGTTTTCAAACTTTTCATGAGTCTATCCATTGAATAGAATTTATTATAAACAATTGTCTTGTACAAATGGAATTTTTAAAGCAGTGTAAATGTAAAAATAAAGAAAAAATGTGCAAGACAATAAGAAACACTACCTGCCAAAAAAAAGTGAAGTTTTGTTGAAATCCCAAAAAATTTTAGGAAATCCGATCCCATATATGAACGAACACAGACACACACAAACAACCTGGGTTTTATAATAAGTATAACTCAATATGAGTTGTCCCCTTCCATTCTGGCTTAATTTAATAGTGTTTTAAATTGATTTTGTGCAAAAACAATTGTGTTTTTCCAATTTGTGGCGCTGTCAGAACCACCCAGAGGTAATTTTATGTAGTCCTGTGAAGTTTTGTTGAAATCGGTTGAAAATGTAGGAAATCCAATCCAATATATTTCATGGGACACACACACAACCTGGGTTTTATAATAAGTATGATATATATATATATATATATATATATATATATGAGAAAGAGAGACTGGTGGTCTGTCCTGTTCAACAATGACATCTATGTGCAGTGGTGAACATGAAAGTGACAGAGAAACTTGCTACTATCTTCCTCTTTGCATGAGCTTCAGTGATACTCTTATGTTGGTTTGCCTCAAATGTGTCTGTTGTTTTGCGCCTCAGGGCAAGTCATCCAGTTTGATCCTATGTGCTCTCTTCAAGCTACTTGGAGGTTATTACAGTGTGGCATGGGCAATGTCGGGCTTGATGTAATCTTTAAAACTTTTCAAAGGCCTACTATGCTTTCTCTTTCCCTTAAAAAGCTTGCCATAGAGAAGTTGCTTTGGGATTTTGTCACGGTTTCAATGTTGGTGGTTTCTACATTGTCCAGATCCTCAAGGTTTGTGATCCTAACCTGCCATTAGAGTGCAAGCTTCACATTTGAAAGTGCTTCTACAGTGTGATGTGTCTTCCATACAGGATCCAGCTCTCACTTCCATAAAGAAAGCTGGTGAGGACAACTTTCTTATAGATGAGCTTTGTGGACTGCAAGGCAAGTCCACCCAGGGCTTGACTTGTCTTGCAGATCTTAGTGTTGATCTCTTTGTCTAGAGAGCCATCAAATGACACTACAGAGGTACTCAAATTCCTCCAGTCTTCATTCCTGTTCCTCGATGAAGATTGATGGATGGGTGGTGGTCTGTTGTGGAGGGTTGGGCTGGAACAGCACTTCTGTTTTCCCCCAGGCTGATAGTAAGGCCAAACAAGCAGAATGCTTCAACAAACTTGTTCACAATGAGCTGGAGTTATAATATATACACACCCATATACATTATAGTCATTCTTTAGACACATACATAAACGGGCTTATATATTAGCAAATCAGTTTTTCTTCATAATAATTAACATTTCATTGCAATAAAGACAAAATTGAAATAGTTTACTTTTATTATGGTCAAGAAACTCTTCAGTGAAAACTGGGATGTCAAAAGTTCCAAAGTCTTCTTCATCTTTTTCAGGCTACAAAATTAAAAGGAACATAAACAGCATGTTAAAATCAGATACTTATTAATTATTTTATAATTTGGGAGAAAAGCTGTGTTTCATAAATAATAACATTTACATTCTAATGACAAATATCATACACTAAACTTTGACTCACACAAATTTTAATGACAAAATTGTTCTACGACTTACATAATTTAATTAAAGAAACATTGGAATAAGCATGAATTAAATTTGAAATTATTTGGACAAAGAGTTCAGGCACACAATTCTTAACTTTCTTTTACACAAGAAAGGTATAGAGCATTCATAAGGTAAGCTCTGTAAACTTGGACTGAAAGCTAATAACTACATTAATGACTAGAATCTATTCATCCAAATACAATTTAAGAAAGACATGAACCATAAAATTCCAGCTTGTTCAAGCACACACATCTGTGCATACAGCAATTACAGTTTCAATACAAGTTGTAAGAAGAGATGAAAAAAATTACTTAAAACCTGGTTTCATGATGAGAATTACATATTAGGATAGACGCTCAGTCCTATTAAAAAAAAATCTGAGTTACTTTTCACAAATAGTTTACCAACCACACTAAACAATAAAAGCTAAATTAGAGAGTACATTATACAAGAGAGCAAGTAGGAAAACCAAATTTTGATGTCATATTTGAATAGGATCTAAAGATTGAAGTAAAAAATTTTTTTAAACTTTTTGTTAACAAAAAAAAAAACAAACTCATTCTACTACCTGAAAATATATTTCTATTTACTAGGCAATAAACTTATCAAAAAGTATTCCTTTTGATTATTTACTAAACTTAGTATGGTATGACATGCTTCCAATCTCCTACACCACAATAAAACAAAGAGATACAATGTGAATTTCTTCCAAAGTTTGTTTCTTCATAACACTCCTCTTAGATTTACCTAAAATGACAAGAACTGTGACAAATAAGAGGATACAAGATTTAGATACAAGGATACAGTAAACAAAAAAACAAATTTTGCTTACCTCCAAACTAGAACCATTCTGACCATCATATTCTTCTCTTTGCTCATCTGAACAAAAATAAAAATAATTCTAAATATAAAAGAATGTCTTGATCAATCAATATTCACTCAACCCACCAAACCAGGATAACTTCAAATGCTGTTCAAATATTGTTTGTGATTCTCTTCCTCGCAATGAATGAAAATAGTGTAATATAGGTACCAACTTGCCTAAGGTTTAAAATGAATTTTACAAAAATAAAAAAAGCTTTCTTCAAGCTGCCATTTTAGCTCTAATTGAAAGCAAAAAGATTATACTTACTATTCCCAGTAAGCAAAATACTTCGATGTATTTCAAACACAAATTATATTGATTGGAATAGATTTTATTTTTTTTGCTAAAATATCTGATTAAAGCCCTTTTTGTCATTTACTTTATGTAAAAATCTTCCAAAAATAAAATATACTTTTCTGAAACTGAGAAATATTAGCTGATTTAAAGTATAATTAATCCAATTTGAAACAAATACCTTAACTTAAAATGACACAGAAATGCATTTAAAAAAAAAAAGTAGCCGAGTGTTGACAAGGGACGAAAAGGTGATGACAGGTTTATTGTTGTTCTATGGAGACTTTATGTGTAAAACATAATTTAAGAAAATAATGTGAGCGCCTTTTATATATGATTTTTAAGTACTCAGTAATCTTAAATCTGTTGATAAATAATCTAATTTTAGGATTGTTGACTTCAAATTTACCATAGTATCACTCTTATTTTCTGATAATGTTGCATATGGTCAAACATACTTTCAAAAATGGATACATAAAAAAAATAAATTAAAAATTCTTTTAAAAATCTTGGTGTTAGATGACTGGTATCAAGCTTTGCCATTTATGATTAGTAAATATATTTTTCACTATAGTAATAATATAATCTAATTGGCTGAAATTAGTAGAGAATTTTAAAAGATTTAAAATTTTTAAAAAAATGAAAAACAATTAAAAAAAAAAAAAAAATTCATTATTCAAAAAAAAAATTTCTGAAGAGAATAGTATTTTTAATAAAACAATTATAAAAGCTTTTCCTAATTAAATAATAAATATTTTTTTAATGAACAAATTTTTTTTTAGTAAATGGTGTTTCTGTTTAAATCCTAATTGATTTAAATTCTCCAAGGAGTCCTGCTTTTACCTAATATAAATATGAAAAGGCTTAAATTTTAATTTCTCAAAATTTCATAAAATTAAATTGGGGGAGGGGGGTAACAGATGTAAAAAGAAACCAAATATTTTACCAAGACTTCCTAAAAATAATTTCATTCATTTGTAAATAAGTTTCATTAAAATCCTACAATTATTTGATTTTTGCAAGAATTTCCAAATCAACATGTTTTTACCAGAAAAAAGGCACTAAAACTCCCTTTATTCAACTACTGACACAAAAAGAAAAAATAAGGTTTAAAAAATTAAAAAAAAAAAATCGAAGTGCTAAAAATTTTGACAATAAAACTTTGTTTTTATAAATTTTTTTATAAATTTATAAATTTTAGGCCTTTTTTTTCATCATGCTATGCTGTTTTCTTCAACAAATTAATGGAGGAACCTAGTGTAGTATTTGTCACCCCTAGAATAGATTTTTGCATTCACTGTCCTTCAGAGAAGCCAAGAGAGATGACCTCCAGGTTGTCAAGTGGAGACCAATGTCATCAACACTGCACTTGGAATGAGAGCTGTATTGCTGATATATAAACAATGGTAAGAGTCTCTCAGACAAGAATGTATGGTTCACATTTCTGATGAGGGTTTCGAGGCTGCTTATATACACTAGCTAAGAATAATTGACAAAGTCAAGAGTTAAAAATTTAATGTATGAGAGATTAAGTTATGTTCTCATTTGTAATGCACAATGTTATCATTAAAATAATATTTTAGCAGCAATTTCATAGATTTACATTTCATATTTATTTCTTTATAAAAAGGTAAATAATTTTTTATAATCTCTTATAAATAAACATTGTCAAAGGAGTGAAGGTAGTTAAAATAGTGGTATCAATGGAAAAACCACCCTTTTGAAACATTGTTTGCAGTTACAAAGGTTTATGTTTGCCAAAACTTTTTATTGCATTATTAATATATTGATTTCAAAGTTATATTTACTACTTAAAGCATTTACAACACATTTCTGTTAGTGTTCAGATAAGAAGGTTAAAATGATCAGCTATTATCAATAAGATGCTAACTTTTCTTGTAATTTCCGTTTTGATAGATGCTTGCCTCTGATCTATATTTAAAAACATTTTTTAATCATTCTTATTTTCTCTACTTATTAGCCCATTGTTTTAGGTTCTCATATGCAACAAAAATTCTGATCTAGATTTTTTTTTTTAACAATTAAGCATATTCCATGTTATCTCTTTAAAATAAATTGCAAATACTTGAAATTTCAAATATCAAGTTTGTAACGTTATTACTTTCAACAGTGAAAACACATTTTCCAAGTAATAATATTCTCTTTAAATTTATATATATATATATATATATATATATATATGATATAGATAGATAGATAGATAGATAGAAAGATTTATTAAAATGTTTCAGTAGACTTTTCTTTTTACTTTTTAAAACTGGAACTAAGTATGAAAATCAAATCAACATACCTTCTCTTTCGTCTCAGGAGAGAGACAACTCATCATTTATGAATAAAAGAATCACAAATAAAAGACTGCTATGACCATTTTGGATAAAATACATTCATTTAAATATAACTGGTGAAAATCCTGAATTAAAGATACAGGTCCAAACGTATGATTGTTCATAATAAAATAGAAAATAGTTTAAGAATATCAGTAACTCAAAAACTTCAAGATAAGAAACAAGGGGGGATAATTACCAACTAATTTTTTTTACTGCACAAAAATGCCTGTTTGAAGCTTGAAAATTTAAGACATTTCAAGACAAAAAATGACAGTATTTATCAAACCTGAAATTTTTCACAAAAAAATTACCTTTGTAATGATTTCTGTTTACTATTTCTAGAAAGACAAAGTTATTTTTAAGTGAATCTTCTATGTATTTATTGGGAGTTGGTTACTTTATTATTTTCTCTACATTATTGTCTAACATAACTTAATGTCTAACATAAACTCACTTGTATTTTTTTTGTTTTAGACAAAGCATTGACATTCATTTTTTGACTAGATTCTCTTTTAATCTTATTTTTGTTTTTTTATCCCAATTTCAGTTTTACATTCTACAATTAAGTAGCATAAATCAAATTTAAAAGTTAACAGTTGAAACAATTCATGTGCCTTAATAGCCACACAATGTAAAAACAATCTAAGAATTACAACTAAAATAAGATGGAAATATTCACTAATAGTAAATTTGTTAAGTGTAGATTGATTTTCTGTGTGGGCTCTACTTTGGATTAAACTATACTATTAGATTTTACTACAAATATACAAGGGTTGCTCCAAAATTAATCTTTCCTTTTTATTATGCTGTCCAAGGTAGATATTGTTGGTGTAACAACAGAGATTGAACTATCCTGCCAATAAGTCATGTTTTTTTTTTTTATCTTCTTACAGATAAGTCTAGCAAAAACTCATGAAAGTGTGTTCAAAGCAGAGGTGTATCATTGAATTCCTCCATGTGTTCAGGGGAGAGGGGGAGATGACATCTATTGATATTCACTGACAATTGGTAATATATACTGAGAGCAAACAGCAGTGGTAACAGTAATGAGTTAAGTCACATTCAGGGCAGTTCTACAGAACTTGTCAACCTACAAAATGAAAAACAACTGAAAAATATATAGCTAATAGCAGAACAGACAATGCACAGAAAAAGTGTTTTATAACTGAAACCTTGCTCTACAAATTTGGTATTGTTGCACTTCCTGTATATGTGGAAGTCTCCATGGAAACAAATAAGCAGCACTACTTTCAAAGCAACACTCATGTATAAAATTCTGTTTAAATTCTTTAACACAATAAAAATATCAAACTTACTTTTTAATTTCTTTTCTTTTTGTAATTTGAATAATTTATATGCATCCGTCTTCTGATAGGCCTCCATGTCACGCAAATACCTCTCTTTATCTTTTTCAGCATCATCAAGATATCGCTTCAAATAAAAAATGCAAGAAATTTTCAATCAAATAACAAAATTAACCGAAGTTCTTGTATTTAAATTCTGTTACAAGAGTAACCAAAAAAAAAAAAAAAATATGAATGATACACACATAAGAACAATCAAACTACTATTAATTTTTCTTCCTCAACAACATCAACAATTAAAATCTACTATATCTTTTTGTTTTCTTAAAAATAACCCAGACATCTTTTTTTTTGTTTCTTTATTTCTTTAGAACTTCTATTCAAGCGACTATATACACACATACACACATACACAAATACAATTTACATAAATTTGGTTGATAACAAATCCAGGTTATCATTCTTAATCATATTCAATATTTCTTACTTCACTGACAGCAAGATGGTGAAATTTCAAATTTAAATTGTTCATTTAAAATAATTCATTTATTAGAAAATTAAATTCAGTTTAAATAGGGAAGGTGGCATAAAAACAACTTGAAAGGAGTACACCACATTTACACTCTTTTGCTCTTGACCCACCCACAAGTTGTTGCCAGACAAAAAAAAGGGAAATTAACCATCTCAACAAAGATATCTATTTCAATTTCATTCAAATTGTGTGTCTATGTTTGCATGTGCATATTTTAATTCAATGACAGAATTGAAAATAATTCTACAAAATTTTTAAAAAGCTTTAAAAATAATTCTATTTATTAATAATTTCCAAAAACATTATTTACATTATTCGGACTATTGTCCTCATCTTTGTCGCCATATTTATTACGTTTCGACAGTTATACACTCCGACCTTCTTCAGATGGTTGGAATGTTGAACTGAACCCTTTATTTCACTCATTGGGGTAGACTGTTCTAGTTCCACGTGCCATGTCTAATGGATGTCAGTTATCAGTTATCTCCTGTTAATTCCCCTCTGAAAGTTCTCCACTGCCTTAACCAGGCATTGAACTCACTCTTTGGATCCTGTCACTGGATCTAACACCTTTATCCACTGTGCTAGGTGTCCTGAAGAAGGTCAGAGCGTACAATGGCCTAAGCATTGTAATAAATATGGCGACAAAGATGAGGACAATAGTCCGAATAATATAAATAATGTACATAATACCTCATCTCAGAAATATAGACAGATACTGAATTTTCAAAAAGTTCAATAAAATCTTACAATTATTCAAGTTTTTTTTTGTTTTAGGATTTTAAAAAAATTAACTTTTTTTCTTCTTCTTATCTCTATCTTTATGATTTTATTGCTCAACCCAAGGTAAGACTTAGTGGTAAAGGAATGTATTATTCCAAGGTCTTATTTCAAATTGTCAAATTATGTACATTAAATGAAACTTATGCGCACACACAAACAGTGTGTGATAGAGAATCTTTTGTAATATAGACGGATACAAAAATTCACAGATTTATTTTTTTTTTTACAATTTTATAAAAAAAATGAAAAATGTCATTGAAGATTACTCAGTTCTTTATTGTTTCTGTAGCTAAATAGTTTATAATCTACAAACATTAGAAAAAACTCCACATGAACTTAAAGAAAAAAAACATTGGTTAGCATTTAAACACTCATCATTTTCTTCTTGCTCAGTGTAACAAAGTATCTTCCAGACAAGATAGTCATGTGCAATAACAAGTAGATTTATTACAAGAATCTAAAATGAAGAAAATCATAATCAAGACCACTTTTAGTATCTCAAGCTAAACAGAATCTTTGTCTTTGGTGAGGTTCAAAGAGATTTCTTTATTATGAATTACTAAAATCTGAATAAACTGGAACTGTGAAAGAACAGTGAGCAATTGGATACTTTGAACGACACACTTTATCAGAAAATACTTTTTTTTTAAATTCTGAACAAGGTCAACAAATGCAACACTGCATGATGACACCAATGTTTATGTAGCAAATAAATATAGAGCTGGAATAATAAGTCTCCACCCTAACCCTACCCACCTGTTATGTATTCTCAATTCCTGTCACCTTATATCACTATGATCTGGTCAGTGGTTCTAACAAGTTGAAAATAAAGAAATAGTCAACAGATCAAAAACAAAATTCTTCTTTTATGACAGAACACCCAATTTACTTCAAAGGTGTCATACAGTCACAGAAAGTGAAGGAAAATATTTTGATGATTGTATAATGATGGTATGAACTGCCATGAGTAAAAGAAATTGTATAAAATAATAATATATATATTCTGAACCCATACCTAATATATTGCTCACCTGTTTTTCACGGGGTACCAACTTAGACCATTCTCCACCCAACTGTCTAGTTATCTCAGAAAATGATAAATTTGGATTCTCCTGACGTAATTTTTCCCGTCTTTCATTGAGAAAACGCACATAGCCAGTCAAAGGCTGCTTCGGGGCATTTTTGTCTTTAATGGTTGCTTTCCTTTTCTTTCCTTTTGTCCATCCAGGTTTCTTTTTCTGCTTAAGAAAAAAAATGTTTGCATTTTATAGACAAGAGACCACAACTACATAAATAAAAAACAAGAAACAATATGAAAATTTTACAGAAGAAATTCATATTTCATGTTTTTTTTAAATTTAAACACTGCTGATTTTAAGTTTCAACTTTGATGATAAAATGTTAACTACTTTAGAAAATTTATTGATGGATTGTTTTTTATGGCTTATTTACCTTTTGCAGGTTATTTAAAGCCATAAAATTTCAGAATGTAAGAATTTTTTGAGATAATAATGATTTACAGATACAAGTATCACTAGTTAGCCCATAGCTGGAGAGGGGGAGAAGAGATAGATTCATACTCTTTCCCAAAGGTATTTGCACATAAGTGAATATAACAAACTCAACTGGAATTGGAAACCAGCTCTCCAATTTCTAATACCAAGTTGTTATCCATTACACCAACCACACAACCAAGCTTACAGTATCTGGTATTCCCAAGCAGTCCCTCATCTAGGTACTGACCAGGCTTATTGGTTTACTTCAGTTATTGTACAAGAAGCAGTGTTTCAAAGTGATATGGCTGTAAACACTTTTGAAAATTTAACATTGCAAAAAATGAAAATGGTAAATAATCAATTCACAAAAACACATCTTCTATGACCAAGATCATTCTAGTAACATGTTATCTGGATAATTATGGCATTTTAATGTAGAAAAATAAAAGATTTGTACTATTTTTAGAAAAATTATATAAAAACCAATTTTATGTTGAAAAAAATAAATAAAAAATTGATTTATATTTTTCATACAAAAAACCAAAGTTTTTAAATATATTTATTCATATTATTAATTACTGTATTTGAATAATTCTTTAATTTAAATGAAACAATCCTAAACTTTTTGTTTCTAAATGAATCATAGTAAATACATCAAATTTTTATCTAAAATAATTTTTTCCCTGTAACCATGTTCAAAGTCCAGGTTTGTGTCACATTGTCAGAATTAAATGTAACATTCCAATATGACCAATAGAAAGTCATATGCCAGCTTTGAACAATTATGTCAATTACTTGTTAATAATACAAAATCAATAGATAGCTTACTATATATGCCAAGTGCTTTTCCTTTGCCAGTAAAGTAATATTTTTCTAAGAGTCCTCTCCCTTACCCTAGCTGTTTTATATATAGTAAGGATTTAAAATATACCCTCATGTTTTTCATGAATAAAATAGTTCTACAATTCTTTACTACTTAGAAATGTAATATCAAGTAATTCATAAATCATTATGCATATGTGTGATTTAAACGAAAATTGGGTGGTAAGAAAAATAAATTTCCACTCAAATCTGTTCCCGCTGACAGCTAATGTGGAAACTGGAACAATGCTTTGCTTGGGATTCTGTTTCTTGCACACTGTAAACAACAGTACTATTGCTCTTTCTCTGGAACATGGGTATATCCATTTTTGAAAGAAAGTAAGAAAAAATAGTATTAAGTGATAAAGCAATCTTACATTTCTTTAGATAGAATTGTGAAATTATATCTTGAAAAGCACATCACCCAGTTCAACAATTAAAATCATCATACAATCATCTTTAAAATTATATAGGTGTAATATATTTGACAAAGAAGGATTATGGTTGGTGTGACGAAAGGATATCTCTCATATTCAGTAACATGACATGATTGAATAAAGCAATAAGTATTCACTTGGGAAACATTCACAAGATATTCATTTCTTACTTTAGGTATAAAGCATTGTTGGAAGTGGTCAGACAATTTGAAATAAGAAAACCTCACACAATGTTCAATCTCACTTTTTGCAGCTAATGTTCCAAAGAAATTGAGGGTTCTCAACTACAGAGCAATGAATTGGATTGTATTTTCTATTATTACCACAAAAGAGATCACTAGCTATTGAAGGCAACCTGTGTATATTGCATAACAATCAAAACCTATTATAATAGCCAAAGTGTAATATTACTTTTTTTCACCTTACCTCATGTGGATCTTGCATGTCAGAAGCCATCTGACTGTCATCTTTCTGAAGCATTGAAACTAAAAATTAAAAAAAAACATTAAATATTGAGTAAGAGTAAATAATAAATAGCAACATCCATAGAAATTATACAGCAAATCTTTGAAACTCATAAATAAAATTGGAAGTAATTCATTAATTTATGTTTTAACATGAAAAATATAAGCAATTTTAAAGTTCAATTATTTACAAAGTTACAAATTTATTAAAAAAGTGAAAAATAAGAAAATTTTTTAATATTTCCTTTTTTTGAACAAGAATTTGCATTAATTGCATTTACAAAGTTTTCCCACCTATTCAAATTGGACAATCCTGACAAAAAATATATACAATTAAATAAATAGAAGCAATTACATGTTGCTTTTTTTAATACAGCATCTTATAAATCATTATTGACTTTGTTACTAGAGGAAATGTGTCACATTTTATGCAATTTTACAGTAGAGAATACAACTAGTGACATAAACACATTCTATCAGAAACAAGAAGTTACTCTGCTGAGTAGAAACATTAGTTAAGGTAACCTAGTAATAAGTTAAATACAAAAAAGTGCTTAAAAGTTCTTTGGCCAAATTACCTAGAAAATCAGTATTTCAATAAGCAAACATTAGAATTTTTCAGAATGTATAGTTTAAAAAAAAAAAAAACAAACTCCAGTACCACCTTATAAGATGCAAGAATAATTTATTCTTTTTTTTTTTTTTAGATATTTTATTAAATAACTCATCTTTTCCAATTTTATTGGTGTAACTGTGATAATTTTTTTCTACTTCAAATGATTAACGTCTCATAAAATTAGAGTGAGCAAAAAAGAAATGCTATCCTGAATCACACTCCAACCTTTCCTTTGGCTTTGTTTAATTTCTTAAAAATAATGTTAGTTGCCTTTGAAAATTATATTGGTAGAGTCAGCTTTGGAGGGGAAACAATTATGCTTGCTGATGGCATTGACAACCTGGCTGGAAGTGAAATGAACTGGCTAACCTGGTGAGGTTTCTGGACAAAACAGCTTCCAGATACAGATATGACATAGAAATCAACACCAAGAAAACAAAGCTGTTGACAAATAGTGAGGAACCCATCAGGACATCAATTAGTAGTCAGCAACTGAAGACAGTTCAAATGTCTTGGTGCAATTATTGGCCAAGATGGATCCAAGCCAACAGCTGTGATAGCATGGTTGAAACCGATCTGAAAAAACAAAATAAACTGAGATTGTTGCATGCCCTTGTCTTGTCAGCTCTACTGTATGCATGCAAGTCATAGACTAACAGCAGAAATCCAAATGTGGATCCAAGCTGAAGAAGTGAGATACTTCAGATGTCTGCTTGGTATTTCCTACACCATTTCACAAATGAAGAGCTACATAGAAGATAAATAGCTATAAAGATGTGTTGACCACCATTAAGAAAAGAAATGGAAAAAAAAAATTGGTATGTAAAAAAAAGATAATGTTTGCCTTTACAAGACCATTTAACAGTACAAGGAAGAAAGAGAAGGGAACATCAAAGAAAGAGATGATCAGATAACAGTCAAATAGACTAACAAAACTTTTACTTATACCCAGGCTCTGACCAACGACCAGATCAAGGAGGCTTTTTGCTGAGCAAGCCACTATGCAGCACCCCTATGACCCTGGTCGATTATGGGACCAGTAGAGAGAGGATAAAAAAAAAAATTGTAAAATAATTAAAAAAAAAGCAACAAAATTTAAAACAAAAAAAAAATTAAAAATGTTTATTTCAAATACCTCTTTAAAATTTCAGCTATCAAGAATTGCTAAAATCATTAGACAATTTATTTAAAACACACTAAACTAGGTACCTCAACTTTTTCAATGAAAAAGCAGCATAGCATGATGTAAAAAGGCCCCAAACTTAATAAAAACAAAGTTTAATTGTCAAAATGTTTATGTTATTAAAAGGAAAGAAATTTTTTTATTATTTTATTAAATTTTTTTATTCCTTTAAGCATGTTCAAAATTATGTTAAAAATATTTTTTTTTGCTTTAGTGGTCAACATAATATTTACAATTAGTGTTTTAGAACCTTTTTTTCCCAGTGAAAAACACTTTGATTTGGAAATTCATGCAAAAATCAAATAATTGTCAAATTTTGAAATGAAACTTCAGGAACAATTGAATGAAAATTATTTTGAAATTTTTTTTTAGAAAATCTTGGTTTTTTTTTTTTTTTTTTTACATCCCCTCATTTAATTTTCATGAAATTTTGAGAAATTAAATTTTCATCCCAAATTTGTTTTTATTAGCTAAAAGCAGTACTCCTTGGAGAATGTAAATTACCAATTTTTTTTTTCAAACTGCTACTCATTTTCCCAAAAATCTTGTCCAAATCGTAAAATAAAAAAATGCAATAAAACTGATATTATTTAATTAAAAAGGCTTTTAATTGTTTTATAAATAACACTTATTAAGGGTAGTATTGTCTTAAGAAAAAAAAATTATACAATAATGAATTTTTGTAAGAATTGTTTTCATTTTTTCTTTTAATTTTAATTATAATTAATTACAATAATTTTGTAAAAATCTTTTAAAATTCATTACTTTAATCTCGTTAGGTGATATTGTTATTAAGTGAAAACTATATTTACTAATCAAAAATTGAAAAACTTAATAAAAATTTTACATCAAGATTTTTAAAAGAAATTTTTTTTTATGTATGTAAAATATTATGTAACATGCACATTTTTGAAAGTATAGTCTACCACATACAACATTATCAGAAAATAAGAGTGATGGCTATAGTAATTTTAAAGTCAACATTCCTAAAATTAGACTATGGAAAATATTTTCCAACATTTTTAAGATTACTGAGTACTTAAAAATTATATAAAAAAGGCACTCATGTCATTTTCTTAAATTACATTTTACAGATAAAGTCTCTGTAGAACAAACATTATGTCATCACCTTGTCAATCACGCAAAACAGTGATGTTGGTGAAAAACACAGCTACTGTTTTGTTTTAAAAATATATTTGTGTTATTTTAAACTTAAAGTAAATAATATTTCTCAAATCAGATTAATTATACTTTAAATTAGTTAATATTCTTCATATAAAGTTTCAGAAAAGTATATTTTATTTTTTGAAGATTTTTTAATACAGAGAATTACAGTGTGATGAAAGACAACTAAAAAAGGGCGCTAATCAACTATTTTAGAAAAAAAAAAAAAAATCATGATTCCAATCAATATAATTTCTATTTGAAATATACCAGAGTATTTAACTTACTGGAAATAATAAATTTAATCCTTTAGCTTTCAATTAAAGCTATAATGGAAGCTTCAAAAAAGTTTTTACATTTATAAAAATTCATTTTAAACCTTAGGTATTGTGAATTAGTGGAGGTACCCACTTTCCAACAGTTTATAAAATAAATGAAAAAAGCATTTCATTAAAAAATCATTATTAGATATTTTATTTGATTGTTCTGTGCTTCACTTGAAACAATGCATTGCACATCACAGCATAGTATTAAGACAATTGTCATATTAATTACTAATCAAAATGATCAATATGACATTCCAAAAAGAATGAAAGTTCATAATACCTATCAGTAACAATTATTAAGAATTATTATTAGAATAACAAAAAAAAAAGAAAAAACAATAATGTGCAAATGAAGACTGAACAAAAAGTAAAATAAACAATATCAAAATAGAATCAAGTAAAATAAAAAAAAAGTTTAAAACCAAAAACACAAAACTGTTTTGATTTTGAAAAATCTAATCTTTCAATAATTATTTCAAGTTAGAAATGCATTTTTGGAAATACAACTAAAAAATGCAAAACAATGAGCTTTTATCATTTATTTTTTTTTATCTTTTGTTAAATATCTTCCACAATGAGTAACAATTAACAAATCTATATTTTGATATTTCACACACAAAATGTGTATGTGTGTGTAAAATGTGCTACCTAAAATTTTGTGGAATTTGACCATGGAAAGAAATTACTTACCCTAACAACTAGATTCCATCAACTCCTTCAAAATAGTCCCTTTGTA
Organism: Acanthosepion pharaonis; assembly: GCA_903632075.3. Classification (NCBI taxonomy): domain Eukaryota; kingdom Metazoa; phylum Mollusca; class Cephalopoda; order Sepiida; family Sepiidae; genus Acanthosepion; species Acanthosepion pharaonis. The sequence continues at coordinate 23,347 of CAHIKZ030003210.1, forward strand.
AACTAGTGAGGTGACAGGCATAGAAAATACAGCTTACAAAAGTATTGACAAATATCTGTACAATATTCATTATGTGTTCAGTGACAAAATTCCCTAAACTTTTGAGGAAAGCTTCACACACACACACACACACACACAACAGCAACAAAATTTGCAGTGCATACGCACGTGTGTGTTTGTTTTTTTTGGGGGGAGAGTAAATTTTACATTGAGAAGCATTTTTCACAAAACAAATATTCTGAATAGAGGTTTTCACTAGTTATTTTAACTCAAGTTATCAAAAATTCCTACCAAAAGATAAACAGGAATTAATTTGCATAACATTCAACTTTCCACATGCATAGAATATAAACAAACATACATCAATAAATTAAGATTCAAATACAACACTCCTAAAAAGATTCCTTCACAGGATGACATAACCATTCAGCTATAAAACTCAATCAATAACTTTTCTACTTCTTGCTAATAATCATATCACTTGATCTAATTATGATTAATAATGCCACTTTCCAACCAAACAACATTGTATTACTGTCATTTTATTATGAAAAATAATCAAACACCAAGATGATGATACATTTATACTATAAATTAATTTCTATTAAATGTATAGATTAAATGATTTAACAGTGAATTTGGACTCTACTAATGGTAATTTGATTGCAGTCATCTTCTTTTATATAGAAATGTTATCACAATATGTTAACAGTTTTATCTTGACTTAGTTCTTTACATGCAATTCAGAAGTCTCAGTACAATAAATATATTTGTAAATTAAAAAGAACATAGTGAAAACATTTCAATTTCCTTATTTTCAAGCTATAGAATTCATGGGTTGTTAAAAAATCTAGTGAATTATCAAATAGACAAGCAAGGACTAACTAATTTTACATTTTCTTCTTTTTTTTTTTAATGTCCATTGCACTGACTTTGTAATTCATGGTTAGAGAAAATCCATTATCTTTAATGATCGGATCAAATGATACTAGTCAATAAATTTATCTCAACAGATTAATATAAGCAAAAACAAATGCTATAATTTTCTCATAAACCAGAGGATGATTTTGCATTTAACTATTAAGTAAACTGATATAAACAAGTCTTTTCCCTCTCTCCCTTTCTCTCTCTCTCTTCTCTAAATTGAATGTTATTATTTAACATGAGTTAACTGTTCAAATTTATCTGAACCAATCTTAACAACTGACTGAAACCATTCCTACTATTACAAACAAAAGAAGTTGCTTTTTCCCCTCATCAAAGGTAAAGTTTATCATTATGTTAGCATTAGGACAATTCCACTCCAAGTAAATTTTACAAAAGGTTTACCTAAAGGTTGTTTTCAATGAAGGCAATACAAGGAAACCTTGAGAGTGTTAGTAAACTTTTTGAAATTAAAAACCTTATTTAAGAGAGCAAGTATGCATGCATAGACTGTTAAACTAATGGGTGTTGTTAACAATGTTTACCTTGTGAGATGAGAGAGAGAGAGAGAGATAGAAAACAGTCCTACCCTGAATCCTTAGTCAAGTCATTACTTTCTTTAGAAGCATCATCTTCATAACCATCATAGGGTAACTTGTGTGCAGACATACTTCATCAGCTGGAGTAGTGTCCAATGTCCACACTCCAAATCAAAACTGAAAGAGAGATTTGGTGTGAGTGAACAACTGTCTGGAGAATTCCCAAGTTGGTTGCACAACTGGCATCAGTGGCAGCAGCAGGTAACAACAAACAAAATATCAAAACAGACAATGCTTTGTCATGGTTTTGGAGAAATTATGTCTTTCTTGGGACCTTCACTTATTTCTCTCTCTTTGCCTATCTATTTTCCACATAGTATTACTGGTCAGTTCCAGGTGGAATATGAGCTTTCAAAATCATTAAACATAATTTAATGAGTAAAGCATTTTATGATATGATCAGAACTAGGCATCACTGACAAAAATAAAGACGAAGATTTAGTACAATAATCATCTTTTCTTGTTTATGTAAATTTTCTGATAGCTGACTTTTAGAGGCTGGTGACTTCAGAAAAATATTTAAAATGAAAGCATAAGACATTTTTAAATTCATCAAAAATGATAACTGCAGGTGTAAAAGGAATATCACAAAATCAATGTTTACTTTTAAGAAAAAATAAAGTTGACATGTGAAATATGTTGGTAGATAAATGAAAAATACGTGCTTAAAAATGCCATGACAGTTGTCTTCAAATTCTTCATTCCTTTTTCCTTGCACACAAAGAATCTCAATATTTGGGTCTCGACTTAGTTGGGATTTAAAAAGGCTTAAGCTAAAAAAAGAATTAGCGATTTAAATGACACATGGGTTGTCAATTTAAATCTTAAAACAAATATGTAATTTGGTATGTTTGCTACAAAAAAAGGGAGAAAAAGCTGAGACTAAAAGCAAAAATTATAATAAAATTAATTTTCATTCCGATTTTATTTTATCAGAGCAAAAACAAATTTGATGAAATTTTGAGAACCTTTTGTTTGTTTGACCCAGAACTTATTAATAAATAAATAATGGTTCATTTGCTCCCCTCTAAATGAGTACTTCATTGTTTCACATTTTGAAAATTTTTCTTTTATCATAAAAGTTAAATTTTATGTAAAACTTCTACTAGTGTCAGCTTAAGGCAGGAAATTCACGGTGATTTATCCCTGGATTATCCCTTCTCTTTCTTCTTACATTTCTGTTGAAGAATTGTCCGTAAGCCCAACAAAATTTTTTCTTTAATTCAAAATTCAAATATTACTATTATATTTTTATTTTACTTTTGTTTTTATATCCCATCTTTTTCTTGTATTTTCAATAAGGATTCACTTTTCTAAATTAAAAAAAAATTTCAAAAATATGCAATCATCAAAATAAATCGTATACTACGTTTCTTGTGCATTATACCAAAATAATATTCGTTAATGCTAACTACAACGAATTTATTTTTTTCACGTTATTAAAGAAATCATCATTTGATCAAAAACGAAGAGGAAATAAATACCGTCTAATAATCAATATCACAATATATTAAGCAAATAACTCGCATCAAAAAATTTAACCGCCGAACCTAAGAAAGATTTACTACTGAAATGCACCCATTAATTTTATCTTTAGTGTGAATTCATAAAGAAAGTGAAAGCCTGTTAGTGTTTGCTTTGCAAGTCTCATCAACATTTTTATCTTTCTTATAATGATCCGATTAAGAAAACTAAAATCAACAAATTACACAGTATCTGTCGCAGTTCTTCGAAACGAGAAAATTAACAGTAACACCATAATTCAAATAGAAAATGAGTAACAAAGTAAATTACTATGAAGCTAAAAACAAATAGTTTACTTTTTAAGGGGTCAGAAAAAAAGGCACACAGAGTTTTAAATCACGTGATATCATTCAAAAATAGAAGATTGAGTAAATGGATTCTTTTAATAAAAAACCAAATCACTCATAAAAAAAAATAAATTCACAAGTCGTAATTTTTGCTATACTTTTGCAAAAAGCTCAATATTTTAGTACAAAAATATGAAGGATCCAGTATGCCTCCCTATTGCCGAATATCATACAAAATTGCACAAAAAGCAATGGTTTGCGTTTATTTTTTTTTTACGAATATTCCTACCAATTTTTTTAATCTACCGAAATTTCTTACAAATATATACAAAAAATAAAGTTCTGTAATTCGAGCCACGAATTATAAACTCATAGAGTTACAGACGGTTTATTTTTGCTCCTTTACTTCAATTAAAAAATTTTACATATGAAAAAAAAATAATAACTTAATTTTACATACGAAAATTAGAATCCAATCTAAAAATCTGACTTAAAAATGCAATGATTTTTTTTTTATATTTTTAAAACATAACAAAGACCGGGTTCGAATAAAGATTCGCGAGAACGCAAGGTATTATTTATTCCAAATTATTACCAATTAATGGCTCGAATCAATTTCAGTCAATAGTGACCAGTTACTTACCACTTCGAGATTGTATTGCATGAGTTGATAATTTTATGAACAAACGAAAGAATTGAAACAGTATTCCGCTAAAATGAACGAAACTCCAATAACGAGCCTTTTAAAATGGCGGCGTAAGCATCGCGCGGATTGATATCTACTTTCTACTTTTGTGAAAGGGTTATTTGTTTAATTGGTGAATGAAGGCTTCATTAGAATAAACAAACTAAAACTAAAGCAACAAAACAAAGAAATATTGATAGTTATTTTTTAATTGAATTGTTATAGTATCTTTATAAAATATAAATATCTAGTGTGCTGATAGTGAAAACTAAATTTTTTAGCGGATGTATAAAAACTGGACTAAGCCTTTACCGGCATTGGCGACTGCTATTGCTTCAAATTCATTGAGCTGTTTTTACTGCAGTTCTCTTAGAAACGAGACCACGTGTTCCTTTCAGCTCAGCAGTTCACTATCAGTGATTGTCCTTTGAGGTGTACAAAGTATTATTGTCTATGAAACAAAGTGATACAAATGGTTAATTTTATTCCAGCACTAATCAAGAAACAATAAATATTTTCTTTTTTAAGTTATTTGAAAATAAATACGAAATCAAAATCAGTTTAAAACTTATTTATTTACCACCCAATCTTCTGATAAGTTCCAGGCATTTCATAACTACCAAAAATAAGAATAAAAAAATGTATAGAAAACTTAAAATGAAAAGCATGGATGATGAAGACATAATTTTAATACTTGTTTGACTAAATTTTTTCTATTCATTTTTTTTTAATCTAAAAGATTAAATATTTTCATTATTAATTTTTGCACTAGTTTTCTTGCAAGAAAAAATACTTTAATCACACACACACACATACACAAACACAGAGTAAAGAAACAAATCCAACAAGTAAACTACAGATTCACCATCTCTTATGCCAATGTGAGAGATCTATATTCCAATTATCCAGAGGTTGAATGTGATATTGTTCTATCCCAGTCCAGAAATTTGCAAACATGGGCTACTTGCCACTAATAGTGAAACATGACCATCAAAATTGTCACCACAAAAGATTCAGCACCTACATAAAAGATGGGTTCCATATAGCAGAGACCCCAAAATGAGGACCCTGATTTCCCATTTATGTGCTTTTGCATGGCCTTTGATCACAGTACTTTATTTTTCTTCAATGTCTATCATCCACAGAATGACAGACTGTAATGATTGACAAAATAGCTGAGAAGATTGATGATATCCTTTCCAAACTTCCCTCAACTAGCATTCATATTTGTGGCAACTTCAATATTCACAAAGAGTGGCTAGCCCATTCAAATAAAACCAATGAAGAAGGCAGATACCGCTAAAACTTCTCCATCATTTACAAACTGGTGTGTGTTCCTGATACAACACAAACATCCTAAACACAAATCCTGTTCTAAACCTCTTCTTTATATCCTGAGTTCCTGAAAAAAATGCTGAAAATTGAAGTGTTTGAAAACCTCCATTGGTCACTTCACTTCCATCTTTTTGAGTTCCTGATACAACAGGGCATCACACAAACCTCCTAAACCTCTTTCTTCATATCCTGTTCTGAAAAATGCTCCATTGAAGTGTACCTCCCTTGGTCACTTCCATCTTATTTGAGTTCCTGATACAACAGGGCATCACACAAACCTCCTAAATCTCTTCTTCATATCCTGTTCTGAAAAATGCTCCATTGAAGTGTTACCTCCCTTGGTCACTTCAGCTTATTTGAGTTCCTGATAGAACTGGGCATCACACAAACCTCCTAAACCTCTTCTTCATATCCTGTTCTGAAAAATGCTCCATTGAAGTGTTACCTCCCTTGGTCACTTCAGCTTATTTGAGTTCCTGATAGAACTGTTCATCACACAAAACTCCTAAACCTCTTCTTCATATCCTGTTCTGAAAAATGCTCCATTGAAGTGTTACCTCCCTTGGTCACTTCAGCTGATTTGTGTTCCTGATACAACAGGGCATCACACAAACCTCCTAAATCTCTTCTTTATATCCTGTTCTGAAAAATGCTCCATTGAAGTGTTACCCCTGGTCACGCAGCTTATTTGAGTTCCTGATAGTATCAAATCTCGTTGTCTCTTCATTTGAAAATGCCCAAATCCTTGGTCACTTCAGGTCCTATCCTGTTCTGAAAAATCAGGCTGTATTTTTTTAAAAAAGCAGGCAGCATTTTTTGTTTCTGGATCTTAGAAAGTTTTAGAAAAAAATACCAAAAAAACAACTATCCAAATATTTTGCTACTAAGTACCAAGAGAAGGTTGGACGTGCAGACACCATTACCAACATTCACGTTTACGTTTTTTTTAAACATGCTAAAGAAACTTTAGTCTTCTAAACCTCCTCGCGGTTTTGTGAGCTCAAATACCTATTTATTAATCAGACACAAGTTGTTAATCTTTTCTTCCCACAAGCTATTTCGGCAATGGACAAGTTCGTTCTGAAAAAATTGATCCCAGAATTTGAAAATGGCTCCCCACGGAAACCCGAACTGTGCGGTGTGCAAAATGGTTTCCAGCGGAAAAGTGCAAAATGCGGCGTGTTTGCGCCGGGGGTGTCCAAACGCGAAACCTGCACTGGTCATCAAATCGTGAGACTCACATAAAGCAGGCGCGGGGGATCAGCCTTTTGGCTCGTATATCAACGGGTTTTGGGTTTTTTTTTCGGGGACGATGCTGACCTAGAAGAGATCAAGGGTGCCCTATATATGGCCTTTGGAATGAGACCCCTTCATCGCTTCGGGAAACAGTTCGTCGGACGACGAGCCCGACTGGTGGAATGGTTTGAACGTGTTTGCAGGGTGTCCAAAAATGGATGTCTATCCCCTGGCTCACGGGGGATTTGCCGTATGTCAACAACTCGGGGTGGTGACCGATCAAGGGCGCCCTATATACGGCTTTTTGAACGGACCCCTTCATCGCTTGGAAACAGTTTGTCGGACGACGGCTCGGGGTGCGCCTTCTTGGCAGGACTTCCCGTCGACACCAGTCGGCTCCAGCGAGCGTCTTCAAGATTGGACACACTGGGAATTGACGAATTGCTAGCCAGAGCCCGAAACATCTTGAAAGACACGGAACAGGTCGCGGCAGCCGTGAGAACGCCCGAGACACCGGGTGAGGGCCCAAAGTGCTACAAGTGCGGTGGACCCAACCATTTCTCTAGGGACTGCCGGAGCCGAAGTGACGTAGGAGGCGGGAGCAGCCGACGGAACCGAGCACGACTACGCTGCTATCGCTGCAAAGAGTTAGGCCATGTAGCACAGGATTGCTCGGGAACGAGTCCGGGGACAAGGTGCTGTCGCAACCCTTGCCCCCCCTTGATCAGTAAATGCGGCATTGCCTGTTGTCAACGTGTGCGTTGAGGGTAAACGATGTTCGGCGCTCGTTGACACTGGATGTTCCCGATCGATCGTTAGTGCGGATCGATGCGTGACATGGAGCAGTCAACAAATCGAGATTCGGACGATTGACGGAGTGTCCTGGGCCTGTTGTGGTGTCGGGACTGTATCAATCCTCACAGACGGAGGGAATCATGCCAAGGTCGACGTTTTGGTGGCACGTCAAAGGCCCCTCGGTTACGACCTGCTGTTTGGGATTGATGCGATCCGAGCGTTAGGAGGCATGATAATCACGCCAGCCGGAAATGTGGAACTGGGTAAAGGAAGAAAGGTGTGTGCAGCCCTTTGCATTAGTGAGCCGGATTTCGACGTCTCTTTCAATTCCGACGAAAGGGTGTGGACCGCCAGGTGGAAATGGGCCCAAAAGACCCACCAGTTCAGCTTCACAACAAGGTCGCAGAGTACAAAGTTCCCGACAGCATCAAAGGAAAATACGAGAAAGAGCTTCAACAGTGGATTGTGAACGGCTGGTTGATTCCGTTACCCCAGAAAAGACTGGGACCCCCAAAGGGTCTGATTCCCTTGATGGCAGTCATGCAGGAACAGAAACAGAAGGTGCGTCCGGTACTCGATTACCGCGAATTGAACTACTTTGTGGATGCTTTTACTGCCGATGCAGAAGTGTGCGCACATAAGTTGAGAACGTGGCGGCGGTAGGGGGTCAATGTGTCGCTTCTGGATCTGCGGAACGCATATCTTCAGATTCACATCGACAAAGCGCTAACAGTTATTTTCAAAGGCCAACGCTTCTGGATTTGGGCTAAATGTAGCGCCACTCATTATGAAATCCGTTATAGACGCCATCGCATCGCAAGACCGCACAATTGAAAGTGCCACATCAGCATACGTTGATGATATTTTCATTAATGAAAGTTTGGCCTCTGCATCGCGTGTAAAACAACACTTTTCGGATTACGGTTTGGTGTGCATGGATCCGGTGCAACTGAGAGATGGAGCAAGAGTTCTTGGCTTGCAAGTCTGGGAATAAAATGGCACCCTCAGATGGAAACGAGGAAGTCAAATTCCGGAAGTTCCTGATGTGTTGACCCGGCGGCGCGTATTTTCATTGTGTGGGAAACTTGTTGGACATTTCCCCGTGTGTGGATGGCTCAGGGTGGCATTTGCATTCGTCAAGCGCCTGGCAACCGCAGCAACCAATGGATGGGATGATAACATCAAAGATCCCTCTCTCTGTCGCATACTAGCGGAGATGTTAAGTAGAGTGCGGGAACTGGATCTCATTGGAGGAGACTGGTACATGAGTGGTGACGAGATCACAGTCTGGGTGGATGCGAGTTCCGTGGCGACAGGAGTGGCATTGGAAGCGAACGGAAATGTCATCGAAGATGCGTGTTGGCTGCGTCCGACTAATGATGCCAGGCATATTAATTTAGCTGAACTCGATGCGGCGCTTAAAGGAGTGAATCTAGCTCTCCAGTGGGAGGCGACAACATTGCACTTGGTTACCGATTCGGCGTGTGTGCACCGGTGGATTTCCGACACCTTGACCGGGAAGGCACGGGTGAACACAAGGGCGGCTGGCGAGATGCTGGTTAGGCGACGACTAGGCATTTTGCGATCGCTGGTGGAAGAATATGAATTGACCATAGACGTGACACTCGTACAGTCCTGTCAGAACCGTGCGGATCGCCTCACCAGAGTACCGCACAGGTGGCTAGAACTGCTCAAGAAAGGAGAACCGGCGCTCGAGAGCTGTGCAGTGGTAGGGAGACGACTGGACGAGGACCAGGTGGCCAATAACCATCGTCAAAGCGGACATCCGGGCGTGAAACGAACTCTGTACTTAGCCAGGTTAGTCGACCCGCAGGTGTCCAGAGAAAGCGTTAAATCCGTTGTGAAGGCCTGCACAACCTGTCAGTCGATCGATCCGGCACCCGTTCACTGGGAAAGAGGAGAACTGAGCGTGAAGAGCAACTGGAGTAGACTAGCGATGGACATAACTCACTACAATGGTGAGAATTTTTTAACGCTTATTGATTGCGGTCCCTCCAGGTTTGCAGTGTGGCGGCCGCTGCGCAGACAAGATGCGAGCACCGTCATTCGACTGTTGGAGAATGTTTTCCTGGAGCGAGGCCCACCTATGGAAATACTGACGGACAACGATACTGCATTCACCAGTAAAGACTTTAAAGAATTTGCGGACAATTGGGACGTGCATCTGCGGTTTCGATGTGCCTACTCGCCAAGTGGAAACGGCATCGTGGAGCGAAACCACAGAACCATCAAGACCATCGCAGCCAGGAAGGGCTGTACAGTATCGGAGGCGGTTTACTGGTATAATGTCGCCCCGAAAGATAACGTTTCACCATCCACGGCGCCGGCTGATGCACTGCACAAATATCATGTCCGAGTGAAAGGCATCGAAGCCAACCCGCTGCCTGAACTAGAAGTGACTGGAGGGAGATTGAAAAAAGGAGATGTTGTTTGGGTCAAAAACCCACGCGGCAAGTGTACGACAAAGACGGCACTGGACGTGTTACAGAAATGATCAGCCCGCAATCTGTGAGAGGAGTTGATGGGGTGCCTCGTCACATTAAAGACTTGCGACCGGTGATGCAATCACTACCGTTACTGAGCGATGAAAGCGATTCCGAGTCTGAGAGTAGTGAGCGTTCGGGCAGTGATTCTGATAACAGCAGCCTCCCGGCGGACACAGTGCTTACCGACACTCAAACCACAGACGAGAACACGCATGAGGATGAAGCTTGTGTTGTCCCTTCGGAGGGGGACTCGACGGCGACGATCGCCACCTCCTTGCCCTGTTTGTGATCATGAGATCAGGGGGTGTGGGGAAAATTTGAAAATGGCCTACCTCGGAAACGCCTGCGAATCTGTGCGGTGTGCAAAACTCCAGTTCTCCAGCGGTAAAAGGAACCAAAATGGCAGCACCCATATTTTATGCCGGGCGGTCTCGGTTACTTAACGCGAAATCTCGTTGTCTCGTCATTCGCATGCAAATCGTGGTCAGTCCTTGGCTGTATAAAGCAGGCGCGTTTTGCTGTTTCGGATGAGCAGGATTTTGGCTCGTGAGAAGGTTGGATGTGCGACACCGGGTTTTTTTGGGGGGTTACCCTCCTCACGGTTCTTTGTTCCTATTAGTTATCAGTTTAGTTGTTGTGTTACTTCCCACAGAATCTTTATTATTCTATGTCTTGTATTAATTGTTGTGGATGGAAGATTATTGAACACACACAATTTTAAACCTTCTGATAATTCAAACCTTCTATTCCTTTCCAACACACACACACACACACACACATCCGCAACAGTATCACTTCAAGCAACAGCCTGGTGTTAACAAATGCTGACTTTTATGGCATCTAACGAAGTTGATACTCAAATTTTCAGTCATGTGCGATATCACCCATTCTGTGCAGATTGAGTCATCCGCGCTTATTCCTTTAGTCTCTTTAATGATCTATATAAATAAAATATTTATCTGCATTTAGACAAAATTAGTTCCTGTGTAAAATGAACCATTGAATTGGTTCCTTTACTCCTATGTATCTTAGATTGCAGTCTTATTTGTTCAAGTCTTTCCTGTGGAACACTCAGATAGCTTTGTCTATTAAGTAATTATCTTGCTTCAACTTGGTTTTGAAATAGGCTTTGTTATTGCCATCTTTGTTATTCTGTTGCTAATTGTTTTTTTTTCTGATAGATATTTCCATTTTGCTCTTATATTAAACACATAAAATTTTTAGCACAAAAAGCTATTGAGCAAAAAAGTGATTTATATAATATCAGGATTAATCAATGAATCATAGATACCATTGCATTTATTTACAAGTAACAATTACTTTCAAACAAATATATCACTGTAATCTTTATTAACATTGCTACAGAAAATGCTTGTCACTATATATTATATTTGAATATGCAAATTATGGTATCCTAGATTCAACACACTTTTACCCTCTAAATCTATAATTGAATAATTATTAAGAGATAAATTTAGTATTAATATTGTAGATGTAATTACAAGTTCTCATTATTTAAATACATTTTAGTTTTGCATTGGTATCCAAGATTCAACATAAATTTGTTCTATAAATGTAGAATTAAATTAAAATAACTCTCTTATTTTACATTGTTTTGTGCATTTAAGAAAATTTGTCCTGTGAGCATAAAATTGAAAATTCCAATGATGAAAGAAAGAGATTAGAATAAGACCAAAAACAAAGGTGATTACACCTATCTCAAGATCAGATACAGGCATGGCAAGAGGCTGATAGGTAAATATATTCACAGGCATCGCAGAAACACCTTGAAGCAATAAGAGCACAAGCCAGGTGACTCAAAGTTTAGAGGTGAACTAATGAGACAGAAGAAGAGGGTAATAGGAGGAATATGGATTATCTCCTCTTAGACCTGTCTTCGGGGAGATGAAAATTCCAAGATTATTCCCTGAAAGGCTGAAAAGGGCGGAGTTTATACGGGTTGAAATACGGGTTCAAATGGGTTATTTTTTTGCCGAGCCTAATGGCTCGGGAATGCCAACGTTAAAAAGGCCTTGTGCCTGCATGACACCCTCGTGGGGGGGGGTGACTCAATATCGATGAGTAGTAGTATTCTTAATTGAATAAACGATTACTAGACAGAATCTCTTGTCCTGTTTTCATTACATTTTATTCAATTAAGAATGGAACAATTTATGCGACCGGAGCGACTTACCACAGATCCAGAAAGCGATTCAGCCGACAAGTGCTGGAAACATTGGCGGGAGACATTTACAAATTTCATCGAGGTTCTACATTCAGAAAGACCGGGACGTCCCATCAATAAGCGTGCGCTCCTAACCAAACCTGTCTCACACAGTCAACGAAATTATCTCGGATTTCGTTACCTACGAAGAAGCAATCGATGTACTGAACGCTACATACATAAAGCCCCAAAATGAGATATTTTCTAGACACCTACTTGCGACTCGCAGACAAGAATCAGGCGAGACATTGGACCATTTCCTAAAGAGCCTACGGACACTGAGCAAAGATTGCAAGTTCTGCCCAATGACGGCATTAGAGGCCCAAGAGCTACACATTTTGGACGCCTTCATTAACGGCTTACGCAATACTCAGATAAGACAACGTCTTCTTGAGAATAAGACCCTTACACTTAGAACAGCTTACGAGGAAGCCTATATCTTCGAAAGTGCTATACAGCAGTCTAGTTCTTATTTACAGCCAGAAACCGTGGGCGCCGCGTTAAACCCACCTGTTCTTACTGTCCCCCTCATGACGATAGTCCGACGAAGCTTCAAGAACAATCGGTCACTGCCGCTTTAAAAAGGACACTTGCTATTTTTGCGGCTTATCTAAACACCTACGAGTCTCATGCCCCTGCCAGAGATACTCGTTGTCATAAATGTGGAAAAAACTTGGTCTAAAAAACTATACAAATCCACTCGTCAAAATACTTTGCAACTTTAGCCGCCTCCCCTGACTGCCTTTCAAAACTATTGTAAAAAGTGAAAATTAACGGGAGGTCTACAAATGCCCTGCTCGATACCGGGAGCTCAGGAAATTTTATCAAAGAAAGCTTGGTAAAAACCAACAAATTGTATTTTGTCTCCTCCCCCAGCAGAATAACAATGGCAAACGCGTCATTGTCTGCGCGAGTAAGTGGTTATTGTTTGGTGGACTTACTATTTAATGACGTCTCCTATAAAACCACTAAATTATCCGTAATGAAAAACCTTTGTTGCGAAATAATACTGGGACACGATTTTTTGCAGCAACACTCACAGGTTGAAATTCTGTTTGGCGGTTCAATGCCCGCATTGAAAATTTGTGGATTGGCGACAGCAAAAATCCAGTACCCGTCACTTTTCGAAAACCTAACTGAAAACTGCAAACCCATATCAGTGAGAAGCAGACGTTTTTCTTATAATAATAAAAATTCATTGACTCTGAGATAAAAAGACTACTTGAGGAGGGTATAATTGAGCCTAGCAAATCACCCTGGAGGGCTCAGGTAGTTATAACCACTTCTAGCAACCCAAAAAGAGAATGGTTATAGATTACTCCCAAACCATAAATAGATTTACTCTTTTGGACGTCTTCCCACTACCCAGGATAGATGAAATGATAGGCGAAATAGCCAAATATCGTATGTTTAGCACTCTGGACTTGAAAAGCGCGTACCATCAGATCGCCATTAGACCTAGAGACAAGCCATACACGGCTTTCGAGGCGAACGGTCGACTATATCAATTTTCGCAGGATTCCTTTTGGCGTTACGAATGGGGTAGCCAGCTTCCAAAGGATAGTCGACCAAATCATAACGGATGAGAAACTGGAAGACACATTTGCGTACATCGACAACGTCACAGTATGTGGCCATAATAGAAAGGAACACGACGAAAATCTCAGACGGTTCATGTCCGCCGTCGATAAATACAACCTTACCCTAAACGACGACAAATGCTCGTTTGACTGGACAAAATAAACCTACTGGGGTATACCATAAGCAAAGGTTTTTATGGCACCGGACGCAGATCGATTGAAACCTTTACTCCAGATGCCTGTCCCTCACAACCAGCCTTCCCTTCAACGTGCTATGGGCATGTTTGTTTCATTACTCTCAATGGATTGCTTCGTTCTCAGAAAAGATACATCCATTGACACAAGTAGAGACGTTTTCTCTGTCCCATCAAGCCGTTGAGGCATTCGAGGGACTGAAAAGGATATTGCGAAATCTGCAATTACAACAATAGACCAAAATATTCCTCTGGTTGTTGAAACGGATGCGTCAGACTGTGCTATTGCTGCTTCTTTGAAACAAGCTGATCGTCCTGTAGCCTTCTTTTCAAGGACCCTCTCACAGGCTGAACGACGACACCCCGCAATTGAAAAGGAAGCCTACGCCATAGTCGAGGCATTAAGAAAATGGCGACACTACCTGATCGGACGCCACTTTTAAACTTATTACTGACCAGAAATCAGTTGCTTTTTATGTTCAACTCTAAAACTACGAGTAAAATAAAGAATGAGAAAATAAAGGTGGAGAAGGTGAGCTATCTTGTTTCTCCTTTGACGTCAGCTACCGACCTGGCAAGGAGAACTTAACAGCTGATACACTGTCAAAAAGCATTGTACGGCATCAAGCGGGGACGAACTCCGAACGCTAAAATACTCGAATGGTTCATGAGGTTTAGAAACTTCGTCCAGTGAAGGAGGCATTACAAATTTTTGTCGAATGGTTCTGAAATGCCTCTGGTTTTATAAACCCCAAAGCATTTTTTGTAAAAGAAACTTGCATTCTTTTAAATTTTCAGTTGTTGTGACCCTCCCCCATGAGGTAAAAAAAGAATTAGAGAAACAAATTCTGGTCGGATGTGTTGTTTTGGTGAAATAAAGTCCTCGGTTTTATAAATTTTTTTTTTTTTCTTTTTTTTGGCGTTTCAAAAAAAAATAAAACCGTTTGGAGAACATTTGTTGCCGTTTGTTGCCCACACGGAAGATTGCCTGGCCATGGCCTTATTTGGAAAAAAGAATTAATTACGAAGGATTTAATAATAAGAACTTTTGAGTATGAAGGCCGCAGGCGGACCAGGGTGGCCAGTTGTTTTTGAGGTTCCTCCTCAAATTTCGGGAGAGCTCCTGGCTGCAGTTTTTTTTATGCAGTACGGAAAATTTTAGGGGCTCTCTCTGACAATTTGAACGGGGGATGGACTTTCGATATAATGCTCGATCAAGAGGCCTTCAAGTCCGTCCCCAACTGTTTGGTGTTAGACGTTACCGAAAATGCCGGTCATAGTGACTGGTAGGCGACCAACTTGACTGGAGGTGTGGAGAGACTGGTCACCTTTCCTCCTCCTGCCCAGGGAAGAAGGCCCCTGGAGTTCCGGTCGTAGGTGACCAAAAATGACCCCCTTGGCCGATAAGGCTCCACAAAAAAAATCCGCGGCGCCTGTAATGGGCCTAGCTGCGAGGCGGACCGATGGGCAAAATCCCTCGGTTGGGTCCAATCCCTCATTACCCCCGAAACCAACGCCTGCCACTAGTGTGGTTAAGGAGAAGGATGAGGGGAATGGCGCCTTTGTAGTTAGGGGCAAGGGAAGACCCAAACAGCGGTTCCTCAGTCCCAACATGACACCAGGGACAAAGTCACCTACAGCCCCATTCCTCTGTC
Organism: Acanthosepion pharaonis; assembly: GCA_903632075.3. Lineage (NCBI taxonomy): Eukaryota > Metazoa > Mollusca > Cephalopoda > Sepiida > Sepiidae > Acanthosepion > Acanthosepion pharaonis. Next base: position 38,892 of record CAHIKZ030003210.1, read on the forward strand.
AGCTCTGAGGGCGACGCCTCGGCGTCTTATGAAAAAACGCCAGCGATACCCAGAAAGCAAACGAGCCGAGTTGGAAAAAAATCCTTGACTTAAAAAAAAAAAAAAAAGAGCAATTGGAGGCTAAGGGAAAAAACCAAAAAAATCAAAATCGCTGGGGGCACCGGCCCTCTATTCTCTGCCCCGTCTTCCCCTACTTCATCGAAAAAACCCTTCATGAAACCTCATCCACCAAAATCTTTGTCGAATTCACCATCTAAAACTTTTCACTCATCAAAACCTTCTCCTGTCAAGACGCCTTCGGGCATGACACCCTCCACCACTCCAAACATCACACCCATTCCAACACCTATCCAGTCTCCACAAAAAAAAAGGGTAAGGAGCCCAGACTCCCAAATTGATACGGAGAAAAAAAAAAAAAAATCAAGCCACCATATCTCACAGGGGAAGACGTCTGCCGCGTATCCGGGAGCAGGCGGAAAGGGTCTTCGGGCAAACGAAGAACCCTGAAGCCCTTGAAAATCTTATGGAATTTCCGGCACATCAAGGGTGTGGATGTGGAGGTGCCGGAAAATTTCCACAAGGCCCGAAACCAACTAACCGTCATAAGAACTGGCCCGGGTACGCGGGAGATCTGGGGCATGGTAGAGGAGGCAAAAACGTCCTTGAAAGTGGTGCCCCAGCTGTCGTCCTGCTGGAGGAAAATTTGGATGAGACAAAAATGTAAAGGGAGGGTCCCTATTTATGTTCACCCATCCCTATATAGAGCCCTTAAACTAACCTATCCTGCGGACATCGGCGGTTTGTCCCAGGATGACACGCTCGATACTGAGATGATGTCTGGTTCTTTGGGACAGGCTGTCGGTGTCCTCACCCCAGCCATGTTCTATCCTGAAGGGCAACCCTAATCGGTTTCACAATGGCACTTTGGTTAGTTAGTTTGAATGCCCGGGGCCTGAGGTCCGAGTCTCGCAGGGCGAGGCTCTCTCGTGACCTTCAGCGCCTCGGGGTGAATATATGTTGTTTACAAGAGACCCGGTTTTCTTCTCATGATCGTGAGGACATACTGTCTAGGGGGTTCGCCCTTTATTCAGCATGTTTTGATGGTTGTTCGAGGGGTGTCTCTTGGCTAGTGAGCAGGTCTTTGAAGGCTGCATGTACCCTTGTCTTCGCGGATCCGGCGGGCAGGCTTTGCGTGCTGGATGTTACCATAAAGGATAAGGTTCTACGTCTCATTGGGGTTTATGCGCCCAATACCAATTCCGAGCGGCCTGCTTTGTTTCGGCAGATCGCGCCGTTCTTGACGACGTCTCGTCGGGTAGTTTTAGCGGGGGATTGGAATGCCGTCCTTGACCCCGATATAGATCGTATAGGGCACAAAAAAGGTACTAACAACCCGGATGTGAAACCATTTCGGGACTTTATCGATGGGTTTGATCTCGTCGATAAGTTCCGGAATGAACACCTCGGGAGGTAGTATGGACTTGGACAACTAGTGGCAACTCGGCTCCTGGCTCGCGTGCGAGCTACCTGGACCGAGTCTTAGTTAGGAGAGTCGATGTAGGGCTCTTAGGGTGTCCAAGTTTCCATTATATAGTTTATACGGATCATAGGCTTGTCCGGGTCCGTGTAAACTTAGATAAGCCTAAGGTTAGGTTGGCTGGTTACTGGAAATTGAACTGTTCGCTTTTTAGTGATCAGGGTTTCCGGGACCAGCTGTTACTAACGATCCAAAGGGAACTGACGGGAGCGGTTGTGGGAAATGCCTGGTGGGGCAATTTAAAATCTAAGATTCGAACGTTTGCTGCCGATTTTAGTCATCGACTCAATCTAGATAGATTAGCGGCGCAAACGGCTTTAGAAGATAAAGTCGATCGGGCCGTGAAATCCCGTGTTAGTGGGGACATAGTCTTAGCTAAGGCAGAGTTGGCCTCCTTGCTTATCAAGAAGGATCAAGCTCTGATAGTTAGGGCTAGGTTAAAAAGAATGTCTTCTGAGGCAACGAATATGGCCGCTGAACTGCGTGTAGAGGAAAATCGGAACACGGCCAGGCGACATGTAGCGTGCGTCACATTACCGGATAAGCGGACCGTGACTACAAACGCGGGCATATGTGAGGTCTTTCGAGATTACTTTCAGGAGCTTTACACCAGGGAACCCGGTCTGAGCTCTGCTCAGTTCGACGCCTATTTAGCTGACTTTCCCTGCCTCTCGGCAGCTGAAGTGGCTAGGTGCGAGGGTCCCATAACAGAGTCGGAAATCTGGGAAGCGCTGAAGCAGGTTGGCCTGGATAAGTCTCCGGGATTAGATGGTCTTCCCTACGAAGTTTACTTGAGGTTGTCGCACGTTTTTGTTCCTTTGCTGGAACTGATGTACAACCACTGGATGAGGCAGGGTCTTTACCTCAACGCTTCACCAGGGGTGTCATCAAGTTGCTGCGTAAGGTCAAGGACGGTGGGGATGGGTTAGGGAACTTTCGCCCTTTAACGATGTTAAACACTGACTTAAAGATTTTGGCGAAGATCTTAGCCAACCGTTTGCAGCTTGTCCTGTCTCGTCTGATTGGCCCCTGAACAGACTTGTGCTGTGAAGGGCAGGACTATTCAGGATAACCTTCATATGGTACGCTTGATCTTAGAACAAGTCGACAGTGAAGCCGCGCTGATCAATTTAGATCAGTCCAAGGCCTTCGATAGGGTTGACCATCGATTTCTGGAGGCTGTCCTTTCGGCGGCCGGTTTCGGAGCCGACTTTCGCTCCTGGATCCGACTCTTGTATGCGACCCCGGTGCGCTGGTGGAAGTGAATGGGGTAAGATCGAAGCCTTTCGTATTGTCTCGCTCCATTCGTCAAGGTTGTCCGCTATCGCCTCTGCTTTACGTTCTTGCGTTGGAACCATTCCTTCGCAAGTTAAAGGCGAATCCGGTCCTACGCGGAATTTCCTGCCTGGTGCTTCCACCTCGGCCAGGTATTCTGCCTATGCTGACGACGTTTCGGTTCTTGTGTCGAGCAGAGCCGAGATTAACGAAGTCAGCAAGCAGATCAGTGGGTATGAGATGGTGACAGGGGCCAAGATCAACCGCGATAAGTCAGTGGGCTTGCGGTTGGGTGCGTGGAAGGGTGTTTCTCTTCCCGGACCTTTCCTCTGGACGGATGGGCCGATCAAGATACTCGGCGTCTGGTTCGGTCCTGATCTCCAGTTGGAAATGAATTGGTCGGAGGTACAAGGGCGGGCCGAGGTCGCGGGTAATCTGTGGTCTCGGAGGAGACTTTCCCTGAAGGGAAGGGCGGAAGTTTGTGTTTCACACATCTATCCGATCCTCCTCTACCGACTCTCTGTGCTTCCACTCCCGTATGCCCGACTAATGTCATTAGTCAAGGCCTTGTTCTCTTTCTTGTGGAGAGGCAAGGCCCATATGGTATGTCGCGAGATCTGTTGCCTTCATCCCTCTGAGGGCGGTCTGGGTATGCCTAGCATTGAGATTCGTCAATATATGCTTCGCATTACCTTTCTAGACCGAATGTGTCGTGGTTTGGATGAGGAGGGCACCTTTTGGAAAGAAGATGTCCGAAAACATTTCCCATCCCTGAGAAGTGTGCACTCGTGCGAGGAGGAGGCCGGCCGTACACCACGTGTCGAGTGCTCCTTTATCGCGAATGTCGTCGTGCTTTGAAGCTCCTCTTGCGGACGTCGGATGGCCTCTCCGACGCCCAAGCGTTGTCTCGTAAGGCATTATATCGTTTGTTAGTTAAGGGGTCCGTTCAAGATGGTCTGATCGACGAGCTCGGTCTTACGAAGCAGGAGGCTCGCTCGATATGGCCTTGGGCGCCTGGGTTGAAATGTCTCAATAACGATGAGGCATCACTCACCTGGCTGATGATTCGTGGGGCCCTCTGGGTCGGCAAAAGACTTTGTTCAGCAGGCTTGAGAAATATCCAAACTGTCGTCGCTGTACTGGGAATGTCGAGACCATTGGTCACGCCTTTTTTCAGTGCAAGACGGTAGTGCCGTTGTGCAAGTTTGTTGAAGGCCTCATGGTTCGCATGCTGCAGGGAAAGTTTTTTTGTCCTGGAAGCCAGTTCTGTTTGTAGCAATGTGGTATCGCAATTGACGAAGGCTGAACACTATGTGTTCTGTTGCTTACTAGGTTATGCGAGTTGTGATTTGGACGACGCGACAGAAGGGATTCTATGAAGGCGAGAAGTTCACCTCTTCCCAACTGATCTTGTACTTTAAGCATCAGCTTAAAGTCAAGATTAGGACGGAAAGGCGGCGGCTCCCATCATCAGAATTCGGCAAAAGGTGGGTGAATCTTGCGCGAATGTGTAGAGTGAAAGGGCTGACCTAGAGTGGCATTTGGATGTCGGTTAGGCACAGAATTTTGTTTAACAGGGTTGAACATAGGCAACCCACCCAGATATTAGGTTAGACTAGGTTTTCGTTTTTGAATTTTTAGTTTTTCCTTTTTTTTCCTGGTTAACTTAGCTAGGGTATGTAAGCTCATTGGTCCCTTTTATTTCTGTCCCTATTTTTTTTTTGTTGTTGTTTAATTCCCCATCCCCTCCCTCGTTAGGTGGTTAGTGATGTCAGTTTTCTGGTGGATGCGGGGCGCCTTTCGTTTCGTGTGTGTGTTTTCGTATTTGTTGTTGTGTATGAATGAGTGAGTGTTTGTGTGAATGCTTGATGGTTTGAATGTTTTCTTATTTTCTTAGTCCCGCATCGATTTCGTCCGGTTAACTGATATTTCTGCCACATTCATAGTTTGTGGGGGGTTTTATTACTAACTTAATTTTGTTTAGTTTATTGTAAATAATTAATTCACTTTGTAAATATTCATTTGGGATTTTTTTAAAAGTTGTTATTTTATGACCCTCCCCCATGAACAATATCTGTAAATAAGGGGACTAGTTAGGTTTTTCATAGAGAAACTGAGGTATTATGGTGGACGTAGTAAGAAAGGTAGGATGAATGTGTTGTTTTGGTGATTGGATTATTGTTGGCATGTTTGGGTCAGTGTTGTGACTAGCTAAGTTTTAGATTTAAGACAGATGAAGACCGTCCTTTCCCCATCCCCTTTTTTCGGCCTTGTGCCACATTTTGTATTTTAAATGCAAATAAATATTGCAACACAACCGTTTGAAAGACTCAATCTTGATTTTAAAGGACCGCTACCAAGTAAAACAAGGAACAGATATATATTAACGGTTATCGACGAATATTCACGGTTTCCTTTTGCCTTCCCTTGTTCAGACATATCGGCTGCTGCAATTATACAATTCACTGTTCGCCATCTTTGGAGCCCCTGCCTATATACATTCGGACCGAGGGGCTTTTTTCATGTCAGACAGCTTCGGCAATTTTACAGGAACGAGGAGTTTTTATTTATTCCCTACAACCCTAAGGGTAACGGCCAATGCGAAAGATATAACGGCTTTTATTTGGAAGACCGTTCAATTTTGCCTCAAATAACGGATGTTCAATTGATAATTGGGAAAATTTTCCTGTCGCATTATACGCCATTCGTTCCCTATTGTGTACCGCCACGAATGCCACCCCACACGAAAGGTTTCTACCTTTTTTTCTTGGCTTCCATCTTGGCTCTTCGACCCGGTACTGTGTTTCTGAGACGACATGCACGTTACACCAAGAACGATTTTGGTGGACGAGGTAGAGCTTATAGAGGCGAACCCTTACGCGCTTAGTACGACATTTTAATGTGTTCTCAGGGACCTAGCACCGGCCGGAGACGTAACCGGACCGTGGATAGCCCCTGAGGACAGACCAACTACCCCTGACACTGAAGCCCCTCCGGAAGATCATGGCACTGAAATTGTTCCTGACACGCCGTCTGACGACACTGTCTCCGTTTTAGACACTTCGGATTGAAACCCTGACAGATGAAGGGCTAGCACCGAATAAACGTGTTCATCCAGAGACTGACTACGCGGAACGGCCTGCTCCTCTGAGAAGGAAACATTTCGGAGCAAGGTATTTTTCGCACTGAAGAGCCTCCCTGTTTACTCCGACCACGAATCATGGACTTGCGAACTCGTAGGGAGCCTGGACATTTAAGGGACTTTCTTCCCTATCAGTGAGAAATTTGGTGGGGAGAATGTTTGAATATGGATTATTCCTCTTAGATAATCCAAGTTATAAATTTGTATACTTCCGCTGTCAAGTCAGATGAGTAGCAGTATTGTTTTTGTTACTGGTTTTTTTTGGACTATTGCTTTTCTCTCTGTGATTTTACCTGTTTTTTGAACTGCATTTTTTTGTTAAAAGTTTGTTAATTTTTTGATATTTACGACCTTATTGTTTAAGTTTTTTGATTTTTTCTTTCTACTCTCCAATTTTTTTTTTTTAATTTTTGCTCTTTATTCTGTTTATTCTAGTTTTCCTATTTGATTTTAATTTTTACTCCCTTTAATTTTGTTCGTTTTTTTCTTTTAATCTAGTTTGCATTTTTTTTGAATTTCGTTTTTACCCTGTAATTTCCGCATTTTTTTTTCTTCTCATTTCTACCCTTTAATTTTTGTTCTGTTTTCATTCTAGTTTTCCGTTTTAATTGTCATTTTCTTTAATTTCTTCGTGTTCTTTATTTTGTGTTTAGCTGTAATTTTTTATTAATTCATTTATTTAATTGTTTTTTTTTTTTTACGTGTTTTTTGCTTGTAATTGTTGTAATTTATTTGTTTTTTTTTTTTTGGTTCGACTCGCTTAGGGTCGGCCATTTTTTTTTTTTTTGTGTCTAGCTTCGTCTGTCTTAGTTACGTATTTTTTGTTTATTGACGTCGGCCATTTTTGATATTTGTAATTAGCTTTGTGTTATTGTTTCGTAATTTTTTGTTGACGTCGGCCATTTTGATTTTATTTTAGCTTCGGCTTTTGTCGAAGTTTTTCTGTTTTTTTATTGTCTAACGTTTTTTTTGTTTATTACGTGTTTTTTTTTTTCGCCTTTAGGCGATATTTGTATTTTATTGTTTTTTTCTTTATACGTTTAAGTGAACCGTGTTAATTGTTTTTTTTTTGTGCATAATAATTTTTTTTTTTGTTGAGTTTGTTTATTTAATTTATTTCTTTTCCTCTCGCCCATAAATTTATTTCCCCCCCCCCTTTCCCCCCCTTTAAAAAAATGGATAAGAAGGAAAAAAATTTGCCTTCTTTTTTAATTGTGAAAAAAAAGAAGCCTAAAATTGCTTCTTTAAAAAGAAATATGAGAAAACACCCTATTCAACCCAAAGAAGGAAAAAAAATAATAAGGAGGAATACCCTGACCTGCCCAGAGTTCCTACAAATGAGGAAATTGTGGAGACTTTAAAAAAGCCTCCAAAAATATGGAGGCAGAAAAAAGTTGAAAATTGACGAAAAAGAAACAGAAAAATGAATCTACTAATGCTGAGGCCGGGGAATCGCCCTCTTGTTGGTCGTCCCCTCCAAAGTGCATAATCAATTTAGTGGAGTTCTTGGAGCGTGCCAAAAGTTACGCCCACCTTTTGTTGTAGAAGGTGGACTTTTGGAAGACCCCAAGAATTAAAGAAAATTGATAAAAGAATAGTGTCGGTTTTCGTCGTGGACAAGCGTACGCGCAAAATTTGTCGCTCGACGAAAACACAGTGTTGAAAGCACTAGAATCCTTCAGGTTCAAGCCCCTTAGAATAGTTAAGGGTGCTAAATTTTTCATGTGGGACGTACTGTTGACCACATCAGAAGACTGCGTCGCCGCGGCTAGCCGCGAGCTAATAAATAAAGAGTTGATACTGCGTACAGAGTACGAAGGCCGACGAAAGACCAGGGTAACAGTATACGAGGTCCCTCCTCAGGTTATCGGGGAACATCTCGCCGCGTTCTTTTCCCAGTATGGCGAGATTCTGGGAGCTTCCTGTGATAGCCTGAGCGGGGGTGGAGCTTTGACATCATGTTGGACGAGAAAGCCTTCCGCTCCATCCCCAACTGTCTGGATGTTGGCGTTTTGAAGTTACCGGTCATTGTGACGGGTCGAAGACCGGTATGCTGGAGGTGTGGAGTGACTGGTCATCTCCTCCTCCTGCCCAGAGAAGAAGGCCTCTGGAAGTCAAGCGCCAGTTACTCAAGATCCCCTCTGACCGCGTCTCTAAATTCCGCCTCGCCTGTAATGGGCGTACCAGCCTCCGGGACCGGGTCGGTTAATCCTCCGGTCGGCGCGTCATCGAAAGCCACATTCCCCAAAGAGCCTTCGCCCGCTGCCGGTGCAGTTGTGGAGAAGGGGGAGGGGGAATGGCTGGTTGCTGGTAAGGCCAGAGGGAAGCGCCGGACAGCGGGTCCTCAGTCCCCTGAAGCCCCAAGGAAGAAAGGCACATACAGCCCCACTCCCTCTAACAACGTTAAGGGCGATGCCCCGGCCTCTGATCTGACATTCCAAGAAATGCAAAAAAAATTCGACCCAGGATATGAAAAAGTCAGAAAAAATTAAAGAATTAAAAAACAACTGGATGCAAAAAAAAAAGACCCGATCCCTTCAACGTCCTCTGCTAGACCCACCCCTTCACCGAAGAAACAACCTTCACCTTCGCCTGCTTTTCGCCATCAAAAGCCACACCCCACAGTAGAGATCCCAGCCCCTATAGACATAGATCTTTTTATACCCCTCTAAATACACCCCTCCTTCCCCGTTAAAAAAAAATCCACCCCCCCTTCATACCCCCAAGCAATCACCATCCAAAAAAATACCGAGATGCCTCCTCCTGCTCCGAAGCGCCAAAGAAGCCCCACCCAAGATCAAAAAGAAAAAAGGAAGAAAGAAAAAAAGATTTTTTTCAACACAGGAGAGGAGGTGTGCCGTATTTCCCCAGCCCAGGCCGAGAGAGCCCGGGACTATGGAAACAGGGTAAAAGACCTAAAATACCTGCTCTCAATTAAGCAGTTTGCGGATTTGGACATCGAGAATCCAAAAAACTTCCCAAATGCCCAGAGGGTCCTGACTGTAATCAGATCTGGACCTGCGGCAAAACAAACTTGGGCCATGATAGATGAAGCTATTAATGCTTGTAAGATGGCTTTGCCCATTGCCATAGTGGAGAATGAGCAATTAAAAAAGTTAAAACAGTTCTGTGCAGGGAGGGTCCCCGTTTTAGTTCACCCCTCCCTATATAGAGCTCTTAAATTGACCTTCCCCTGGGATATCGGCGGTATCTCCCAAGACGGCACCATCAAGAATGAGATGGGCCATGGGTCTATGGGAGAGGCTGTCGGTATCCTTACCCCGGCCATGTTTAATGCAGGTAAACAACCCTAATCGGACTTCTCAATGGCTCTCTGGTTAGCTACGTTAAATGTGCGGGGCCTGAGGTCCGAGTCTCGCAGGGCGAGGCTCTCTCGTGACCTTCAGCGCCTCGGGGTGAATGTTTGTTGTGTGCAAGAGACCCGGTTTTCTTCTCATGACCATGAGGATATACTGTCTAAGGGGTTCGCCCTTTATGCAGCATGTTTTGATGGTCGTTCGAGGGGTGTCTCTTGGCTAGTGAGCAAGTCTTTGAAGGCTGCATGTACCCTTGTCTTCGCAGATCCGGCGGGCAGGCTTTGTGTGCTGGATGTTACTATAAAGGATAAGGCTTTACGTCTCATTGGGGTTTATGCGCCAAATAGTCATACTGAGCGGCCTGCTTTGTTTCGGCAGATCGAGCCGTTTTGACGACTTCTCGTCGGGTAGTCTTAGCGGGGGATTGGAATGCCGTCCTTGACCCTGAGATAGATCGTATAGGTAAAAAACCGGGTACTAACAATCCTGATGTGAAGGCATTTCGGGACTTTATCGGCAGGTTTGATCTTGTCGATAAGTACCGGAATGAGCACCCTCAGGAGGTACCATGGACTTGGACAACTAGTGGCAACTCGGATCCTGGCTCGCTTGCGAGCTACCTGGACCGAGTGTTAGTTAGAGAGTCGATGTAGGGCTCTTAGAGGGTGTCCAAGTTTCCACTATATAGTTTATACGGATCATAGGCTTGTCCGGGTCCGTGTAAACTTAGATAAACCTAAGGTTAGAATGGCTGGTTACTGGAAATTTAACTGTTCATTTTTTGGTGAGCAGGATTTCCGGGACCAGCTGCTACTAATGATTCAGAGGGAATTGACGGGGGCGGTTGTGGGTAACGCCTGGTGGGGGAAAATTAAATCAAAAAATTAGAACGTTTGCTGCCGATTTTAGTCGTCGACTCAATCTAGATAGATTAGCGGCGCAAACGGCTTTAGAAAGAAAAGGTCGATCGGGCTGTTAAATCCCGTGTTAGTGGGGACATAGTCTTAGCTAAGGCAGAGTTGGCCTCCTTGCTTATCAAGAAGGATCAAGCTCTGGTAGTTAGGGCTAGGCTAAAAAGAATGTCTTCTGAGGCGACGAATATGGCCGCTGAATTGCGTGCAGAGGAAAATCGGAACGCGGCTAAGCGACATATAGCGTGCGTCACATTGCCGGATAAGCGGACCGTGACTACAAGCGCGGGCATATGCGAGGCCTTTCGGCTTTACTTTCAGGATCTTTTCACCAGGGAGCCCGGTCTGAGCTCTGCTCAGTTCGACGCCTATTTGGCTGACTTTCCCTGCCTTGAGGCAGCTGAAGCGGCTAGGTGCGAGGGTCCCATAACAGAGTCGGAAATCTGGGAAGCGCTGAAGCAGGTTGGCCTGGATAAGTCTCCGGGACTAGATGGACTTCCCTACGAAGTGTACTTGAGGCTGTCGCCCGTTTTTGTTCCTTTGCTGCAGCTGATTTACAACCACTGGATGAGGCAGGGGTCTTTACCTCGACGCTTCACCAGGGGTGTGATCAAGTTGCTGCGTAAGGACAAGAACGGTGGGGATGGGTTAGGGAACTTTCGCCCTTTAACGATGTTAAATACTGACTTAAAGATTTTGGCGAAGATCTTAGCCAACCGTTTGCAGCTTGTCCTGTCTCGTCTGATTGGCCCCGAACAGACTTGTGCTGTGAAGGGCAGGACGATTCAGGATAACCTTCATATGGTACGCTTGATCTTAGAACAAGTCGACAGTGAAGCCGCGCTGATCAATTTAGATCAGTCCAAGGCCTTCGATAGGGTTGACCATCGGTTTCTGGAGGCTGTCCTGTCGGCGGCCGGTTTCGGAGCCGACTTTCGCTCCTGGATCCGACTCTTGTATGCGACCCCGGTGCGCTGGTGGAAGTGAATGGGGTAAGGTCGGAGCCTTTCGTATTGTCTCGCTCCATTCGTCAAGGTTGTCCGCTATCGCCCTTGCTTTACGTTCTTGCGTTGGAACCATTCCTTCGCAAGTTAAAGGCGAATCCGGTCCTGCGCGGAATTACCCTGCCTGGCGCCACCACCTCGGCCAGGTATTCTGCCTATGCTGACGACGTTTCGGCTCTTGTGTCGAGCAGAGCCGAGATTGACGAAGTCAGCAAAGAAATAAGTGGGTATGAGATGGTAACAGGGGCCAGGATCAACCGCGATAAGTCTGTGGGCTTGCGGTTGGGTGCGTGGAAGGGAGTTTCTCTTCCCGGACCTTTCCTCTGGACGGATGGGCCGATCAAGATACTCGGCGTCTGGTTCGGTCCTGATCTCCAGTTGGAAATGAACTGGTCGGAGGTACAAGGGAAGGCCGAGATCGCGGTTAATCTGTGGTCTCGGAGGAGACTTTCCCTGAAGGGAAGGGCGGAAGTATGTGTTTCACACATCTATCCGATCCTCCTCTACCGACTCTCTGTGCTTCCACTCCCGTATGCCCGACTAATGTCATTAGTCCGGACCTTGTTCTCTTTCTTGTGGAGAGGCAAGGCCCCTATGGTATCTCGCGAGGTCTGTTGCCTCCATCCCTCTGAGGGCGGTCTGGGGATGCCTAGCATTGAGATTCGTCAATATATGCTTCGCATTACCTTTTTAGACCGAATGTGTCGTGGGTCGAATGAGGAGGGTGCCTTTTGAAAGAAGACGTCCAGAAACATTTTCCGTCCCTGAAAAGTGTGCACTCGTGCGAAGAAGAGGCCGGCCGTACACCACGTGCCGAGTGCTCTTTTTATCGTGAATGTCGTCGCGCTCTGAAGCTCCTCTTACGGGCTTCGGATGGCCTCTCCAACGCCCAGGCGTTGTCTCGCAAGGCATTATATCAAGTTTTAGTTAGGGGGTCCGTACAAGATGATCTGATTGGCGAGCTCGGTCTTACGAAGCAGGAGGCTCGCTCGATATGGCCTTGGGCGCCCGGGTTGAAATGCCTCAATAACGATGAGGCATCACTCACCTGGCTGGTGATTCGTGAAGCCCTCTGGGTCGGCAAGAGACTTTGTTCAGCAGGCTTGGAGAAATATCCAAACTGTCGTCGCTGTGCGGGGGAAGTCGAGACTATTGGTCACGCCTTCTTTCAGTGCAAGGCGGTAGTGCCGTTGGCAAGTTTGTTGAAGGCCTCATGGTTCGCATGCTGCACGGAAAGTTTTTTGTCCTGGAAGCCAGTTCTGTTTGTAGCAATGTGGTGCCGCAGATGACGAAGGCTGAACACTATGTGTTCTGTTGCTTACTAGGGGTTATGAGAGTCGTGATTTGGACGACGCGTCAGAAGGGATTCCATGAGGGCGAGAAGTTCACTTCTTCCCAACTGATCTTGTTCTTTAAGCATCAGCTTAAAGTCAAGATCAGGACGGAAAGGCGGCGGCTCACCTCATCGGAATTCAGCAAAAGGTGGGTGAATCTTGCGCGAATGTGCCGAGTAAAAGGGGCTGACCTTGAGTGGCATCTGGATGCCGGTTAGGCATTAAGGATATTGTTTTCCTGGGTTCAACATAGGCAACCCATCCCGGAGTTAGGTTAGATTAGGTTTTTTGTATTTTTTTTCTTTTAGTTTTTTCTATTCTGGTAAACTTAGCTAGGGTGTATTTGCTCATTGGTCCCTTTATTTCTGTCCCCATTTTCTTTTCCTTTAGTTTAACTCCCCATCCCCTCCCTCGTTTTAGGTGGTCAGTGATGTCAGTTCTCTGGTAGATGCGGGGCGCCTTTCGTTTTCGTGTGTGTGTTTTTTCGTATTTGTTGTTGTGTATGAATGAGTGTGTGCCTGTGTGAATGCTTGGGATGAATGAGTGTGGCTTTTATTTTCATAAGTCCCGCATCGATTTCGTCCGGTTAACTGATATTTCTGCCACATTCAATAGTTTGTGGGGGTTTTATTACTAACACTAATTTTATTTGGTTTCTTGTAAATATATTTTGTCATTTTGTATATATTCATTGGGGATCATTTTTAAAAGTTGTTGTTTTTTATGCCCCTCCCCCACAGACAATATTTTGTACATAAGGGGATTATTTAGTTTTTTTTCATGGAGTCAAAGAGGCATTTTGGTGTTTGTAGTAAGAAAGGTATGGATAAATGTGTTGTTTTGGTGAAAGGAATATTGTTCTGTATGATAGGGTCAGTGGTTGTGGCTAGCTAAGTTTTAATCTAAGACAAGTGATGACCGTCCTTTACCCCAACCCCTTTTTGGCCTTGTGCCACATTTGTACATAGTACAATAAATAATGATGAGTAGCAAGTATTTTTTTGTTGTTGGTATTTGTTTTTTGGACTGTATTACAAACTCCACGTTTTTCTCTGTTTTGAACTTTTTGAACTGCTTTTTTTGTTTAAAGTTTTTAATTTTTTATTTACCTTTTTTTTTTTAGTTTTGATTTTTAGGTTTTTCTGTTCCAATTTTTTATTTTTTTTTTAACGTTCTTTATTCTGTTTATTTTTTTTTTTCCTTTTGTTTTTTTTTTTTTCCCTTTACCTTTTTTTTTTGTTTTTTTTTTTTTAATTAGTTTTTTTTTTTTGAATTTCGTTTTTTTTACCCCTGTTCTTTTCCGCATTTTTTTTTTCTTCTCAGTTTATCTGTTTATTTTTTTGTTTTCGTCCGTTTTTTTTAGTTTTCCGTTTTAATTATTTCATTTGTTTTAATTTCTTCGTGTTCTTTATTTTGTGTTTTTTTTTGTAATTTTTATTAATTCATTTATTTAATAATTATTTGTTTTTTTTTTTTTTTTTTTAATTTTTATTTTCTGTTTATTAAATTTATTTTTTTTTTTTTTTTTTCGTTTTCTTTGTTGGGTTGACCGTTTTTTTTTCGCCAGCCATCTAGCTTTAAATTTTTAGTTACGTTTTTTTTTGTTTATTGACGTTATTTTTTGGTTATTTTCCTCTTTTTTTAGTTTTAACTTTTTTTTTGTTTGTGTAATTTTTGTTGACTTGTCCATTTTGATTTTATTTTGTTCTTTCTTCGTTTTTGTGAACCTTTTTCACATTTTTTTATTGTGTCCATTTGTTTTTTGCGTTTTATTTGTTTACATTTTTGTTTTTTTTTTTAGAACGTCCTTTGTGTTTTATTTTTTTCTTTGATACGTTTACTGAACCGTGTAATTGTTTTTAATGTGCATAATTATTTTATTTTGTTGAGTTTTTTATTTTTCTTTTTTTTCCTCTCGCCTATAAATTTATTATTTTTCCCCCTTTCCCTTCCTTCCTTATTAAAAAAATGGAAAAAAAGGAAAAAAAACACCCTTCTTTTTTAATTGTTAAAAAAAAGCCCAAAATTGCTTCTTTTAAAAGAAATATGAGAAAACACCTTTTCAACCCCAAAAAAAGATCCCCCGGACAAAAATAATAAGGATGATTACCCTGACCTGCCTTGAGAGTCCCCTAGCAAACGAGAAAATTGGGGAAACTTTAAAAAAAAGGAAAAAAAAATACGGAAGCCTAAAAAGGCAATAAAAAAGTAACAATAATGGAGGCCAATAATGGCCAAAAAACGGAAATCGAAAATGAACCGCTAACTAAGCCTGAGGCCGGGGAATCGCCCTCTTGTTGGTCGTCCCCTCCTAAGTGCATAATCAATTTAGCGGAGTTCTTGGAGCGTGCCAAGAGTTACGCCCACCTTGTTGTAGAAGGTGGACTTTTGGAAGACCCCAAGAATTAAAGAAAATTGAAAAAGAATAGTGTCAGTTTTCGTCGTGGACAAGCGTACGCGCAAAATTTGTCGCTCGACGAAAACACAGTGTTGAAAGCACTAGAATCCTTCGGGTTCAAGCCCCTTAGAATAGTTAAGGGACCTAAATTTTTCATGTGGGACGTACTGTTGCCCACACCAGAAGACTGCGTCGCCGCGGCTAGCCGCGAGCTAATAAAAAAGAGCTTATACTGCGTACGGAGTACGAAGGCCGACGAAAGACCAGGGTAACGGTATACGAGGTCCCTCCTCAGGTTATCGGGGAACATCTCGCAGCGTTCTTCTCTCAGTATGGCGAAATTCTGGGAGCTTCCTGTGATAGCCTGAGCGGGGGGGTGGAGCTTTGACATCATGTTGGACGAGAAAGCCTTCCGCTCCATCCCCAACTGTCTGGATGTTGGCTGTTTGAAGTTACCGGTCATTGTGACGGGTCGAAGACCGGTATGCTGGAGGTGTGGAGTGACTGGTCATCTCTCCTCCTCCTGCCCAGAGAAGAAGGCCTCTGGAAGTCAAGCGCCAGTTACTCAAGATCCCCCTCTGACCGCGTCTCTAAATTCCGCCTCGCCTGTAATGGGCGTACCAGCCTCCGGGACCGGGTCGGTTAATCCTCCGGTCGGCGCGTCATCGGAAGCCACGTTCCGCAAAGAGCCTTCGCCCGCTGCCGGTGCAGTTGTGGAGAAGGGGGAGGGGGAATGGCTGGTTGCTGGTAAGGCCAGAGGGAAGCGCCGGACAGCGGGTCCTCAGTCCCCTGAAGCCCCAAGGAAGGAAAGGCACATACAGCCCCACTCCCTCTAACAACGTTAAGGGCGATGCCCCGGCCTCTGATCTGACTTTCCAGGAAATGCAAAAAAATTCGACCCAGGATTCGAAAAGTCGGAAAAATTAAGGAATTAAAAAAACAACTGGATTCCAAAAAGAAAAGACCCGATCCCTTCAACGTCCTCTCTGCTAGACCCTCCCCTTCACCGAAGAAACAACCCTCACCTTCGCCTGCTTCTTCGCCATCAAAAGCCACACCCCACAGTAGAGATCCCAGCCCCTATAGACATAGATCATTTTATACCCCCCTCTTCATACACCCACTCCTTCCCCGTTAAACAAAAATCCACCCCCCCTCCATACCCCCAAGCAATCACCGGTAAAAAATACCGATATGCCTCCTCCTGCTCCGAAGCGGCAAAGAAGCCCCCACAACAGGAAGAAAAGAAAAAAAGAAAAAAAGATTTATTTTCAACACAGGAGAGGAGGTGTGCCGTATTTCCCCTGCCCAGGCCGAGAGAGCCCGGGACTATGGTAACAGGGTCAAAGATCTTAAGTACCTGCTCTCAATTAAGCAATTTGCCGACCTAGATATTGAGGAGCCCAAAAATTTCCCAAATGCCCAGAGGGTCCTGACAGTAATTAGGTCAGGACCTGCGGCAAAACAAACCTGGGCTATGGTGGATGAAGCCATTAATGCTTGTAAGATGGCTTTGCCCATTGCCATAGTGGAAAACGAGAAATTGAAAAAGTTAAAACAGTTCTGTGCAGGAGGGTCCCCGTTTTAGTTCACCCATCCCTATATAGAGCTCTTAAATTGACCTTCCCTGGGATATCGGCGGTATCTCCCAAGACGGCACCATCAAGACTGAGATGGGCCATGGGTCTATGGGAGAGGCTGTCGGTATCCTTACCCCGGCCATGTTTAATGCTGGTAAACAACCCTAATCGGACTTCTCAATGGCTCTCTGGTTAGCTACGTTAAATGTGCGGGGCCTGAGGTCCGAGTCTCGCAGGGCGAGGCTCTCTCGTGACCTTCAGCGCCTCGGGGTGAATGTTTGTTGTGTGCAAGAGACCCGGTTTTCTTCTCATGACTATGAGGATATACTGTCTAAGGGGTTCGCCCTTTATTCAGCATGTTTTGATGGTCGTTCGAGGGGTGTCTCTTGGCTAGTGAGCAAGTCTTTGAAGGCTGCATGTACCCTTGTCTTCGCGGATCCGGCGGGCAGGCTTTGTGTGCTGGATGTTACTATAAAGGATAAGGCTTTACGTCTCATTGGGGTTTATGCGCCCAATAGTCATACTGAGCGGCCTGCTTTGTTTCGGCAGATCGAGCCGTTTTTGACGACTTCTCGTCGGGTAGTCTTAGCTGGGGATTGGAATGCCGTCCTTGACCCTGAGATAGATCGCATAGGTAAAAAACCGGGTACTAACAATCCTGATGTGAAGGCATTTCGGGACTTTATCGGCAGGTTTGATCTTGTCGATAAGTACCGGAATGAGCACCCTCAGGAGGTAGCATGGATTTGGACAAGTAGTGGCAACTCGGCTCTTGCTCGCTTGCAAGCTACCTGGACCGAGTGTTAGTTAGGAGAGTCGATGTAGGGCTCTTAGAGTGTCCAAGTTTCCACTATATAGTTTATACGGATCATAGGCTTGTCCGGGTCCGTGTAAACTTAGATAAGCCTAAGGTTAGAATGGCTGGTTACTGGAAATTTAACTGTTCATTTTTTGGTGAGCAGGATTTCCGGGACCAGCTGCTACTAATGATTCAGAGGGAATTGACGGGGGCGGTTGTGGGTAACGCCTGGTGGGGAAAATTAAAATAAAAATTAGAACGTTTGCTGCCGATTTTAGTCGTCGACTCAATCTAGATAGATTAGCGGCGCAAACGGCTTTAGAAGAAAAGGTCGATCGGGCTGTTAAATCCCGTGTTAGTGGGGACATAGTCTTAGCTAAGGCAGAGTTGGCCTCCTTGCTTATCAAGAAGGATCAAGCTCTGGTAGTTAGGGCTAGGCTAAAAAGAATGTCTTCTGAGGCGACGAATATGGCCGCTGAATTGCGTGCAGAGGAAAATCGGAACGCGGCTAAGCGACATATAGCGTGCGTCACATTGCCGGATAAGCGGACCGTGACTACAAGCGCGGGCATATGCGAGGCCTTTCGGCTTTACTTTCAGGATCTTTTCACCAGGGAGCCCGGTCTGAGCTCTGCTCAGTTCGACGCCTATTTGGCTGACTTTCCCTGCCTTGAGGCAGCTGAAGCGGCTAGGTGCGAGGGTCCCATAACAGAGTCGGAAATCTGGGAAGCGCTGAAGCAGGTTGGCCTGGATAAGTCTCCGGGACTAGATGGACTTCCCTACGAAGTGTACTTGAGGCTGTCGCCCGTTTTTTTTCCTTTGCTGCAGCTGATTTACAACCACTGGATGAGGCAGGGTCTTTACCTCGACGCTTCACCAGGGGTGTGATCAAGTTGTTGCGTAAGGACAAGAACGGTGGGGATGGGTTAGGGAACTTTCGCCCTTTAACGATGTTAAATACTGACTTAAAGATTTTGGCGAAGATCTTAGCCAACCGTTTGCAGCTTGTCCTGTCTCGTCTGATTGGCCCCGAACAGACTTGTGCTGTGAAGGGCAGGACTATTCAGGATAACCTTCATATGGTACGCTTGATCTTAGAACAAGTCGACAGTGAAGCCGCGCTGATCAATTTAGATCAGTCCAAGGCCTTCGATAGGGTTGACCATCGGTTTCTGGAGGCTGTCCTGTCGGCGGCCGGTTTCGGAGCCGACTTTCGCTCCTGGATCCGACTCTTGTATGCGACCCCCGGTGCGCTGGTGGAAGTGAATGGGGTAAGGTCGGAGCCTTTCGTATTGTCTCGCTCCATTCGTCAAGGTTGTCCGCTATCGCCCTTGCTTTACGTTCTTGCGTTGGAACCATTCCTTCGCAAGTTAAAGGCGAATCCGGTCCTGCGCGGAATTACCCTGCCTGGCGCCACCACCTCAGCCAGGTATTCTGCCTATGCTGACGACGTTTCGGCTCTTGTGTCGAGCAGAGCCGAGATTGACGAAGTCAGCAAAGAAATCAGTGGGTATGAGATGGTAACAGGGGCCAGGATCAACCGCGATAAGTCTGTGGGCTTGCGGTTGGGTGCGTGGAAGGGAGTTTCTCTTCCCGGACCTTTCCTCTGGACGGATGGGCCGATCAAGATACTCGGCGTCTGGTTCGGTCCTGATCTCCAGTTGGAAATGAACTGGTCGGAGGTACAAGGGAAGGCCGAGATCGCGATTAATCTGTGGTCTCGGAGGAGACTTTCCCTGAAGGGAAGGGCGGAAGTATGTGTTTCTCACATCTATCCGATCCTCCTCTACCGACTCTCTGTGCTTCCACTCCCGTATGCCCGACTAATGTCATTAGTCCGGACCTTATTCTCTTTCTTGTGGAGAGGCAAGGCCCCTATGGTATCTCGCGAGGTCTGTTGCCTCCATCCCTCTGAGGGCGGGCTGGGGATGCCTAGCATTGAGATTCGTCAATATATGCTTCGCATTACCTTTCTAGACCGAATGTGTCGTGGGTCGAATGAGGAGGGTGCCTTTTGGAAAGAAGACGTCCAGAAACATTTCCCGTCCCTGAAAAGTGTGCACTCGTGCGAAGAAGAGGCCGGCCGTACACCACGTGCCGAGTGCCCTTTTTATCGTGAATGTCGTCGCGCTCTGAAGCTCCTCTTACGGGCTTCGGATGGCCTCTCCAACGCCCAGGCGTTGTCTCGCAAGGCATTATATCAAGTTTTAGTTAGGGGGTCCGTACAAGATGATCTGATAGGCGAGCTCGGTCTTACGAAGCAGGAGGCTCGCTCGATATGGCCTTGGGCGCCTGGGTTGAAATGCCTCAATAACGATGAGGCATCACTCACCTGGCTGGTGATTCGTGAAGCCCTCTGGGTCGGCAAGAGACTTTGTTCAGCAGGCTTGGAGAAATATCCAAACTGTCGTCGCTGTGCGGGGGAAGTCGAGACTATTGGTCACGCCTTCTTTCAGTGCAAGGCGGTAGTGCCGTTGTGCAAGTTTGTTGAAGGCCTCATGGTTCGCATGCTGCACGGAAAGTTTTTTGTCCTGGAAGCCAGTTCTGTTTGTAGCAATGTGGTGCCGCAGATGACGAAGGCTGAACACTATGTGTTCTGTTGCTTACTAGGGGTTATGAGAGTCGTGATTTGGACGACGCGTCAGAAGGGATTCCATGAGGGCGAGAAGTTCACTTCTTCCCAACTGATCTTGTTCTTTAAGCATCAGCTTAAAGTCAAGATCAGGACGGAAAGGCGGCGGCTCACCTCATCGGAATTCAGCAAAAGGTGGGTGAATCTTGCGCGAATGTGCCGAGTAAAAGGGGCTGACCTTGAGTGGCATCTGGATGCCGGTTAGGCATTAAGGATATTGTTTTCCTGGGTTAAACATAGGCAACCCATCCCGGAGTTAGGTTAGATTAGGTTTTTGTATTTTTCTTTTAGTTTTTTTCTATTCTGGTAAACTTAGCTAGGGTGTATTTGCTCATTGGTCCCCTTTTATTTCTGTCCCCATTTTCTTTTCCTTTAGTTTAACTCCCCATCCCCTCCCTCGTTTTTAGGTGGTCAGTGATGTCAGTTCTCTGGTAGATGCGGGGCGCCTTTCGTTTCGTGTGTGTGTTTTTCGTAATTGTTGTTGTGTATGAATGAGTGTGTGCCTGTGTGAATGCTTGGGATGAATGAGTGTGGCCTTATTTTTTCATAAGTCCCGCATCGATTTCGTCCGGTTAACTGATATTTCTGCCACATTCAAAAGTTTGTGGGGGTTTTATTACTAACACTAATTTTATTTGGTTTCTTGTAAATATATTTTGTCATTTTGTATATATTCATTGGGGATCATTTTTAGAAGTTGTTGTTTTTATGCCCCTCCCCCCACAGACAATATTTTGTACATAAGGGGATTATTTAGGTTTTTTTCATGGAGTCAAAGAGGCATTTTGGTGTTTGTAGTAAGAAAGGTATGGATAAATGTGTTGTTTTGGTGAAAGGAATATTGTTCTGTATGATAGGGTCAGTGGTTGTGGCTAGCTAAGTTTTAATCTAAGACAAGTGATGACCGTCCTTTACCCTAAACCCATGCCACATTTTATTTTAGTACAATAAATAATGATGAGTAGTAGTATTCTTAATTGAATAAACGATTACTAGACAGAATCTCTTGTCCTGTTTTCCTTACACTCTGCACCATGCCACACAAGCAGGAGATCCCAATTCTGGCTGTTAGACAATTTTTGTGAAGACATCACCTCTTACATTTGGCCACTTAACTCCCCAGGCTGCAACTCCCTATGTATGAGATGCAGTTGAGTGAGAGTCCAACAAAATTCCTTGTAACACCAAAGACAAACTAAAAGCAAGGATTATGGCAGTATTCACTAACTTAAACAAGGAGACTGTCCAGAAAATTTGCAGCAGATTCTGAAGTCGTCTGGAGGCCGTGGTTGAAGCCAGTGGTGATTTTATTGAATAAATTTACTTTTTTGTATTTCAAGATATTTTTGTGTAGTTTTTAGTGAATATATCTGTTAGAATGTGATGTCAGTGTTATTTTCACTTTTGCCTAATTTAGATGAAATTTATCCATCGCACTCAAAGACTTTATCAAGGACAAAAATTTTAAACTTTATTGGAAAACTTCTTCATAAAAAATTGTCATACTTTACAATAGTTTGTTGTTCATTCTTTTTGATAAATTTGTGGACATTTAAACATGACCACAAAAATTAAAACCTATGCATGTCAACAATAAAAGCAATATTGTATTTGTTGTTATCCATCCACCCAGTTTTTTTTTTGCTATCTGATTGCAGGAGTAGTGAAAAATATTATTATTATTTTCTAAATGATCCAAATGGTTTACAACTACATATTTTAGCACTCTTTTCCTTTGCCATGATTGTTTATCAAACAACCCTCTGATGGGATTTTATTGGTTGAAAAATATATATAAGATTTAATTCCTATATATTATCTAAAATCAAATCTTATCAAAAATTTATGTGAATAACTGAAATAAAAAATAATAGAAAACTTACTTGTGTGCATTATTTTTTATTTTTGAAGATTTTATGTTGTTGATCATCATTTAAAAGTATTTTTTAATAAAACATTTACATACTGAATCTCAACATCAATTTTGTCAGTTATAAATAAAGACTAATACAATTTTATATAATAATTATTAAACCCATTTTAAAGGAGGCAATTCAAGAAAATAGTAATAATAAAAACTTTGTATTGATTGAAATATGTTTATTTAAAAAATCGTAACAATAAAACAGGCTGAGATACTTCCATAATCAGATAAAGAAAACAAAAACTCAGATAAACTGATAGAATCTAAGTCATAGAAAGATAAAGAGAAAAACAAGAATGATTGATTAAAAGTAAAGAAAAATGTTAATGAGAATGAAATAAGAAGAAATATAAGAAAAATACAATAAAAAACATGAAATAATTTTGTTGATTTTAATGCAAATGATTTTTTCCCTCCACCAAAAGCATAATAAAAAATCCTGAAATTAATCAAGCATAAAAGTATAAATCTGAATCCAACTTTATTCACTGAATTTTTTCCTGTAATTTTTTATATAATTTATTTTGCCCCAATCCTTTGGCATTTTCTGCAAGGGGAGCCATTAATATGTTTCATCATGTTTAATAATGACTTACAACTTTGGAATGAATAGATATTATCTGTTGAGCTCTCAGAAGCAATATCAGTAACACGGATTTTGCCCTGGGGACTGTCATTTCTGGTGATGGTCACCACAGAAACATGAGCCACTGATCTCAGCTGTCTAGCTTCCATATAATATGGTAAACGACATGTCGAGCGGCTGTCTGTTATCAAAAGGACTTCATGTTTGGTGTTTGATTTTGAAGAATCTGAAATATTTTTAAAAACAATTTCAGTCATTAAAACCCAAAAGCATTTTCAAATAAGCAATTGGAAAGAAGAGAATTTCTGAAGCTTAATATAGTAAATTTTGATGTTTGAATTGATGACTATGCAATGTTATAAAAATGTATATGGAAAAATACAACCCTTTGTCCCTCACTATCTACAATGGAAGATATTACCAATCAATGAGGTGCAAACTTTTTGATAATTCTTGATTCTAAGCCTGATTATAGTAACTGTCTGGATCAAGGTAAAAAATGAAATATTCTGGAAAAAATGAACTGAGAAGAAAACTCATCTTCTGGATATTTTTCCACCAATAAGAAGAACGGAATTTGAAATCTGCAATAATTTGAAATGATAGCTTTGTGACCCTACTTGACTTAAATATGAGGAAGGTTGCCATCTGGTTAAAATTGGTATTCATTTACACTACGTCAGAGTGGATAGTTAAGATAAATAGGGTCAACAGTGGCAGACAGGTAGCGCCACTTTATGAGGGCAGCATTTTGAAGTTGTGATCATTCATTTTTATGTTATGGTGTTTCAAAAAATAAATCTAATATTTTGTTTTTTAAGTCAATTTCACCCCATGATTTTGTATTGCGATGATCAACCTAAATAATTTTTGGATCATTTTTAAATTATTTTTAATAAAAATAAAATATCTGAAGATTTTTTTTCCAGTGATTTCAAAATCAGTTGTGGACATGTTGAAATTTTAATGAAATTTTTGGTATTTTATTCATTAATAAATTAATTTTAATAAATGACTTCTTTGATTTAAAAAATCTTGAGAAAATATTTTTTTATCTTTTAACTTTCAACGTTTGATCATTTGAATAAAAAAATTTCCAATCGCTAATTTTTACATTTCTAGAAAGATCAAAAACTAGAAAACCACATAAAAATAATTAAATTTACAATGTGAACATCCTGAAAAAGTTATTTGAAATTTTTAGTTTTGTTTCTAAAAAAACTCAAAAAAGAATTTTTGTACCATGTTTTTTTTTTGTTTTTTTTTTCCTAGAGAAGTTTTAAAAACAATGTTTTTTTCTTTGGGTTGATCCAAAAACAAATCTCCTCTGATTCAATTTACCTACATTTTATTCACTTAAAAATTTTACAGTGAATTTTTGAAAGCCTTCGAACCTTTTTGCCTAAGATGAGATATTTGTAATTAAATAAATATTTATTTAATCAATCTAAAAATATATGATTAAAACTTCCCAATGTAGGACAGCATATTTTCCAAGTTTTTCACCTTACGTTTGTTGATAGTTTCTGGAATAAAATTTTTCGATGATTGAAAAATGAATTTTTACAAGATTTGTTTTCATTTTTTACATTTTAAAATTGAATAATTTATAAAGATTTTACATCTTTAAGGTTTAACTTAGATATTTGGTGGGGGGGAATATTGTTAAAATTATATTTGCTAATCAATATATTTTAAAGCTTATTACAATCTGAAAACCCCAACTACTTTTATTTTTCCGCAGTCAATAATTTGATAAATCATCAGCAAAACCACGTGACCACGTAAAAAAATGCCTGAACATGAAAATTCTTCTGATCACCAAAGTGCTTTCAAGGAATGGAAGATGTTGGAAATGACCCTTAATAAAAGTAAAACCCTTGACAGTAAATTACAAGAACAAACTATGAAAGAAAGACAGATTTGGAGACAGGTCTTAACATGATTAAGTTGATGGAATTATTGGGCTCGTCTATTAGCCCAAGCTTACCTTCTTCGAGTAATGCACTATTCCAACTTTCATTCGTAAATCTAGCCCTCTGATTGGTTCATTTCTACCAATCAGGTCGCCCGCACGTGCACTTCGAAGTTTTGGCGCAAAATCGTTTTGGAGCCACCCATATGATCATGACCTCTAAAAAAAAAAAGCCCAAAGCACGTGTGACACGCAGATGCAGACCTGGGTAGATCAGCAGCAGACCATTTTTTCGACCGCTCACTCAAGCTTAAAAATGTGACGCCTACTACTCTCATCTCGACGAATCGAGACAACAAATCTTTCCCGTTCAACATCTTCTACGAACTTCTTCGTCATTCAAGAATCTCAAACTATACATTCTCTTTGATCATCTACGATAACTCAGTCAGTCCAGCAAACACAGAGAAGCGCTAATCTAATCCACGTAACTTGCGATTATAATTTTCCCGCGCAAAAAAAAAAACACAACTGACTCACCCACAAACTCGACTCGAAGATTACTCTGTGAATACAAAGAACTTCAATTCACAAGACTTTACTTATCCAAAGTGAATTATTAACGCTCACTACAATTTAAGTAAATACTATTATTGAACATATTTCATATTTACAGTTAAGGGTAGACTACTTCTGAATGACTCAATTCTATACAATACAAAAAGAACAACACTAACATAATAACGGTGTTTAAACACTAATTACGAATTCTTATAGACTGTAATACAAATACACCAAGACACCAAAAAACAAACAAAATCTTCATCCACTAACAAACATAACAACACAATCATATCTTGTAATAATATTTTGTATATAATATTTGTATTGTATATAAATGCATTTGTTTGTTTGAATTGCATACATGTTTTGCCTTGTTCTATATTAAGTATTATTTATTGTTGTGGATGCAAGAGAAGATCACGCAACCTGACAAAAATTCCTTCTGATATATTCTAACACCATAGCAAAAAATCTTTGTTCATTCTGCGTATCCCCAACAGAATCATCCACTTTTGCCAGTTACCCCCCGCTGGAAAATGCACTCTTCCCCTGTGGTAATTATCGTCACCATCACACACATACATACATACAGATCGTACGACGAGCATTCATTGGCTAATCTCCTCAAAACTAGCTCGCTGATTGGTCAATTCCGACCAATCAGATCGCCTGCACGCGATGAATGATATTTCCCGCGTTTTCGCTGGGAGCCAGTCACGTGATACACCATCTTATATAAACAAAACCCGAATAAGCTCTCAAGAGCCTCGATTCTCTCCGTTTTCTCTCGCGTCTCATTCCTTGCTGCCAAAATGTGACATTCAAGAACTATCGTCTTAATCTTACGGTCAGACGTTAAAGAACATTACCAACACTCACGCAAGTACGACCAGTCAGAATTACAACCCTGGAGAGATGCTAAACTAATCCACGCCAGTCAAAACTTTGACCTATTACACTTTTCCCACGCAAATTCTTCTGACTCAATAAACAGCATTTCGCTCTCCCAGGAACATTACTTACAATACTTCAGAAAGTGAATTAACACACTGCTAAAGCAGTATTTTTAAATTCCAATCAAACACCAAAGCAACAACTAAAGGTACACGACTCTCACAAACTTCAGACAATAGTTTTAATACGCGCGCTCATACACACTAGCGACTGAAAAGTTGAAAAAGACATTTTTATACACAAGAAAAAACTCCTTTTTAATTTCACACACAAACCTTAATAACAGACCTACACACATTGAAACTCGGCATAAATATACAACGTGATTCAATTCAACTAGTCACACTTGTCCAACAATGTCTGTATCAATTGTGTATATTGTCCTTATTTTGGTTTCTCTTAAATGATTTGCCTTCAATGTTCTTGATTCTTTACTTGTTGTGGATGAATGTCCTGTGAACACCTACATTTCTAGCCCTTCTGATAACCTAACCTTCTGATATATAAAATACATTTGCCAATCCGCAACAAAGTTAGTGTAAAGTTTCTGACAAAACAGAATCTGCCTTTCAGAGGTCATCGAAAATAATCAGCTACCTCGAAAAAGAGTTTGTGTTTTTTGTGCGATCTGCCGAAGAAAAATTACCAAAAAGTAGTTAACAAAAATCTACTTTAAGGATCAGAATCTATGCTAATGTTCTTCCCTCCCCTGAATGGCGTGACCAATCAGAAAGATCTCTCGGTGAACAAAAACCATTGTTTTTCGCTTATGCGCATCAGATTTTCTGAGCTTGGTAGAGGAACACGCGTTTTTGCTGGTGAGAAGTGAAGGTGTGACCCCATTTTGTCGTTTCTACGTTGCCTGTTACGATGGACTACTGTTTGAACTGTGATTTGGCTACAAGTGTTGCGATCGAGAGACAAGAAATCTATTGCAGACGTTTGTTGCTACTATATGTTGACAGTTTTTTTCTTCTTTTTCTTTACAACTACAAGCTATTTCGGCGCTTACTTTGTCTCTAGCAAGATGGCAAAAAGACCGTTCGACATAAAACTGATCCCCGAATTCAGTGGTGATACGAGTGGACAGTCTGTGGTCGAATGGATCGAAAATGTGGAACTGGTCTGCGAATTATACGAGATCACGAAGACTGAACGGATTCTTCCAGTGCGCTTGAAAGGCGTCGCCCTTGCTGTGTATAGGCAGCTGAGCAAAGAACAGAAAAGTGACATTGAGCAAATAAAGCGCGCTCTACTAACCGCGTTTGGAACTGACCGGTTTGTGGCCTATGACCAATTGCAGGCGCGGCGTCTGCGGCCTGGCGAGACAGTAGACGTATATTTGGCAGAATTAAAGAAGCTCGCCGTACCGATTGCACCGCTTCCAGAAGAATGGATGACCAGTGCTTTTGTGTCTGGATTGCCTAGTCATGTTAAGTAGATACTCCGCGCATCATCCAGAATGGAAAACATGACGCTCAATCAATTGTTGACCAGAGCCCGTGCTATCATGATCGACGAAAAAGAGGCTGATGAACCAGTGGCCGCAGTCGTTTAACCAACTGAAGTCAAAGAGGATCCGACCCCAGCCATCCGTCGGCATGGCGATGTCACCTGCTATCGGTACTCTGGGCCGAATCATTTTGCCAAAGACTGCCGGTATCAACGCGAATAAATGCGCAGCAGGTCGGCGCGAAGGGTACGTCTCGATCTACGATGTTTCCAATGTCATAAAGTAGGTCATATTGCCTCTAAGTGTCCGGGAAATGAAATGGGGGACGCTACATCAGCGCCGGTCTCTTCCCCGCAACGAGCATGAAAGAGGCGCTCCCTGTGATTAAGGTGCGCATCAATGGAATAACACGTACCGCTTTAGTAGATTTGGGCTGCTCTCGGTCACTCACAAACGGTTCGATTTGTCGACAGTGGAGCAGACAAAAGATGGACGTACTAACGGCCGATGGAAAGGCTCTCAGAAGCCGGGGAGTTGGAAACATCAAACTCGGTATCAACAACAGTGACTCCGTCACAGTCAGTGTGTTGGTCGTGGACAGCGCGTTATTAGGTTTTGACCTGCTCCTTGGGATGGAAATTATTAAGGAGCGTACGCATCACAGAGGCGGGCGAAGTCAAGTTTTCTGGTCCGCCCATCTGTGCTGCTTTGGGGATCAATGGGCCCGACTTTAGCGCAGAGTTCAACCAAAGGGCGAAGACATGGACAGCACTGTGGAAATGGTTGGACAATAACCCATCAGAAAAGCTCCAGAATTGAGTGTCAGAGTACTCGGTGCCCGAACGCGTCAAGGAAGAAAACCAGCGTGAATTGCAGGTGTGGCTGGACAATGGAACGCTGACTCCGTATCCCGAGGAAGAGATTGGTCCTCCAATAAGCCTCATCCCGTTGATGGCCTTGGTACAGAAGAACAAGGGAAAGGTGCGCCCTGTACTAGATTATAGGGAACTGAACGAATATGTAGATACATACACGGCTCATGCTGATGTGTGTGCACAAAAATTGAGAGAATGGAGAAGAAAGGGGTCCAATATCTTTGTGATTGACCTTCGAAAGGTACGCGTGCACCGGTCACTATGGCCATTTCAGACGGTGATCCTTAATGGGAAGAGATACTGCCTAACGCGAATGAGATTCAGGCTCAATGTGGCGCCGGACATCATGAAAGCCATCGTGGATGTTGTGCTATCCAATGGTGAGACAATTCGTCAAGCGACGTCATCTTACATTGACGACATCTACATCAACGAAACCTTACCGCCCACTGCGCAGGTGAGAAAACATTTTGCTAACTTTGGGCTCGAGTGTAACGAACGACTGGAGGACAGTGCTCGTGTGCAGGTCTGGGGGGTGGGGTGAGCACAACGTGATTTACTGGAAACGGGGAAGCGAGCTCCCAGACCTTCCCAGACCCATGACACGACGCAGCGTGTTCTCGTTATGTGGAAAGCTGATGGGACATTTTCCTGTGGGCGGTTGGATCCGCATTGCAACTGCACTTATGAAACGTAGGGTGACTGCTGTCACTCCCGTCTGGGATGGCAAAACAAATGATGCTCCCCTTAGAGACATGATCGCGGAAGTCATAACCAGGGTGCGTCAAGACGACCCCGTACGTGGTAAATGATGCGTTGACGGATGTGAATTTGACATCTGGGTCGACGCAAGCTCCCTTGCAACAGGAGTGTCTCTTGAAATAGATGGAACTGTCGTGGAAGACGCGTGTTGGTTGCGTCACGAGAAGGATACACAACATATCAACCTGTCGGAATTGGACGCCGTTATCAGGGGAGTAAACGCGGCCCTTCAATGGAATGCAAAGGTGTTGCATTTGTTCACGGATTCCGCCTGCGTGCATAAGTGGATAGTAGACACTCTTATGGGGAAGGTCGGGATACCTACAAAGGCTGCGAGCGAAATGCTCATTCGAAGGCGGCTAGACACGCTGGGAAAGTTGGTAAGTGAGTACAACTTATCAGTGGATATACAGCTGGTTAGATCAAATCGGAACAAGGCAGATAATTTAACAAGGGTATCCCAGAGATGGCTTGACAAAGAAAGAGGTAGAGCCGGTAGGACTTGTCTGTGCAACATCAGCGAGCGACCGTAACTCGGATCTACTAAAATCTGTGCATTGCCAAAGTGGATATCCCGGTGTAAAACGGACTCTATATTTCGTTAGGCAGATTGATCCCTCCATATCCAAAGCTGCTGTCAGGGCAGTGGTCAGAGAATGCAAGGAGTATTCGTCCATCGACCCAGCACCTGTGCAATGGCCAAAAGGTCAAATGAATGTGAGCAAAGTGTGGCACCATGTTGGAATGGATATCACCCATCATAATGGAACTCACTATCTAACCCTGATTGACTGTGGCCCAACCCGGTTCACTATTTGGCGATGTCTGCGTCGACAGGATTGCGCAAGCGTAACTGACCACTTGCGGGGGTTGTTCTTTGAACGTGGACTTCCAACGGCACTCCTCACTGACAACAACACTGCATTCCGCAATGGACTTTTTAAAGATTTTTTGATTTGCGGGGAGTCCACCTCAGATTTCGCTGCGCATATGGCATAATCGAGCGATGCCATCGGAGCATCAAGAGAACCGCTGCTAGGAAGCAGTGTTCCATAATGGAAGCGGTGTATTGGCACAACGTTACCCATAAAGACAATGCATCACCTTCAACTGCGCCAGCCAACATGATTTACCAGTACAAAGTCCGGCTAACAGGCATTGACGCGACGTGTTCAACTGAACAGATAAAAGAACGAGCACCGTATGAACTGGGCGATTGCGTGTGGGTAAAAGCCCCACATTGCCGGTGTACAACTGAAATCAGTAACTCGCGCAATGTACTGGTTGATGGAATGCCAAGACACGTAAAAAAACTTGTATTAGTTTAGATGTGGGTGTAACCCACATGGATGCGACCAAAATTTTCTCTTGAAAAAAAGGGACAGGGTTTAATTAAAGTTAAATTCGATTAATTAAAGTAAAAGAAAATTGAAGAAATGGAAATCCCTGAAAAATTGAAAGAGAAATTTTCGAGGAAAAGGAAGAAAATATTCGTCCTTTGCAGGAAGATTAAATCTTTAAGAAGATGATCGACTTGTAAATGAACGGAACACGATTTGTCATTTATCGCAAACTGTCTTGCCTAGATTATCATCGCAAGCAACTTGAAGGCTGAAGGCGAGTTGAAGCAAAATTTTACTCGATGGTGAATACTTATGAACTTAGACGTAAGTGTCGCGGTCGATTCTGCTCCTTAGAAACCTCTGACCTTCAAAAACCCCTGATCTCGCAGATTTAGGTGGCGGAAATCAGATGTTAAACAAATGACGTCATCGGATTTAGCGAATTGGACAAACATCCAACAATTTAATTTAAAGACGGTTTTTAACTAGGGGAAACTTGAAAAATCTTTCCAAAAGGTTTTTCGGCCTGGGGGCAATGACGAATGCGTCGAACCTTTGAAGAGGAACCCGGAAAATGGAAAAAAACGTTCGGGGATTTGATGTCCTGTGAACTCGGGTTCAAAAATATTTTTTTTCTTGACAGGGGGATACCCACATTTTTTTTTTTACATTCTATCCCTTGTGGATTGTCAGTCTGTTTTCGGTGGGGGCAAATAATCCTGTATGGTTTTTGTATTTTGAAGAATAATCTGTTCTTAAGTAAGAAAAAGACTTTTTCCTTGGATTATTCACTGGGATTATTTCAAAACAGACTGACACAAAATAAAAAGATCTGGTCAAGAAAAAGAATAACCAGAGTTCACGGACATCAAATCGATAAGTTTTTCCATTTTTGATCTTCAAAAAAAAAAAAAACCATACTCTCTTGGTTTTTCTTATTCTCTTTGTTGACTCGGCGTTTTGATCTTTGTTTAATACCCTCCCCCGTTTAATTTGGCCTTTTTTATTGTCTTTGGTTTGCTCCCTTCTGTTTTGTAATTTTTATTTGTTCAATACTGTATATACAAAAAAACATTTAATAGAAGTCTTTTTTGCGTTGAAAGACTGTGGTGGGTTTTTCCACCATGGTCGATAACAATGAGACACCGGTTCCAGAATGTCGCTTATCAAATCGACCTGGTCGCAAAAACAGGTCGCCCCAGAAAGATGGCAGCTTTTATGCTAGTCAAAGAACAGTGTTTGAGGAAACATTCAAGGGCAATGAGTTCCTCACTATTAAAGAAGCCCTAAATGCTGTGGAACCTAGAACAATTTCCCTGCTGACTTCGGACGTGAAAACGAGAAAGCTATTTGGAGTCAGCAGGGAGAGCATGGAAGAAACACTAAAAGCACTACGCATACACCCGAAAGTGCTGGCGAGAAGACTAACGCCTTATGGGACATTCTTCTCGCAACGGAACAAGAAGCCAGGGATTTGGCCGGGAAGACACTGACGTCCAAAACCCTGAGACTTCAAACAGAGTACATGGGCACCCGCAGGACAAGAATTACCGTCCATGGGGTGCCCGTGGACATTTCGGAAGACCGATGGCAAAGGAGTGCCCCAGCAAGAAGGGCACACAAGCTGCACCACAACCGGCAGCAGCAACAGCGAAAACAGTTACTGCAAGTCAACCGGAGGAGGAGGGGACGTCGAAATCGGACGGAGAATGGAAGGAGGTGGTCAGAGGCAAGAAGTCCCCAAAAGTTTTACCTCCACCCCCACAAAAAGAGATACCTGATCCGGAAAAGGTGAAAGATGTGCAGTCTACTAAGGGAGGCCAGCAACAGCAGCCAAAACAACAACAGCAGCAGCAGCAGCCGAAACAACGGAAACAACCGAGGCAGCAAAAAGAACAGCAGCACAACAACAACAAGAGAATCATCAGATGGAGGTAGACAGAATGCCTCCACCTCGTGCTTCATCCCTGAAAAGGTGCAGGGAGGAAGACGAAGACGAGGAGCAACAACACAAAACACAACAAAGACATTCTAGCAGTAGTAGGGCGGAGGAAGGCATGGAGAGATCCAGGTCGCTCTCCGTCCCTGCTTCACCAAGAAGATCGGTGGCTGCGACCAAACCTAGGAGCCACCCTCCCTCCCCGTCCCGTGCTCCACCCCCATCTCCCTCCACTTCCTCCTCCCTAGATGCTTCGGCCAGCCTGCCCCACACATCTACCTCTTCCCCTCCCCACCCGTCCAGAGAGAAAAAGAAAATGTACGCAGGCCCCGAATCTATATGCAAAGTCGATACAAACGACTTTAAATGGGGCCTGACAAAGCAGAGGAAGGCCATCTTAGGAGGTCTGTACAAGATGGACGCCGTCGACGGAAAAAGTATAGAGGACCCCCGAAACTTTCCACAGGCCCCGGGTGTAATAACCTGCGTGAGGGAGAAGGGGGCGTATCTGAAGGTGTGGAATCACATCTTTGAGGCTAAGGAAGCCTTCCCCGACATCCGTCGGCGGGATTGTCCTGGACGGTCGTATGACGACCGAATTAGGAAACGGAAACCTGGGACAGGCCGTCGGGGTCCTTACCAGCGCAGATTTCCGTCCGGTATGTGAGTAGTCTTTTTGCATGTTTTTCTTTTTCTTTCTTTTTTTGTAGACCTAAACCATGTCTGTCAAGATAGCGACGCTGAATGTGAATGGCTTGAGGGATCGGGGTAAGGCGGCCCGCCTGCTCCGGGATCTCCTGTCGTTCGGCGTGGATGTTGCCGCGATCGAAGAGACCCACTTTGTTTGCAGTTCCGATGCGTGTGTGCTGTCTAACGACTTTGTCGTCTATTCAGCATATGGGGACCGAGCTGCCAGAAGAGTGTCTTTGCTGGTGAAGCGGACTCTAGATGCGAAGGTGGACCTTGTGCATACCGATGCCGAGGGACGGTATTGCCGTGAAAAGTGGTTCGTTTCGGGTCATTGCGGTTTATGCGCCCAACGACCAGGAGGAGCGGGTTTCGTTTTTTTGGCGGTTGGAGCCTTTCCTGGTGGATTCCAAGCGCTTAGTTCTAGTGGGGGACTGGAATGCCATCCTGGACCCCAAGATAGATAGGGGCGGGGTGCTAGCGGGAGAAGGGGCGATCGTAGCCTGGTCGATCTGATCAAAGATTTCGGTCTCGTTGATAGATACCGGGTCGATCACCCCGGGGGGAAAATGTGGACGTGGGCTCGTAGCTGGCCTTGTGACAAGGTAGTTAGCTACCTTGACAGAATGTTAGTGAGACATAGATCTGTTAGATTGTCCCACGACATAGATCTGTTAGATTGTCCCACGTTCCACTGGGTAGGCTATACGGACCACAAACTCGTTTGTGCCCGTGTGGCGTTAGAACATAGGCCTAGAATGGCTGGTTACTGGAAGTTCAATCTGTCTTTACTGGACAGGCAGGACTTCCGGGAGCAGGTGACTAACTTAGTGCAGCGGGAGCTAGTGGGGGCGGTTATCGGGAATAGGTGGTAGGACAGACTTAAATGTAGAATTAGGTCCTTCACCACGGATTTCAGCAAACGGCTCGCCCTAGATAGAGCTGATAAGGTGAGGACACTTAAAGCTAGTTATTCCCGGGCGGTGGCTGGGGGGATCCCCTAGAGATAGCCGTAGCTAAGGAGGCCCTGGAGCGTTTGAATAGCGAGCGCTACATGGGGCCAGGTAATTAGACATAGGTTAAGCAAGATGTCTTCCGAATCCGTGAATATGGGCGCAGATTTGCGCAGGGAAGAGGTCCGTCGAGGTGGCGATCGTTACATTCGTGAAGTCGAAACCCCGGAGGGGCGTACCCTTCGGGCCACTGACGACATGTGCGAGGCGTTTCGGCGGCATTTCGAGAGCCGCTTTACCAAGGAGCCTGGTCTTCGTGAGGACGAGTTTCGCAGCTATTTGGCTGACTTTCCTCGGCTTTCGCCGACTGAAGCGGCTAGCTGCGAGGGAGAGATTACTGGATGGTCTGCCCTATGAAGTGTACTTGAGGCTGTCGCACATCTTTCTCCAGATTTTGACGGTTGTGTTCAACAACTGGTTCCGGCAGGGGTCCCTCCACGACCGGTTCTCCAGGGGTGTGATCACGCTGTTGAAAAAGGGCAAGGGTGTGGGGGGGGGAAACTAGACGACTACAGGCCCATAATTCTGCTAAACACAGAGTTAAAGATTTTGGCCAAGATCCTGCAGGAGCGCTTGCAGTCAGTTGCCGAATCTCTGTTGGGTCCCGAGCAGACCTGCGCTGTGAGGGGTCGAACAATTCAGAGCAACCTGCATTTGATCCGCACGATCATAGAGGGAGTAAAAGACGACGAGAGAGCCGCGCTGATCAATTTGGATCAGTCCAAGGCATTTGATAGGGTTGACCATCGCTACCTTGCTGCTGTCCTGCAAGCCGCCGGATTCGCACCCGACTTCTGCCGCTGGATTAGCCTCCTGTATCGCTCCCCCAATGCTGTGGTACAGGTGAACGGGAAGCTGTCGGGCGCTTTTGCGCTGTCTAGGTCGGTTCGTCAGGGTTGCCCGCTGTCGCCCCGACTTTACGCTTTGGCGTTGGAGCCTCTCCTTCGCCGGCTGAGGGACAGGGCGTGCAGTCCGGCCCTACGCGGAATCGCCGTTCCTGGAGGAGCTCGAGCCAGGGTTTCTGCGTACGCCGATGACGTATCTGCTTTCGTGTCGTCCCGCAGCGACATTGATGCGGTACTGAAGGCGCTTGATCGGTACGAAAAGGTGACAGGGGCCAAGATTAACCGCGACAAGTCGTCCGGCTTGCGGCTAGGTTCCTGGAAGGGGGTCGATCTTCCGGGGCCCTTCGGTTGGACGGACGGTCCTGTCCGCATTCTCGGAGTGTGGTTTGGACCCGACCTCCAGCTGAAGAAGAATTGGTCTGAGGTACGAGCAAAGGTCAACGCCGCCGGTCAGACTTGGCGTCGACGGAGGTTGTCCGTGAAGGGCAGGGCGGAGGTGTGTGCTACATACATTTTTCCCTCTTGTCCTTTATCGATTGTCCGTACTTCCTCTCTGTGACGACCATAAGAAGCCGCTCGAGCGCTCGCTATCCTCCATCTTATGGAGGGGACGCGGGAATCTGGTCGACAGAGAAGTCTGTGCACAACGTCCGTGTCATTGGGGGCTGGGAATGCCACACTTGCTGAGCCACAAACGTGACTCGAGGTTGGCTTTCCTACGCCACGCGTTGACAGGTGGAGATCCGATTATTGAGGGGATTGTGAGGGCCGCCTTCCCTCGCCTTACCATCAGTCCCCCAAGCTCGCGGGTGGATCGCCGTCGTAAACCCCGGGTTCAATCGGTTTTCTTTCGCGAGTGTCGGTCGGCCTTGTTGGCTGTCCCTTGGTTCAGTGACCTTTCTCGGCCTAGGAAGGTCTTCTATCGTTTGTTAGTGGAGGGGGTCGCGAAGGATCCCCTACGTGAGGATCTCGACTTGTCGGAGGAGGAGTTTCGCTCTTACTGGTCTTGGGCGCCAGCGGCGGATTATCTCAGTAACCCTGAGTTTTCTCGCTTACCTGGCGATTGGCTCGGAATCGGCTGCCTCTCAATGACAAGGTCTTCATATGGGGTTTGGCGGATTTGCCAGACTGTGAACGGTGTGGCCTTGGTTTAGAAGAAACGGCTTCGCACGCCTTCTACCATTGTCCCCAGGTCCGCCCCTATGGGACCGTGTCGGCGAGCTGACGGCTCGTCTCGCTCCCGAAAAGCTTGTGCCCATTGATCGCGCATACGCGTGTGACAATGTGTCGCCCCCGTATTCTGGGGTGAAACGGATGGTGTTTCTCACGCTGCTAACCACGGCTCGAATGGTGATTTGGACGACGCGACAGGAGGAAGTCTTGCGAGGCAACCGTCTTTCTCATCAGGATCTGGCCTGATTCTTTGAGCATCAGCTCAAGATGAAGATTAGAACTGATAGAAAACGATTGCATTCGACAGTCTTCAGCGAAAGGTGGGTGAAAGAGGCAAGCTTGGTTCGTTTGAACGGGGCTAGCCTTGTTTTTCTCTTTTAGGTCAAGCCTACGTCACATCGGGGTGGTTTCCTGAGGAGCCCTCCCCCTGGTTAGGTTAGACAAGCTTTGGTGTACCTAGTTAATGTGAGTAAATGTGCTTCCCGGCCTGTTCCTGGCCACTTCTTTGGTTATGATCCAGTTTGAGATTCCCAACCTCCCCAGTTTGTTTTTGGTAGCCCCCTTTTTTATCTCGTCTGGGTCAGCGTTATATTCTCCCATGCCCGTACGATTTTTCTTATCCGTTCCCCACACCCTTAGTGAGAGAGCTTCTTGATTTTGTCCCATGGGCAGAATACAGCGGCCTCTTTGTATTTGAGGGTTGGACGGGCCCTACTAACATCAGTTATGTTCAATTTGACTTATGTCTATATTTTCAGTTTATTATTGGGTTCATCTCCCTCCCCTCTCATCCCTCATCACGAGATTTTTATATATATACAATTATCATTAAATTTTTAATGGTATGGGGCGCGTTTTGTAGCCCCCCCCTTGTGAGGATGTGGTATTATGGTGTAAGGAGGATTGTTTGGTGATGGATGAGTTCTTGTGGTGAGTGGGCAAATTGTAATGAGTGAATGGGTCGTGAATCGGATTAGCTAGGTATAGGATAGTCAGTGAAGACGAGCCTCAACCCCTCCCCTTTTCAGGCCTTGTGCCACAATTGTATTTTTCGATACAATAAATACATCAAGGTGTAGTACGCTGCCTTTGTGAGCTTCCGAGTCGGCACCCGGACGAAGCTTTGCAGAAGGGCAAGGTTTCGTTCGGGGAGGTAGACAGGGC
The DNA here is from genome assembly GCA_903632075.3 of Acanthosepion pharaonis. Taxonomy (NCBI): domain Eukaryota; kingdom Metazoa; phylum Mollusca; class Cephalopoda; order Sepiida; family Sepiidae; genus Acanthosepion; species Acanthosepion pharaonis. The sequence continues at coordinate 76,018 of CAHIKZ030003210.1, forward strand.
CTGAATCCGTCAAGGCGGGTTCAAAAAGGCTATATTTTTGGCCGAGCCTACGGGCTCGGGGATACCCACATTAAACCGGCCTTGTGCCACATTCTATCCTCGTGGGTAGATTGATAAATACTAAGCTGCTCGGCCCGGGGGCCTGGATCAAAGTGTAGTACGCTGCCTTTGTGAGCTTCCGAGTCGGCATCTGTCGAACTCTCTGCATTAGCAGAGAGGAACCCGGACGAAGCTTTGCCGAAGGGCAAGGTTTCGTTCGGGGAGGTAGACAGGGCCTGAATCCGTCAAGGCGGGTTCAAAAAGGCTATATTTTTGGCCGAGCCTACGGGCTCGAGGATACCCACATTAAACCGGCCTTGTGCCACATTCTATCCTCGTGGGTGGATTGATAAATACTAAGCTGCTCGGCCCGGGGGCCTGGATCAAAGTGTAGTACGCTGCCTTTGTGAGCTTCCGGTGCTTTGTCGAGAGTTTCACTCTTCGACGCGATCCCGTCTCCACGGTCGATCCGCCCTGGAAGACGTATCACCTCTCTGACCTCCTTCGCCAAGTGATACACTTTGGCGCGATCCCGTTTCCGCCGTCGATCCGCCCTGTGAAGTTGTATCACTATTCTGCCTTGGCCCTGTTTAGGGACTCCGTCTTCGCCAAGTGGTACACTTTGGTGCGATCCCGTTTCCGCGGTCGATCCGCCCTGTGAAGTCTATCACTGTTCAGTCTTGGCCCTGTTTAGGGACATCGATCAACCCTATACGACCGGACCAGATCAACTCTATACGACCGAACCAGCTACGTTCGCCGATCAACTCTATACGACCGAACCAGCTACGTTCGCCGATCAACTCTATACGACCGAAAGCTACCCTAAACAACAAACCAGTCATATCGGACCCGACACCGATTTAAACGCATTAATAAATTCGACGTTATTGTTCCAAAAACCTTTGCCTTTGTCCCCTCATTGTCTTGGCTGTTCACACTTTTCTTCATAAAACTTGCGGGGGCAACATCCTTATTGGCCCCGCAACAAGTGGTGATTTCCCGACGTGAGACAGCTAAGCGATGATGGAGTCGGCCAAAAGTGATTCTTTAGATATGACGGCCACGATCATACCTCTGCCTGCATACCACCATAATGCCAAGAACTGGTTCTTGCAGGTAGAATCCATCTTGTCAATGTTACGCATCACTTCACAGCGAGCCAGATTCGCGAACGTAATGCAGAAACTCCCATCCGATATGATGGACGAAATTTCTGACGTCCTCTCCGATTTGCGCGAACATGAACCATACGATCACTTAAAGGAAGCGATCCTCAAGCGGACCGGACGTTCCGAGGAAGATATGATTCAGGAAATACTACGGAACGTCACTAGAGGTGACAAGACGCCATCCCAGCTTCTCAGATATATGAGGAACCAGCTGGGAAAGCACAATGTGTCAGAGAAGGTTCTTTGAGGTTTATGGCTGGAGCATTTGCCCAAATCAGTCGCTCAAATTATCGCACCAATGACGAGAGCCACGCCTCTGGATGATTTGGCAGAATCTGCTGATCTAGTTTTTGCGCAGTTTGACCACAGCGTTAACGCTGTTCACGTCCCCGACATAGCAAAGCACGAACGCTACGAGCCGAGTAAAACAGAACAGGCGTTGGCCGACCTTCAACAACAAATTCGAGAGATCCAGATCTCCCTGCGCCCACGGACGAGAAAATCGACCCCATCTCGACGGAGGCAAACCCCCAGCCGAGAACGGCAAAGCGACCAGGGTGTCTGTTGGTTTCATCGCACATTCGGCGATGGGGCCAGGAATTGTAAACCTCCCTGTACACACCCGTCGGCCTGGGGAAACGAATAAACCGGAGAGTCGCGACGACTAACTCTTCCGGTGCCAACACTCAATGTCGTCTATTTTACGTTTGGGATCGACGGAACAAATTGAAATTCCTAGTAGACACAGGTGCGGCCATCAGCGTGGTACCCTATCAGAACGACCACACCGCTAAGCCCACCCTGGTCAAACTACGAGCTGCGAATGGTTCCGCGATAGACACATACGGAGAAAGGACCCTTACTCTGAATATCGGCATGCGACGTGATTTCACTTGGACATTTACCGTGGCCAACGTAAAGGTACCCATCCTCGGCGCGGATTTCCTGGCGCATTACGCACTGGCGGTCCATATGAACCCTAGGACTCTGTTCGATACGACTACGAATCTCCGTGTCTTAGGTACCCCTACACGTCAAGGCTCCACAGAAATCAGCGTCGCAACATGCCATGGTCGCGAGTACTTAGATCTCCTGACACAGTTCACGGATATAACGCTGCCACTCCAAGTAACGGCTTCAGGTGACCATCAGACTCAGCACCACATCAGAACTTGAGGTCCTCCCGCACACTCCAATCCGCGACGACTCGCTCCGCACAAACTGGCGTACGCCAAGGAGCAATTCGACAAAATGCTCAGTGATGGCATCATTCGTCCTTCCGATAGCCCTTATGCCTTGCCACTACACTTAGTGCCTAAACCTGGAGGTAAAAAAATTTCGGATATGCGTCGACTACCGAAAATTAAATGCATCGACCGTACCAGACCGATACCCTGTCCCTCATATCCATGATTTTGCATCCGGACTGGTGGGTGCTCGCATCTTAAAAAAAAATCGACCTGACAAAGGCATACCATCAGATCCCCGTTGCGCTGCGGAAGACGTCCCTAAGACGGCAGTCACAACACCGTTTGGCCTATATGAATTTCTGAAAATGCCGTTCGATCTACGTAACGCTGCCCAGACCTTCAACGGCTCATAGACGAAGTCCTGCGCGGACTTCCGCACGTATACGCTTACATCGACGACATCTTGGTGGCCAGTACAGACGCCGATTCTCACAGGCAACACCTGCGAGAAGTCTTCGCCGATCAACTCTATACGACCGAAAGCTACCCTAAACAACAAACCAGTCATATCGGACCCAACACCGATTTAAACGCATTAATAAATTCGACATTATTGTTCCAAAAACCTTTGCCTTTGTCCCTTCATTGTCTTGGCTGTTCACACTTTTCTTCATAAAGCTTGCGGGGGCAACATCCTTATTGGCCCCGCAACACTAGGCAGCCTTTGAAAGTTCTACGACTTCGGGATTTTTTAGCGGCAGCTTCCAAAGTGGAACGTGACATGACCATGATGACCAAATCGTCGGCTATTTAATGGCTGAGATGGATTTATCGATGGCAAGTTCAAGAAACAGTGCCAAATATTGTGATTACTGTACAGCTGTTTTTGATGCTCACAGTTTCTGTTGCTACCGCAGAGAGAAGCTTCTCAAAACTGAAGCTCATTAATAGTCACTTAAAATCGAGTATGTCGCAAGATCGCTTATCCAATTTGACCCTCATTTCAATTGAATATGAAACTGGAGAAGATAGACTTTGCTTCTGCAAAAGCTCGAAAGGTTAAAATTTGATAACATTTGTTAAGATAATTTTTGAATTTGTTGTTTTTCAAGTACTAATCAGCGCCATTAAGGGTATTTCATTTATATTTTTTCCTCCAAAAAAGTGGGTGCCATTATGAATACGGGCCCCCGAGGGGGGGGGGAGCACATTGCATGGGTACGCCCCTGAGGATCAAGCAGAACAATTAGCATTTTCAACATGAAGAGAACTTTAGACTACATGATCCACATGGTCAACCAATACAACCGAGCAACATGCAAAACGTAAAACTAACACTTTTGGACATATGAAACAAACTCACTTAACTTTCTTCAATGATACAAGAGAACCCATTCACTGTTACCATAATTTTACAAGGCTTACCTGCTTCAATATGTTTGCCATAATGACTTTCATTCAGCACTCTTCATTCTCCAACAGTAATAAGAGGACAACGAAAATAGAGAAGTAAAAACAAGAACAAAATCTACTTCCATACCTGATGATGTGTAGGAACAGACGAAAGCTTGTAAAAAAACTAAAAAGACCTTATGCAACTGGAATTTATAAACAGGGATCATATCATTCATATACAGGTTCTATATTTGTTTTTTTGTATGAATGATTCATGAATTTATAAATTATATTTGCACCTTTTAATTGAAATATATATATATATATATATATATATATATATATATATATATATATATATCAGAATAATAGTGGGAAAATGAATGACAAACTAGAAAAACTTATTAATGACACATTTCATGTGAAGGAAGAACTTCTTCAAACAAATAATGCTTTTACTGGATAAAATCAATCTTAGTGTAAAAAGTGGGAGCAGCAGAAAATATGAGGAAAAAAGAAAAATAAATGTATTCTTCTTCTATGTCATTGACATTATATGTATGAGACAAACTACATAAACTGAAACAAGATTAATGGACATTGTGTCATAACCATAGATTGTCATAGGTTGGGACCCTCATTACTCAGGGACTTACTGTATATTGTATGATCCTAAATGTAAATTTACTGTAGAAGAGTCTGAAATTAATGCACTTTCAATATATTTTTGTCTACATAATAATCTATCACTTAATCTGAACTGCATTCTTTAATTCATTCTTTAATTCTTTTATTATTATGAGAAACAACGAATGCTTTGAGTATAATGTTTTGTAAGAAATCCCTCTTACATTCCTATAATATTTTGTTTGAATTACTATATGCCTAACCAATGTATTATATAGAACATATTTTTTCAGTCTATTTTGCAAATTTCTGTTTCAAGTTTTACTATTGTTGTTCTTGTTTTGCTTTACATTAATTAAATCTCTTATTTTTTAAAATATTTCTTTTTGTAAATTTTACACATTTGGAAAAATGTGTATGTTATTTTTAAGGAATGTGTATGTTATTTTGTTTTAAAAATAAAATTACAGACATAATAATAAAAAACACCAAAGTATACCTTCAACTACCAAACTAATTTTAGTTGAAGATTTTTTAATTTAATAAAACAACTAGGTCTGATAATAATCTACATTGGTAATGCTGTTATGGACACCAAATCAATTCAAAATTATTTTTTCATAGTTTGGGATTATAAAAGCTTTTGATTAACTTTTTAAATATCATAATAATATACCAGGGTGAAATAGACTGCAGACAGTATGATTTAGTATTTTTATAATCAGAAATCTGTAGCAATTACAGTGAATTCTAAAATATTGTTTATTAAATGCTTTTACCATGAAGTTTCTTTAGTGAATGTCTTTATTTGTTTTACTTTGTTTTGAAAGACTGCTATTTCTATTAAAAGTATTTTTAAAATGTATGCCCAAGTAAAAACAATAACAAAAAACAAGAATATTTTACCAGAATATTGGTCAATGTAAGTGTATGCTTTTTTCAGCAAGGTTGTTGTACAACTGATCCTTTTGTGGCCTTGTAAATGAACAATATCCTGCTTAATTTTCTCCACCTCAAGGGACTCTTTATGGTAATGTTTCACTTTACCGTCACTAGACATCAAGGTGACCATCTGACCATCTGATTCTTGTTCTGTCTCTTTATAACTTTCATTACCCAGACACATGTTGTCCATCATTAGCATGAGACTCTCCTGAATATGAGACCACTCATCAGGGGACATCTGTAACAAACATAAAAAACAACTATGCAATAACTTCAGAAATAGTATTTACTTTTAAAAACAAAATGATTTGTTAGAAGAATTATTATTTTCATAATGGTGGCATTGTTTTTTTCCTCTCAAGTAAATACTTATAAGAAAGTCATATGTATTGAAATAGTTTATTTAATCACAACAGATTAATATTAATTTCAATGTAAACCTTTGAACAATATCCTTGAAGAGTTATTATAAGTTTATAAGATTAATGGCACAACCTTGAAAAATATCAACTTTAGGATGGAAAATTCAAAAATTGAACAAAAGAATAAATAAGATTTTACAAGAATCCTTAGGATCTGATTGGTAATATTGATTCCCAAAAATCTTCCAATAATTTTATTTAACTCTTGCTTTTATTTCTTTATTTACTTTTTTCAAAACATTTCATTTGGTCCTTTATCTAACATTCCTCTAGTGTATGTAGGATCTAGTTTTAAATAGATTTATTTTAATTAATAATCTACCAATTGGGTTATTTACCTAATGTCTCCCTATTGAGATGGGATGTGACACATGGTCAGGCTTAATGTGGGGAACCCAAGCATGTATACTCAGGCCAGGAACAAAAATTGCCCAATTCCTGACAACTGTTGGTAGCACTGGCCTCAGTGACCAATTGTTTATTTGAATTATGTACCTTTGCTATAAAATGCATTTAGTTATTTGGTCTGTAATAATAATTTAAATATTTGAATACAAAAAAAAATGTTTTTACTCTTATTTTTTTTATAAAATTTATTCAAAAATTCACTTTTTGAATTTATATTTTCTAGAATTCTGCTTTGAATTGAATATGATAAAATGTCCATCTCAGAAAACTGGTTATTCAACCAAAAATGTAAAACTTTTCAAACTCTCATGTTTCCAGCAACATTTAAATAAGTATACAGGAAATCTCCATTTTGTATCTTCTGTGATAAAAAAAAAAAACTCCTATAAGAGTATAGTTAATCTTGAAATTAAATTTACAAGTCAAATAAAGTTAATAAATATAAAGACCAACTTGTTTGCCCTCACCTGAGATGACAAGTCTAATAAGAAGATTTTGTTAACACTTGGATAGTTGGGCACTTCTGTCAACACTGAAAAATCTTTCAAGAACCGGTCTTCAAAACGACAACACATTTCATTAAAGGAATTTTCAAAATCTGAAATAAAGGTAGAAATGCAAATTAGAAGATCATTTTGTTTTGTTCATTGTTTATTCTTTTATTTAATTAACAAGAAGTACTAATTAAATTATGAATAATTAACTAAAGAATTAATTATTACTTAAAGTAAATACATATATATGTTTAAATCCATCCATCCACCTTCTTTGGTTTTAATGTCTGTTGATATCAACAGCATTTTGGATAACCACTCTCAAGTGGAATCAGTCATAGTTGTTGAAATCTATCATTACTTTGTTTTATAGACATGGTATCTACACCAGCTTCAGGTGACTGAATTTTGAATTCAGACTTTTCCTTCTAAACTGGTTGCCAGTCAGGGCTATAGAGCCCATACTGTACTGCTATTTAATCTATATAGGGGGGAAGTGATTGATTCATAACTTTCCCAAAAGTGTTTGTAAGAAAATGAATGTAATGAACTCAAAAAGATTTCAAAATTAGTTCCCTGATTTCTAGTTCAAAACCACTAACCATTACACTATATATTTTTTAATCTATTCATTAAAATTGCCACTTTCTTAAAGCATAAAGGATAATGCCTGAATACTTTAAATATGTTTAACTATCAATATTTAAATTGTATGCATATCACAAATAAAATTAAGAAATAGAATCATTTCTCTCACTTGAAATTTCTCATTACTTTTTCTGGGCAAGTTTTAAATTTTATTCATTCATATAGGATGAAATGAATTCTATCAGGACAAAGTTTCTTTCAACTTGCCTTTCTTTTCTATAGAAGCTGGATGTGTAAGATTGAGTGCAAGAAATTATAATATAATTGACATATCTATCTGCAAAGACAATGGATATAGTTGATATTTTGCTATAGTGTTGGACAGATGGCAGAGTGGAGTCCTGAAGTACCTATTTGCCTGTTTTGTTTTCTCTTTACCATCATAGTATATACAAGTGACAAAGCTACTATTTATTCTTAAAATAATAGGCAAAAATCAGGATACATACATTTATATGCACTGGTTATGACTAGAAATTCAACTTAGTTTGCCATTTGCAATTTGCAAGTTGTTGATCATTATACTAATGTGTATTCCCTAAAGAATTAGAGTTTCTATAATATTTCACTTTCTGTTTCTTTTATTTAACACATTAATGACAACTCTCCAATATATATTGGGATGGTGAGCATTAATTAATAGGTTATAGATAGAAACTTATATTAATACCAATTTCTTTATAAACCTGTAATTAATACTGAATTTCTTGCAAACCATTTTTATTGCAGCAGTTTTTTTCTTCTTAGAGATTGATACTGTATTTTTTAAATCTATAATGAATAATTAATTGCTTTGTTGTAATTAGATAACTAACCAGAGGGAACCTTACTGCACATGCATAAACAGACACTCTCACATTAGGTTATTAGTTAACAGTAAGACACTATTGAGTGAGTTTGTGTACTGTGTCACTATTGCATTCATCATGATAATGCACCTGCCTATTCTTCATGTCTTGTGCAGGTTTTTTAGCAAAACATCATATCACCCAGGTATGCCAGCAAACTACAGTTCAAATTTGGCTCCTTGCACATTCTAACTTTTCCCATAGCAAAAATATTTGTTGAAAGGAATTTCAGACAACTGATAAGATTAAGAAGAAAGTGACAAAGACAGCAGATGGAAATCTTAATCAATAAAGAGACACTGGGATAAATATGTATGAAGAGGGCGAGGGCACTATTGTCTTATCCAAGTAATGTGATCATTTTGCTCTCCATTTATAGTCTGCTGGACCAGATTTGTTCTATTTTACTCTTTTTCTGTGCTTTTCTTATTCCCCATTTTAAACTTTAAGAAGATGATTTTTTCCCATTATACACTATGCTATATTTTCTTATACAAAAATCTTTGCACAATAAAATTGCTATTAACCAACCAAAATTGGTAACATTTACAGGGTGTATTTAGATATTAGCAATATATGATATTTATTCTTAATTATATTGATAATAAATCTTGTTTTAGGAATGTCAGATTTTATCAAGCAACAATGCTAAATACATCAATTTTGCAAATCCATAAGATTCAGACCATAGTAACATATATCTGGTTAATACAATTTCATATATGCCTAAATAAATTATTTTATTTTACATGTTAATATAGTATCCTTACATTCTATAACTTTCATCAACTTTTATTCCATTGTTTTTATCAAGTTTTTTACTGTTTCAATTTGAATATTATTTGCAGCATTTTTTTATTCTCAGACATGTTTTGACTTGAATATTGTTTTGCACTCTTATATACACCTCTTTTAATATTCAATCACAATTTTTCTTTTGAATCAATACCTGCTTAAGTTATGGACTATTCCATTAATTTTGTGTCTTCAGAACTTTTTTTGGCAAGGTAGGCAATAGCTACTTTTGCAGAACATTGTACTCCAAAGATATACACTTTAGCTTAAAGTCTCTTGGTTTTAATCTGTACTGCACAAGAAATATCCAAGAATTTACAATAATTCTATACATTTCTCTTGAAACCATAATTAAATTAAAGTGCCCTATAATTTTACTGCCTAACCTACTAGCCCAAAACATTACTATACCTCCCTTGTTGTCTACTTAGTCATGTTGGTTAACTGTTTCCATGTTTACTCTAGGACAGGCATCAGGTTCCTCCAATATAGCTCTCTCTCTCTCTCTATATATATATATCACTAAATTTAGATTGATGAAATCAGTTTTCATGTACTTCTTTGTCAAAATGACTTGCTTCTCTTTGTGATGTTTGATAGTTTGGTAGCTTTCATGTTTTAGCCAATGTTTTTATTATTCTATTTTTTTCTCTTTGTTTACACTAGCACACCAATTTCTTCAAATATTTTCTTTCTAGTCCATTATTTCCATATCCGTGTTCGAGTTCTTCTTTATTGGTTCAAACCTTGGACTATCACCGTGGTACAAGGAACCGGACCATAACAGTGGCGACGAAGTGATCGATTTAGTTTCGCATTGTTATTTAATGGTTGGATCATTGAATTTGGAAGCTATCTAATATACAAACAATTCTTTTTGTAACAATCAGCTAGTAATATGCAAGATAAACTTTTGAAAATTAACAATATCCAAACTGAATTCAATGTTCTTGTATTATGAACCGGAGGCAGATCACTGAATTAAACAGTCAAAAATAGCTTTTAAGATTTTTTTAGCGATTTTTTGCCTAATCCGTCGCATAACAAGTGGCGACGAAGATTCGAACCTCACGTGAAGAACAAACAACAAAATATCTATTTTTCGTCAACTTTGACAAATAAAAAACAAGTGACGACGAAGAAAAACCCCCTAAAAGGAAATACGAACTCTATACACGGAGGACTTATTTGACTCTCTGTATATATTCCTGTTTTGTAATATATCTGTATTCATATGTTATTCTTTAATTTATACGTCACACATAACAAGTGGCGATCTGGAAAACCCTTAAAAAAAATAAACTCCCCTAACTGGGAGGATTTTTTTTTTTGCTATCCGTCGTACGTAACAGTGGACGACGATTAAATTCTAAAAAAAAAAAAGAAAAATGTTCTTTTCTTGATATCAAATTTCACTGACAACAAAGGAAAGTTTTTTTTTGCGAGCACAGGCTACAGAATATCAGGTTACACAAAAAATACGTTAACATGGAAGATTTTAAGTCAACCATTATGGAACTTATCAAAATCCAGTTTGAACAACAACAAAGGTACGAACAAAAACATCTAGAAATGCAAGAATTATTGATACGTGCAATGGCAAATAAGGAGCAAAAACCCGAGAACGAATCAGTTCTCTCTCAAGACGCTATTTGGAGTAATATCGAAGATTTCAAGTACGCACCCGACGAAGATAAAACTTTTGCAAATTACTTCCGAAGGTATGAAGATCTATATGATTTTGACTGCAAAGATTGGTCAGACGCACGTAAAGTACGCCTTTTATTAAGAAAATTAGGCACAGGCGAATATACCAAATTCGTTGATTATATCCTTCCCAGAAAAACAAGCGAGTTAACGTTCAAAGAATCTATAAAATTGCTAACGGAACTTTTCAGCCATAATACTTCACTATTTCATAAAAGATGGAAATGCATGAACCTTACAAAAAAGGATAGCGAAGATTACGTAACTTTCGCATCCATTGTTAATAAATATTGTGACGACTTCAAATTATCGGAACTCAGCGCTGACAACTTCAAATGCTTAATTTACGTCCAAGGTCTGGTTTCAACCAAAGACGCAGAAATGAGACGTAGAATACTTACTAAATTGGAAAATGAACAAGATCTGACACTTCAAAAACTAGCCGAAGACTGCCAGAGATGCGTCAGCGTAAAAAAAAAGACTCTAAAGACATAGAACAAGCTGGCATAGCATACATACGCAAAGTACGAAGACAAACAAATTTTCCCTCCTCATAAACAAAGCAAACAAATTTTCCCTCCTCACAAACAAACCGAACTGATTTTCCCGCCTCAAGAACAGGTAAAACAAAATTTTCTAATTATAATCAACATAAAAAAAACTACCACCAAGTCCATGCTATCGTTGTGGGTCTTGGCATTGGGTTAAAGACTGTACATATCGTGCTAAAACTTGTCTATCATGTAAAAAAAATTGGTCACAAAAGTTCTCACTGTTGGTATAGAAAAGAAAGCAGAATAAGAATTACGAGGACCGACCAAACAGATGAGACTAATATAAGAAAATATGTACAAGTTGAAATGCAAAACAGAAAAGTTAGGTTACAGCTGGATTCTGGCTCAGACTTAACTATCATAAATCTACAAACATGGAGAAAACTGAACAAACCTGTCATGTTAAAAACGGATAAAATTGCGAGATCAGTTACGGGGAGAAAGATAAAATTCGAGGGTGAAATAATCACAAACGTAACATTTAACGGAATGACGACGAAAAACTAAAATGTACGTCTTAAGAAATACCGAAAACCTATTCGGGACAGACTGGATGCAAAAATCGAATTGTGGGATCTACCTATTAGCACCTACTGCCAGAATGTAAAAAGCTTATCAACCGAGGCAGACAAATTAAAAGGAAAACTAAAAACGAGTTTCCCCGAAGTATTTTCGGCAGGTCTCGGAAGATGCAAGAAAATGGCAGCTAATATCAAAATAAAGGATAACGTTCAACCTATTTTCAAGAAAAAAAAGGAGTGTACCGTTTGCGTCAATAGAAAAGATTGACCAAGAATTATCTAGACTCGAAAATACGGGCATATTGAAAAAAGTAGAGTACAGCAAATGGGCCGCACCGACGGTCTACGTTAAAAAGAAATCAGGAGAAATTCGAGTTTGTGCTGATTTTTCTACAGGTTTGAACGCAGCAATAAAGGACTACCACTATCCGCTACCTAGTCCTGAAGAAGTATTCACTAAATTAAATGGCGGAAAATATTTTTCAAAAATTGATCTAAGTGAGGCCTACCTGCAAATTCCAGTCGATGAAGAAAGTTCAAAACTACTATGCATAAACACACACAAGGGATTGTACAGATACCAAAGACTACCATTTGGAATTAAAGTAGCGCCGGCTATTTTCCAGCAGACAATGGATACGATGCTGGCAGGACTAGAATACACAATAGCATATCTGGATGACATATTGATTAATAGCGAAAGCGTTGAACAACACTGGCAACATGTACAAGAAGTGTTTAAGAGAATTCAAAGCTACGGATTCAAAGTGAAAGAAAATAAGTGTTTTTTTCATGAAGGAAATTAAATATCTTGGCCATATAATAGACCAAGAAGGTAGACGTCCAGACCCTGAAAGGTCTACAGCAAAAAAAAAAAAAAAGATGCCAGTTCCTAAGAACATAACAGAACTACAAAGTTTTCTTGGATTAGTGAATTACTACCAGGAATTCATACCTCAAATGCATAAACTTCGCGCACCATTGAACGAACTGCTAAAGAAAAAAAAAGTTTGGCAGTGGACAGATCAATGCCAGGAAACATTGAAAAAAAAAATAATCAAGACATTAACATCGGATTTATTTTTGGCACACTATGATCCTAAACTAGAGATTATTGTAGCAAGTGATGCGAGCGCCTACAGTGTCGGAGCGTGTATATTACATAAAGTGCAAGATGGGACAATAAAACCTATCGCACATGCTTCTTGAACCCTACTACCAGTGGAGAAAAAACTATTCACAAATTGAGAAGGAAGCTCTAGTAATTATCTTCGCAGTAACAAGATTTCATAGATATGTCTATGGTAGACACTTTTACTCTGCAGACGGATCACAAACCGTTAATAAAAAATTTTTGGTCAAAAAAAAAGGTCTACCGGTGTGCACGGCAAATAGACTACTTAGATGGGGAACGATTCTTCTGAACTATAATTTCAGATTGGAATATTTACCAACGAAAAGAATCGGGCACGCGGATGGTCTGTCGAGACTTATACCAACAAAGACAGAGCCATTGGAAGATACGGTAATCGCAGCCCTTAGAAATGAAGAAGACATAAGAACAGTACTATGTTGTACAGTCAGAAACCTCCCAGTCACATTGCAAGACATAAAAAATGAAGCCAAAAATGACGAATTTATTAATGAAACAAAAGCAAAAATAGCAGAAAAAATGAGAAAATTTCGGACAGCTTTTCTCTATGCGATAATGTGCTACTTTACAACGAAAGGGTTGTAATCCCCAAAACTTTACAAAAACGGATACTAAAGGATTTCCACAGAGGACACCCGGGTAAAAAATAGAATGAAGTCGCTAATGCGAAGCTATGTATATTGAAAGAATATGGACCAGGATATTTCTCAAATGGTGGAAATGTGCAAGGGTTGTAATTTAGCAGCTAAAGCACCGCCAATCATACATAAGCCTTGGCCTGAAACTGATCGTCCATGGTCAAGAATACACGCAGATTATGCAGGACCAATTGACGGGTTCTACTATTTAATCATAGTTGATAGCTACAGTAAATGGCCGGAGGTGTTTCGGTGCAAAAATCCTACTACAGAAACGACCATAAATTTCCTCCACGAGCTATTCGCTCGGTTTGGCGTAGTGGACTGTTTAGTAACAGATAACGGAACGCAATTCACGTCAGCAGATTTCCAAGAGTTTTGCGAAATCTATCAAGTAAAACATATAAAATCCCCGCCTTACCATCCAAGATCAAATGGACAAGCGGAGAGATTCGTGGATACTCTCAAAAGAGCATTACGAAAAGCGTACGATGTGCCTACGGAGAAAGCATTACAGCAATTCCTACAGGTATATAGAATAACGCCAAATAATGCGACACCATCAACATTATCACCAGCAGATATCATGTTTGCTAGGAAAATCAGATCAGCGTTCGATAAATTACTACCAAGTAAAAAAACAAAACAAGTAACACAGTCCTACACACCAAAAAAAAAAAATTCCTCCCAGGGGAAAAAAGTTTTTTTTTTAAGGCATATAAAAAAAATAATACCTCTTGCTGGGAACAAGGGATAATTGAGAAAAGAATTGGCAATATGATGTACATAGTTCAAGGAAAAAAATTCTCACACAGAAGACACGTAAACCAAATAAGGAAGAGACCGTTACAGGATGCTAACGGTCCACCTCAAGAAGAGGTATTGTGACACGATTTTCGACACATTCGATATAACAAGACCGCAAATAATGCCAGAACCAAGAAAATCGTCTAGAAAAAGAAAATTTACTGAACCTTTGGAAATAGATCCAAAGAAAAAAAGATATTAAAAAAACCCTGCTACGCAAAATTTTCGGAAGGGGGGTGTTATGGGACCTTACCCATAATAACATAATGGACTATTCCATACGTAATAAATACTGCGCCTCAAGAGGAAGCAGGGAGTTCAGTCTGAAGTCGGACGACCGGCTGACCGGCTGATCGGTTGAACTCTCTGCCTTCGGGCGGGGAGGAACCCGAACGAGGCTACGCCGAAGGGCGGAGTCTCTTTCGGGGAGGTAAACCGACCCTGAACCCGTTTATACGGGTTCAAAGGGCATATTTTTGGCCGAGCCCACGGGCTCGGAGATCCCACGTTAAACCGGCCTTGTGCCACATGATGCCCTCGTGGGGGGTGACTAAATACCGTTCTGTCTGAAGTCTGGAGTGAAGTCCGTCGTAAGAAGTCAGTCAGTCAGAGTCAAGAGCGAGTCAGTCAGTCGAGTCAGAGGCAGTCCGAAACAGAGTCGCGTTCAGACAATTACTACTAGAAATTTGAATTTTTATAAACCTGATTGTTCGTACTAACACTCCAATGATATATAGACTTTTACATTGGCTGGATCCTCAATAGATGCGATATTTTGCATTTTGAGTATAGTTTCTATGGAAATGATTCGTAAGTTATTCTTTTTTCTATTGTATCAACATTTATTTGAAAAAGAGGGCAGTTATGAAGAATTTCTTTTTTTTCAACGACAAAAGTTTTTACTTTTATTTCGCCGTTAAATTTTTTGTTTATCTTCATGAATACATTTTATACAATTTTAAAATGTCTAAAATTTCTTACATCTTTTCTTGGTCTAAATTATTTATATTCAAATATCAAATATAAATAGTATATTTCATTTACGTTTCTTTTTAATTAAATTTTTTTGAAAATTTTTTCAAAGAATAGCTATTAATTTCTTATTTTAAATTTTTTATTTTTTAAACTTAGTAATATATAGCAAAAAGTCATTACTGACCTACATATTTACCTTTTCTTATTAATTTCCATTTCAAAATATTGGTTTCTTTTTATTTTGATAGGGACGTCTGATTTTGGTATTTATTTATCCTAAAAAACTTTGATGTTGGTTGAATTTTTTGTCCTAATTTAGACTTTTACATTTGGATCCCATTATTGCATTTGTATACAAATGATTCAGTATACAAAGTTTATTTTTTCATAATTTTTGTTTATCTTTCATTTTTTTTTTAATGTCTTTTTTTTTTGGTCTAAGTATTTTTTATTAGCATTACGTTTCTTAATAATTTTTAAAGTTAGTTTTTGATATTTTTTATTTTTTAGTACTGAGTTTACTATCACTGTTCAAAGAATTTTTTTAGAGCTTTATTATAGAAAGTTTTGGGTTTTTAAGAAATGTTCATAGAAAATCTTCTCATTTGCTAAATTTGTACTAATTCTCTTTTCGATAGATAAAGGTATATGCTTAATTATAGATGGAGGATGATGTAGGGTGTATATACAAAGGATTAGTATTGGGTCTTTTATAAGGTATGTATACATTTTTCATTAAATCTAATGTTATATCAAGGAAGTTCACCTTTTTCAATTTAGTGCTTATAGTAATTTTTAAGTTCAAGCATTTAAATTCTCTATATAATATCTTATAATTTTATCGACTTTAAAATTCATAAGTCCATCGTGTCTGTATAATCCAATGTCAGTTATATTAATCTCATGATATGCTGTGAGATTGTATAATATAAAAAGACCTATAAGGTCAGAAGACTCAGCTGAGTCTGGTGAATCCATTGTGATGTCAAAGTGGTCATAAGAATTTTTTATCCATTGCTCACCTTTATATATTAGTACGGATTTTTTCGCATTTATAATAATGTTCTTTTCTTCTCCTGTTACGTCCGTGTACTGGGATTGCAAAGTCCAAAACATTCATGAAAGTTCTTTTGATATTGATTGATAGTAATTTTCAATATCAAACTGCATTAATCTACAGTTTATTTTATCTTTGACATCAGTAAACCAGTTTTTTACTTCTTTGGTATTAATCCAAAGTTTCAATCCTATGTTTTCTTTAATTTGTTGATTAACCCTTTCTAGGATTTTTTTTTTTTTTTTTACTTATTTTGCTGATCTCAGGTTGTAGTTGGATTAGCTTCAAAATCTGGTTTGTGGTTCTTTTATGGTAATATAGCACTCTTTTTCGGTAAGTTTACCTACTCTATCCCTAATCTTCAGTTATCTGTGATTCTTTTACTGCTAATGTTAATGTTTTCCACAATGTTTAGGTAATTATTATTTGCCTTTTTATAGTTCTTATGTAAATCCTTATTAATTAGATTGTTGTAGCCCTTTGCTGCTATTTTATGTTTTGTCTGATTTCATTTCATATATATATATATATATAAATATATGAATTATATATATTTAAATTATATATATATATATATATATATGTGTGTGTGTGTGTGTGTGTGTGTGTGTGTGTGTGTGTGTGTGTGTGTATGTATGTATATATATATAAATTTCCCGTTTTGTCTGATTTTTTTTATATATATATATATATATATATATATATATATATACAGGTACGATGAGAACAAATAGAGTACATTTCTAATGTTCATAACATTTAATTTAAAAGAGGGATCAATATATAGTACAGCAATATTATTTATTTTAAGATATTACAAAAATACATGTAAGTATCGCTACACAATTGCAGTTGTGTTTCAACACATGATGATGTGTCTCCTCAGATGATTGTAAATTACTGGCGAGTAAATGATTAATTTGGTTTCAAGAGCAAAATACATCCTCATTTTTTTAAAAAATTATAAACTTACAGTTTGATATTATGAATTTCTACCCTTCCATCTCCAAGGATCTCTTTACCCTGGCTTTGAAATTTGCCAAAGAGTATTCTAACATCTCCAGTGATGAAATAAATATAATAATGAACTGCAGAAGATCAGTTCTCATCCACAATATTGAACAGTGGATTAAGAACTCTGATGATTACTTTGATACTTCAACAGGATCATTAGATTCTGTAGAATCTTCTGAGTTGGTGGGTTTATTTATTCTGTATGTATTATTTCTGCCTATGATGATGTTAATGTAAACAATATAGGCATATATAGAGATGATGGTCAAAATTTCCACTAAAATTAAGGTAGATAAATTAAGAAAAATGATTCATAGAGAATTAAAAAGTTTAAATCTTAAGTTTGAGACAACTACTAATGTTAAACGAGTAGATTTTCTTGATGTTATGTTGGATCTCATTAATGATGTATTCCAACCTTATATGAAAGAGAATGCAACCCAATTTATATTCACCTCAATTCTAACCATCCTTCATCTGTAATCAATCATATACCTTCATCTGTAAAACATAGGATTAGCAACACTCATCTGACAAAGATGTGTTTGATAAATATAGTGGTGTTTATAATACTGTTTTAAAGAATAGCGATTATAAGTATGCTGAAATCAAGTTTAGAAAATATGATGAAATAGGAAGATCATTTGGTACACACCCCCATTTAACCATTTGGTCAGAAGTTCCTTCAGTTAATTGATAAACATTTCCCTAAAAGTAACCCTCTTAGTAAAATACTTGACATTAAAACTAACTTATAGCTGCACCAATAATCTTGAGAAGATTATAAAGTTACACAATAATAACATTTTAAGCCAATTTAATAATGTGGATCACAATGCACATTCCAAGATAAATATTACTAATGATATTCGTCAATGTAATTGTAGGAATTCAGACCAATGCCAATTGCTAAACAAATATTTAACTAAATCACTTGTTTAACTAAGTACTATCTCTACAATAGAGAATCTGACAGCTGAAAAATTCTATATTAGTAGTACTAAGAATTCTTTTAAGACTAGGTGGTATCCTTCACTAATAATACTTATAGAAATAATACATTACTTTCTAAATAATTTTTGGAGTTTAAAAGATGATAATAAAACTCCTAAGGTGAAATGGAAAATTTTCAAAAATGCAAGGACATGTACATCTTTATATGAACCCTGTTTTCTGTGTTTACATGAAAAATTAGAAATTATCAGGTTCTTTGTGTAAGAATACTTTATTAAATCAAAGATCCAAGTTAACGGTAAATTATAAACACAGTCTACCTTTTATGTTACAATTCAGTTAGATTTTGGAATTTGACAATTCTTTTCTTAGATTTTAGTTGAACTGTGTTGCAACATATATGGTTTATCTTTCTATTTGTATAATTAATTTTGACTTTTAGTTCTGTATTGATCTCCTGGTAGTATTATTAACATCTTATATGGATGTATTGGTATTTAGTTAGTATTTTTGATATTTTACATTGATTGGTTGATATTATTAATATCATTTAATGTTTGCATATTATTCACCAAATAATTCTAGATGTTCAGATTAGTTACCAGTTTCTTAATGAGACCTCTACAAAAAAAATTATGTAGGAAATCTACAAAGCTCATAACTAGTTGGGCATTCAGTTAAATTACCTCTCTATCCCAACCTCACTTTTATTTCTTAAAAGAGTTGACTGTCTGACATGTGTACATTTATTGCAGCCATTCATATCAGTCTTTGAGTTAATGTCTGGCTGTTGTTAGATATCAAATCTTTGCCTTGACACATTTGTAAGATAATAATTTCTAATTTTTTCTTTTTTGCTTAGTTTGATTTTAACATAGATCATATTTGATTGGTTGATCAGGGTAAAGCCATCAAGCCTTTATTTTTTTTATTTCAGAAATTTTTTTTGTTGCAATATCCTAAAATAAAAAATATATATATATAAGCTTTGTTCAAAAAGTATTGAGACAGTTGCTATGGTAACAGAGCTAAAGTATGCAAAGTGAAGCTGCTTGGCACAGATTGACCTTGAACTCTGAATTGCATGCATAATAAGGTATAACGTTCTAGCTCACTTCCATTGTTTACAACACCTCTTGGAAGGAAAGTGTGTAGAATGTGGTCATTTCATTACACTACTGAAAACTTTCTGAAAACAGTCATAACAGATGACAAATTGTGGGCCAATGGTTATGATTTCAAAACCAAGGCTCACTCATTACAGTTAAAGAGCCCAACTTTTCTAACACCAAAGAAAGTATGAATGAATCAAAGCAATCTGAAGACAATGTTGACAGTTTTCTGCGACTACAAGGGCATTGTTTATCATGGGTATGCTCCATCTGGCCAGATAGTAAACAAGGAGTACTACCCATGACGTGTTGCAGTGTTTACAGGATGTTGTTGTGAATTGCATGTGTCTAGTGAGTAGCAATTTCACTATAACAATGCAACCGTCCATTCAGCATAACTTATACAGCAGTTTTGAACCAAGGACAACATTCCTCAGATCCAACAATCACTATAATCCCCAGATCTTGCAACTTTTTTCTCTTTCCAAAAATCAAATCCCACTTGAAAGGACCAAGGTTTCAAGATGTCAAGGAAATCTTGGAGAATGTGAGGCAGCTGCTCACAATCCCAGAAAAGGAGTTCTATGAATGTTTCCATCAATAGAAACAATGTTGGATAAAGTGTATGGCTTCAGATCAGGACTATTTTGAAGGAGGTTAAATGCCAAATTGATATATGTTGTAGTTTTCTTATTATAGTACCATCCTGATATTTTTTGATTAGACTTTGTATGTACAATCACCAAAACTTTTGATGATTAGAAGAGATATTTCCATACAGCCAATACTGGATAACTTTACTAGTTTTAATATAGACACACACATACACACACACACACACACACACACACACACACACACATATATATATATATATATATATATATATATATATATATATATATATATATATATGTATAAACAGTACAGATAATAAAACCATTGGTATATAATCCAAGTGGATCCTAGTAATATCAAATATTAAAACTGATCCACAAAAAGAGCTCAATATATTTATTATAACAGAGTATTTAAATTACACAACAAAATCCAAACTTACCTCATATGGGGGAGGTGATAGATCTATTTCAACTGCCAAATGTATCAATTTTTCAATGGCAGTCAAAGTTGAATTTCTAATTCTGACACAGACACAGTCTATACACTGGGATTCAATAAGACTAACATAGTTTTCGTTGGGTAAAATAGATCTATCCCCCACCCCATATGAAGTAATTTTGGATTTTATTGTGTAATATATATATATGTGTGTGTGTGTGTGTGTGTGTGTGTGTGTGTGTGTGTGTGTGTGTGTGTGCATCTATATTAATCCTATTTAATTTTTTTTTTTTTTTACCTTTAACCCATGAATTCCTTCCAAATTCAGCTCTAACAATCCTAAAGGGATGAATTGCATCCAGTTGCTTCCAGAGCTGGAAGAATCTCCACTCACCATTTTCAAAATCAGCCCTGAAAATGTTTCTTTCCCAAAAAGGAACATCAAGCTGGAAAAAAAATCCCTGGTTGCTATGGTCTGGAAGAAAAAGATTTGTAAAATTTTCAGAATATGGTTTTCTGCTCAGAGAATTCCCATAATGGTAACGAGGAAGTTGGCGTCGTATCCGATTAAAGATATTCTCATCATCACACACTGCTTGCTGGAGGACAAGCATAGTCACAAGGCCTGTGATAATTTTCCACAACATGAGTAATGGGAAAATAACTTCCTGAAATAGAGAAAAAATAATCTGACAAAATACTTACTAAATTTAACACACATGTAAAATTACCCATCATACGTTTTTAAAATAGTTATTTTTTTATGACATATGGTAGCAACTCCATTATTGATAAATCAATTAATTTAATTAAGAAAATGATCTTAAAATATTGAAAGAAAAGGAGACATATACAAAAACAAACACAACAGGTAACAATTCCACTAAAAACAGTTTAGAATTATTTACACTGACTGGAGTTGCAAAATGTCTTTTTGATCATATTTATTCAGTAATATTACTCTTGCATGATATTTTATTATTTGTGATATACAGCTGAAAATTCTACAAGTAGATTTTCAGTTCTCTGCTAATAGAAGTTTTCTTTCAGTCAATTCTGAAAGTCCAATTGAATAGCTTCTCTTTTTTTTATTCTGCTTTCATAAATCTGGTTCTTTCTTCTGATCTCATTATTAATAATTATTCTTTCATATAAAGAAATATGAGTCAAGTTTATGAAAATTAGTTTATTGATATTTACTAACCTTGGCTTAGTAAAAATCAAATCAAATCAGAGCAGGAAGACTGTGCTGTACCAATATTCCAGATGGGGAGGGCAGTCTACCTTGAAAATCAGTATCCGAAATCCACGTTTAGCTTAGTACAGTACAAAGTGAAATGATGTAGGAGGATTGTGTGACTATTCCAAGTGGAGAAGCAGTTTTGAAAATGTTAGCCTGTGGGCCCCAAAACTGAATTCTGGCACTAGTTGGGAATTCTCTCAGCCCTGAAGTAAACCCATGTAAGTTAACCTAGGCTGCAATGGTTCACAACAGATTGCCTAAATTGTAAAAGAATAGAAAAAAGAAAAAAATTGAAAAGGATTTTAAAACATAGGTTTATACAAAATTCAAAAGTATATTTAATTTTGATAAAAGAAACACAATTGCATCCATCATTATTAATATGTTACTAGTTTTTCTTTCACCTGTTTCTTTTCATTGCAAGATTTGTCTTTAACTAGTAATCATTAAGGAAGCATTATAGATTAGAAATAAATAATATGTCTTTGATTAAATTTAAATTTGAATCCCTTGTAAATTTACCACGACATTGTAATAAAAACAAAAATTCAATAAAACAAAGTATTACAAAATTAATAATGACAATTTTCAAATGTCTGAAGACTCATACGACTAGAAAAGAAAGGAAGTAAGTAATTTCTGACTTTCTATCATTATTTACACTATTTACATTTGGACTATTGTCCTCATCTTTGTTGTTGTTATCACATTTCAGCCATTGTGACCTACAGCCTTCATCAGCTATATTTCAATCTGGATAATTTACAGGGAATTCCAAACTGAACCTTTTATTTAATCTTCAAGGGTTGACTTTTCTCATCACACTGCCCAATATCTAGGGATATCTCCTATAGTTTTTATTTTTAGTATTGCTCAGTTATTGTTCACCCATTTCCACTGAGTCCAAGTAAGCACTGCCTGGCACAGGGATTGATCTCACAAATATCTTGTCAAATTCATGAACCAACACTTTAATCCTATAGAACAACAAAGATAAGGACAATAGTCCAAATGTAAATAGTGTAAATAAAAAAGTAAAATATTTGTTAAACTTTCAGTAGGATAAAAACAAAGCTGCTTACTTATGCTTTCACAGCCGGAAAAACAAAAAGTCAGATTTAAAAATGAAAAACAAAATAAGAAGCCATATCTTTAAATTACTAAAAAAAGAAACTTATATGATAGAAAGGCCTACCAGATTACAAAACATAAATATTTGAGTAAAGACACAAGTAATTTTAAACTTTCAACTTTCATTGAGCAATGAGATTGTTATATAAGCTATCATATAATATTATTCATGTATTTCATCACAACTTTCAGGGCACCCATAGTGACTCCCTTTTATAATACCCTGATGACCCTTTTATACTGCTTTCCTTTTCATTCTATATACATTCTTTCCTATACTGACTACACTATTTCCTCACATATTACATTTTAATCTTTGTGATGCAAAACCTTATCAGCTTCCTTTCTCACTCTAGAGAATTAAACTGGAGATCTCTTCCTTGGATAATTTCAACTTCCCTAGGCAAATGTAAAAAAATAAAAGTTTACCGGAATATTTTGATAAGTTAGTATAGTTTAAAAGATTCACACAAATTCACATTTTTGTCATGACATGGTTGAACAAGAATGTTTTTGATTGATACTGATGTCAAAAACAGAATAAATATCTGTTATATCAGTAATATCATTTTAGCTATTGCAATATTTGGTACCAACAGAGAATGGTATATTGTATTAGTATATATTGTATTGGTATATGTGGTACATGCTCTGTGGCATGGAATTGAGGAAAATGAGGCCACAGTTTTGAATGCATAATCAGTATTACATTCAAATAGCTAGATAGAATAGAATCAACCCAAATTCCTTCAAGCAAATCTGCTGTGACCAGGATGCACAGTCCTTTGTGTATAAGGAGGTTGAGCTAACTTTTGAACAAGGTATGAAAAATGGTGTTCCAGTGTTGGAAGCATTGGGAGAATTCTAATACATGAGTTAAGGCAGGTTTTGTTTTACTATGAGAATCTTTTTGCCACAAGACAAGATGATATTTCTCCAATCACTAGAATCTTAACCTGTTCAAGTCTAGAGTTCACAGTTATCTTCCCCTCCTATTCATATAAACTACTCCTTAATGTAACCTCAAGTGGCCTCTGGACCTCATACAGGGTGAACCTTACTAAAAAAATGTTTACTTGATTCTGTTAAATATTATAATGATTACAAGTTCACTTCCTTGTGGTTGATGGGGAATATTTCATTAACTGGTTCTAGGCATTCACAGACTTCACTTTTTGATAGGGGTAGGAAGGAAATTTGTCATGGCTGTCAGAAATTAAAAAAAAGGGATAAACAAACTACTCTCCTTGGGTTTGATTATTTGATGTGTGTAGCAGGTAAATTTATTAAAAATTATTTCAAATATCATCCAGATTATTTGTAAAAAACTAAAAAAAAATGGAGTTTGTGATATAATTGTCAGATACATAGATGTTAGGGAAAAAACTAAGAGTCATGGAATAAAAGTGTAAACATACAATGTGACCCATGTTTAAGCTTTCCACTGACTGGCTAATGATCATTCCACGTTGCATTCTGATTTTTGATCTCATCAGTGTTCACTGAAAGTTGAGGAAGAGAAAAATGCATGCTCACAAGGTAATATGATGGAAGAAAAACACCACATTAAGAAATAAGAACATGATCACTATTTTCCATATTACATGTAGTTATTTTATTCAGGATTTCACTTGCTGATTGAGGTGAGTAGGGAGGGATGATACTTGGGACAACTTCAGCTCTTCCTGCTGCTTGGAATCAGGGAGAATTTGCTGGCTTTATCTAGGTGCTTTATCCAGCACCTGGATAAAGCCCATTTCTAGTTTTGTTGCCATTTGATCCTTGAAAATCCTTTTACTTCCCATTCCCTTTCAGTTAACGTAGATATCAATTAGAAGATCACACTTCAAAAGGAAACCTCTGCTGGTCTATCAAACAGAAACATTTATAATTGAGATAAAATATGGGTGTCCATGGTATCACAAAAGGGCCAGGGAGAAACTGATCAAACATTTCCTACAACAAAGCAGGAAAATGATAAATGTAAATTTGTTATTTAGGAACAACAATTGTAGTATAAGATCAAATTTCAAAAGGTAACTATGGTAAAATATCACATAGAAGATGGGAACCATTAATATAAAATATCACATAGAAGATTATCCATCCAATTGATTAATATCAAGCATGAAATTTTCCACTACTTAAAACAAAAAAGTAAAGCACCATTTCTGTGTGGAGTTTCAGGCATTAAATAAAATTAAATTATGTTATATTTTTTATGTATAAGTTACATTAAGTAAAATAAAGAAATAATTTATGTTTGCATGACAATATTTAAATGGTTAGTACTAATTTAATCTTATCATTTTAATACTGGCAAGCACCCATGTGGTATTTTTAACAACTTATGACATGTCTATTGATTTGGAAGTTTAAGAGTAATTTGCTATTGTATATTGTATACAGTGTAGTGATACTATTATGTTGTATGCAACATGGTTCTCTGAAGAGGAAATGAGGCACATTTTGCCACTATTGAATCCTATGGGTGAAGGTTGAAAGAAAAGAGGGAAGGTTTTTTTATCCTTTTCTTTTTATACCACTTCATACAATATCATCTGACAGGCAGGCATTAGTAGAAGTCCTCTGGCAGACAAGGTGGGAATAATTCCATGGAAAGGAAATAAGGCTCATTAATTACGTATTGCTAACTCTCAATGGTTGGATAAGATTTTTTTAAATTTTACATGACACAAAAGTGAACTTTCCATTATGTTTGATAAACTAAAATTTTTAAATGTCAGAAAGGATCAAAAGTCAAATGTGAAAAAATAATTAAGGAAAATTATGAAATTGTTAAAGGAACTAAAGTTGTTGGAACCCAAGTTATAAAAATAATTATTAATTTTGATAAATTCCACAGAGACAGTTAGATAATGTATGATATCTTATTGTAGATCAAAAGCAGTTTTCTCTTTTATTAAATACAATGTGGCAGAATAGAAAATGTCATTTTAAAATCCAGTTTCTTCCTCACCCACTACAAGAGAGTCATTCTAAAGACTATAGCAGAATCAGAAGTGGAATTATCATTGCGCTGAGCTATCACCATTTTACACATTCCTTAGCAAAAAAAAAAGGTGGGTGTAATCCTGCAAAACATACATCAGATAAAGTTATGGCTTAACTAAATTTGCAAAAGACAAATGGTTTTCAGAATTATTCACCAATTACAGATTAATGCTACTGATTTTCTATGAATTCACACCATGCAGTTTCTACATGATATCCTGTACTTCCCACCAAGGAAATTTATTCCTTCCAGTGAATTTTCTGGTACATTTGTCTGTATGCCATGTAATAAATAGTCATTAATTCCTGAATCTACTTAAAAATTAAAAGTTGCCAGTACAAAAGTTGCAAAGTGTTAAAGTGCAATTTTGCAGCAAGCAGTGAAAGATGCATAGTTACATTTACATTTTTTCCATTCAAGTTGCCCTCACTTAAAAAAATGATTTCTTTTAATTAGGAACTTTAAGCTGTGTATCATTTTATTAAACTTTTCACTCTCTTTTTCAAAGTACAGAATTTACAATTTTTTCACACTATACACAATTTATGATTTCAAATCAAATGTGAAATATGTTATTTGGATTTTATTTCCCAGTTTTCCATGGATATTTGCCATATTGAAATAAACAACAATATATCCTTTCACATATGTCTGTAAACACAGTTCAAATGAGTGGAAAATAAAAGAATGATATTTCATTAAACCAAATTATGAAAATTTCTCATTTCACATTTCTAAAATCCCCATCCTATTTGGCATAGAGAAAATATTATGTGACACATTATCCAAGAAAAACTTATGATCCACCAAAAATCCCTGATGGCCTAGCCATTACAATCCATGATCATTTCCTAAGGAAATTTAGTAAATAAAAGATGTAGTGAGTTTATGCTGCAACAGAAGCAGGAGTCAGACGATTGCTTGTAGAGGACATACATAACTGGTACTTTTAAAAACCAATGTTTAAAAAAATCTCTTTCTTCTCTTTTCCTTCACCTTTGTATAGGATCATAGTCCTAATGGGGAAGTGCTCCTCTCCAGCTGGTCAATAAGTAGGACATTTCTTTTTAAAAAAATATCGACATTTGAACATGGATTCTATTGTTAACAAAAGGCATACCTTTTCCACAGATTTTTATTTTATTTTTTTCTCATTTTAGGGAATAAATACTTCATAAAATTTTAGTTTATATTGTTTTGTTATAAACATTTTTGATAGTATTTCAATCAATCAATTATATGCCATGCATGATACAAACTTAGGCGATCATGTATTGAAAGATACATGACTGACGAGGTAGATTTTTTTTTCTGCAGTAGGTTGCCATTTCTTTCTGTGGTAGACCAGTTGCCACCCAAGGCTATAGAACCTGGTCTGTCCTGTTATTTACCCATTGCTGGGTGTGGGGGAGTTGAAGAGGATCATACCTTTCCCAAGGGTATTAGCACGTAAATGAATGGATTTGACTGAAATTCAAACTCGGCTTTCTGATTCCTCAATCTGAGCCACTATCCATTACTCCACCACACCTCCTGACAGTATTTACATACATAATAAACAAAAAAAGGTAGGTAAAAATTTTTAATTTATTCTACTGATAGAATTAAAAAATTCCTATTTAAAACATTAAAATAAAAGAAAGTTAAATATCTTATTAAAACCATTTAAACTAAGCTGAAAAGATTTGATAGATAGCTATTTCTATTGCCCTTATTCCAATTTCCAAAATATTGAAACAAAAATCAAGGATAGATCTGATAACTAAAACATTTTTTTATGATCAAAACACAAGAAATAGCAAAATGTTTTAGCAATAAAATACTCAACAGTTTCTATGAGAGTTGAATTCAGCTTACTTAAATTAACCCTTTTGAGCCCTGCATTCCTGAACAATCCTTCTGCCTCCTGAGCTCCTGAGTCAAAATTCCCAAATAATTGGTATGTAATGTTTCACGGTAGATATAAAAACAGTTATGAGTGTTTACACACTGTTCAACCAGTGACTGGGCATTGTCATTTTTCTCTACCACTGTTCAGCCAGTGACTAAAGCGGTGGTCAGGGCTCAAAGGGTTAATCAAACATAGACTGCTTTTCCCATTCACAAGCCAAAGTTAGACACATCAGTGAAATAAGTTGTCCCTGAGAAACTATTAGGTTAGGTCATAAGCAATTTTCGCTTTTGTTTATCAACTTTATTTTTTGAAAAAAAAAGTGCAATTACATTTTATTCAATCATATATTCATCTCCAAGTCCTTGTTGGAGAAGAATTATTTTTCACCCTCCAGCCTCTCTCTCTCTCTCTCTCTCTCTCACACACACACACACACAGGCGGAATGTGGTGAGTCTCTCACTGTTCTATCGCTACTACCATGGAAAATGCTCAGACGAACTACATTCCTTGGCTCCACCAGGTCTAACCTTCATGGCTAGGATCCACCATGCCACTTACATAGTAACAAACTGACCACATTCCCTCCATATTCCATCGGCGAGAAGTAAATCCCACTGAAACAGCTTCTTCCGGTGAACCACTGCTCTGTGGAACAGATTCCTACCTTAGCTACATGATCAAGGTCAGACGCTATGACCTTCACCTTGTCATTGCATCACACACTCCCTTCAATTTAAGTTTATTTACATTTACAATAAGCCTAATAACTTTGTAGTTCTTTCAGCGTTACGAACCTAGTCGTAATACACTTCGTGGACATGTTATACCTTTTATATTTCGTAGCACCTCTGGTTTATTTTTCTTGAGATTTTTAGTACTTTGCAGGACCAGAAAAGTTTACTATCCCTTTCTATATAACATGGCGACTTCTGCTCTTTACTATTTCCGGCTACCACGGACTCTTATCTTCCGGCGTTCCTAGCCTTTACTGATTTCGGCTACACCATGGTTCCTACTTCTCGCACCACTATTTCGACCTAGCTTACTTGGTTGATTGGCGTTAATGGACCTGCTTACAACAGCCCTGAACTTCCAGCTACACCAGTGGTACCTGCTATCAACTTAACTCACCTGGTTTAGGAAAGTGCTGCAGGTATATCGTCCAAACTTCAAATAACCTACTCCGTAAGCATCGGTTCTTAAAATACTACGGAAGGTTCATCATTAGACTTAACCAGCAACTTTTCAACGCTATCACCGGACATGTGCACTTAATCTTCTAAAGGTGGACTTCAATGCTAATTTAACTTACAAGGACTCTGGTCTGTATTCTAAATAAATTTTGTTTTAATTTTAAATATCCTCGTTCTGTTTCACGTCTTTAATTATAAACGTTAACAGGCCTATCTTTATTTGGGCGCACAGGCCATCTTTATATCGCGCCTCCTCCAGTGGGTCCACTATACTCCGAAGAAGATGTCTCCACGATTACTACAACCTTGACCTGTTCAAGTCTAGAGTTAACCGTTATCTTCCCTTCCTATCCATATAGAATACTCCTTAACGTAACTCTCTACCTCTCCACCCCTGATGAACCTTACTGTAAAAAAAAAAAAAATCATTATTTGCAATGACTTAATATAACTCTTCGTTATTTTTCAAGTAAAATTCCGGAGGATTTGACGTGAAAAATTTTTTACGACAAACTCATGAATCTGGTTTTCAAAGAAAGTGTACTCCAAATGTATTCTTAACAGCCACATGTGATTAGTAATTCGGATGATACATTCGTCAGTTCTCCAAACGGAAATTACTCTCCATTACGAAAATTTACTAAGTTGAATCCAACTTAGTAAAATGCTAATACAATTACTGTTTTTGTCTTTGTAATTACTATTAGTATTAGGAATAAAAAAAAATAATAAAATGAAAACACTGCATGATCAGTAACTAATATGAGGATATTAGTCCTCATAAATCATCAAGTTATCCACATCATTCTATTTTTACTTAAATGGAGGAAATGACAGAACATTCAGTATTTAACCGGGGTTTTTTGTTTTGTTTTTTGGGGTTTTTTTTTTTTTTTTTAAGGAGTGGCGGAGTGGTTAACTGAAGAACATTCGTAATCTTATTCTTACATCCTGCTTATACACCCGGACTTACCGACAATAATCATTTTTGATTCAATATTCAAAATTACTAAAAAGCGTTGTCACATTTAAAATTTACCATACAAATAGAACAATTGAAATGGCTGGTGGAAATCAATTTACCTTACAATACCAACATAGGCGTCACTATACCTGCGATATGGCAACACTTTGCTCCTAATTATGACAAAGATATGTATGTTTGAGAAGGTCACTTTATTTACTTATTACTTACGACAATAGCAAGGAACCAGATACACATTAGCTGACATAGAAAAGAGAAATGAATTAAAAGGCCTAACTTGATAAGTTGATTTGAGTGTACAATGCGTCAATGATGTGGCTAGGTTATGAATGGAAGAAAATGTAGAGTTGGACTCGATGTCTTGCCATTTTGATGACCTAGCAAGGCGATTTACATTTCGCGCCCCTAACGAGACTCCCACGTGATGCATTTCTTACCCTTTGACAGGTGCATAAAGTATAGTTGAGTTAACTGTTAAAGGTAGATAAGTTTTGTAATGCTTCGAGTTCATCCCCAAAACAGGTTTTAAAAAAAAACTGCTAATTAAAATCAAACGTATCAGGATGTAAGAAAACACGTAACCTGAACAAATTTGTGCACCTGAGACTGAAAATCAACACACAAAATGTGTAAACACTGCACGAAACAAGTAAACAGTTAAAAAGGGTTCAGTTACAAAAATTAAAGTAAGAAAATTCTTGTTTTCAAGTCAGACAACAATAAGAAAGTTAGTAGTAACTGAAATGAAAAAAAAACAAAACAATAAAAACATTAACACAATAGACGTTGGGTCTATCTAACATAGCGATCAGACCGTATCACATCCAGCAATAGATAGAACGAAAAAATCATTAAAGTCCACATCAAGCCACGTAGCATCCAAAAAGGCAGGCTTCGGCTTGTCCAAAGAGATATTCTGATGTACATTTTTAACACGTATAGTAAGGTACTTGGATTGTGGTACCTTTTGAGGATCTTGAAGTTAACTGCAGGATGTGTAATGTAGGAGAATCAAGTACAGAATCATGTTTTAAAAATCCAGGTACACGTGTACGTGGATTTTATACTCAGCGGAGTTGTATACCAATTTTGTCAACTTGATCGTCAGACGAATGAGAACAGAAGTGAGATCCAAGAAGAAAAATTGTCCAGGAAGTCGGAGCGTGGATCTATACATGATCTCGACAGATTGAATATTATCCTTTACTGCTATATGAAGTACCAGAAGATATAAAGATCCTGCCAATAAAACTGGTGCAACATTACCATCAGGATTGACTTCAAACTTACGATGAAACCTTTCCATCATGCTATTTGCATGGATGATAGACAGTAGTGCGAATTCTCTTACTAGCAAAAAGTTTTATTAAATGAATAAATCAAACAGGTTCAAGAACCTGCCACATGCAATGTATATTAAAAGTGCCACAATGTCTTCAACGTGTCCAGTCAATAATGTGTTAGCATCATGCAAGAGGTGATATGAAAAAACAAAATAAAACAAACAAACAAACAAGAAAACTAGTTAACATTAAAAAAAAAACGCTTAGGCGATTTAATTTAGTGCCCAGACTTGGTCACTATTTGGTAAATCTGGTGGTACTGGAGATATAGGAATGATTGGAGTATTCCTATCCAGCTATGTAGCATCCAGGAAAGCTGGTTTCAGCCTGTCCAAACTAATATTTTGGTTTGCATTATTAGCTGCAACGCATTTGTTTTGGCTGAGTCGCGCACAAAAACCTGTGTGCATGATTGCAGGAGTTTAGGTATGCATATAGGTATTTTGCTTTATGTAGGTGATTTGTAGGCCAAATTGGCCATTATGTCTCTCAGCCGGTCAAGAAAAGAGGGTAATGTCCAACACTTTTTGTGGAGGCTGAAGGAAAAACTGTCCAGGGATTCTTAGTGTGGTGTCATACATCATTTCCCATTCCGGAAGGGGAACATTGTATTTCTTCTTTTACAGCTGTACGTAGTCTAAGGATAACTAACGATAGATGTTCCAGGTATTTTGACAGGTCTGTCAATGTTCTCAGGGCTGATTTTAATCTTCAGTGAAAACTTTCACCAAACCGTTGGCCCCTGGATGACATGCAGTGGTCCTAATTCTCATGCACCCTAAAAGTTTCACCCGCGGTTTGAATAGGTCAGACTCAAATTGTTGAACTGTCTGTGATGATGAAAGTCGGAACACCGAAACGGGCTGCCACTCGGATATAAAAGTCTTTGCTGTAGTTTCTGCTGTAATGCTTTACATGAAAAGTGCTCTACACCAGCGAGAGAAATGATCGACACATATTAAGAAATAAGTATTCCCCTCGCAAAAGAATAGGGGACAATTTATGTCCACATATACATGAGCGAACCGCTCCTCCGGAAATGGAAAGGTGGTCGAGTGTGTCTTCCGACTTTAGCCTTTAGACATGGTACACAGGTTTTTGACCAAAATTGAATATCAAACTTCATTCGAGGCAACAGAAATCTGTCTGTGACTAACTTGATTGAAGCATTAACACCAGGATGAGACAAGTTATGCAGAGTCAAAAAGACCACTGCAATGTTTCTGGAACGAAGGGGCTAAATCACCCTGTGCTGATGTCACACACAATTTCGAAATCAGTGTTCGGGACCTGTATCTTTGAAAATTTTAAAGATGTTGAGTTGTTCCGAAGAAGCTTTTGAAGTTTTTGGTCCTTTCATTGTTCTTCCACCATTTACTGGTATTCCGTGCATGGATCTAGCAGAAACAAAACATTAATGCTGCGGGACATAGTGTCTGCAGAGATGTTTTTGATTACTTTGACAAAACGTGTATCTGATGTAAACTGCATCAAATAACTCAGACGCCTGATTTCACGTGGTGCATATTTGTCTGGTGTTGACTAGAACGCCCCAAGAAAGAGTTTGTGGTCTATGAGTATGTCAAAACAAATGTCGAAAATAGCGAACTGCATAAGCTGCCAAGAACTCCTGTCCAAATGTACTGTACCTGACTTCTGTTGGTGACAATTTTCTAGAAAAAAAAAAGAAATTGTTTTCCACTGGCCATCGATTTGTTAAAACATCCGTCAAAAGTTTAATTATCTGTGCACAGCTAGGCAGAAATCGAGAGAAAAAAAATTACCATTCCTAAAAATTGACGCAATTTTTTCATGCTATCAGGTGCGGGGAATTGTGAAATAGCTTCCATTTTAGATGGAGAAATTCCTGCAGAGCTGATGTGGTGGCCTAAGAAAATGACTTCCGATTTTCCAAATTCACACTTCACAGGGTTGATAACGACCCCAAATTTATCAAATCGCTTGAACACGAGCTGCAATTGCTGTATATGTTCCCCCATAGAGGAACTGGCTATAAGTAATTCATCAATGTAGGCACAGGTAAAATGTAGGCCATGCAATACATGATCAACAAATCTCTGGAAGGACTGTACTGCGTTCTTTAAACCGAATGGGACACGCACGAACTCGAACAACCGAGGGCGGTTGGGAACTGGGGACCACTGGTAGCAATATGATGTGCAACTGTGTGGTGTAATGTTTCCCTATGGAATGACTGATTTGTGATACCCTCGAACTTTTTTAAAAATTCGCAAAATTCGGTGTTGTCCTCCAAGTTTGCCCCGATAAAACATAGCAGGATAGTATTGTGATTTACTATTAGTCTCAGGATCTATCAGACAACGTCTGTTGATATCCATAAGCAGGTCATATTTATGCAAAAAATCAACATCTAATATAGCTTTCTCTACATCCACTATAATAAAAAAAATTATGAAATTTCTTCTTAGGCCAATGTGAGGTACCTATTGCCATAAGTTGGGATAAGTGGCATGTTGATGGCCTGAATTGTAAGTTTATGAGTCCCCTTTAATGTGTTCTCTTTATTAGCAGGTATTATTGAAATTTGTGCACCACTGTCTACCAGAAAACAGATACCAGTAGAGTGGTCAGACACCAGTGTGCAACAGACTATTAACACGCTGGCGCCCCCGGTTGCCCCCGGTTGCCGGCTTAGTCTTTTCCCAGGCTCAGCTTGAACATGTCTTTGCTCCTTCCCATTGAACGACAGGAGAAGTAATCTTCACTTGTACCATGTGGTTGTATCAATTCATCTATTCTTCTGGTTACTTCATTTATTTTTGTTTCTGGGCTCTTTTATGCTTCTAAAATTTTATCTAAGTAGTCTGTCTCCGAATTCTGGATGCCAGCTATTGACATCATGTGGGTGGAAGTTACATCCTCTTTGTTATATCGGCAATCTCTGCCAACTTCTCTATGGGTATATCCCTCCCTACCGAGGCTAAGACCGTATGAAAAGTAGAAGGCAGACGCTGAAGAAAAATATGTCGCACTAAGCTGTCGTCTGGGCTTTCTTTGGCTAAGCGCTGTGGACAGCGTAAGAATTGCGATCGTTTGCTGTCTTCTATGGTTTCCTCATTGAGAAGTTGGGACAGTTTCTTCCCTTGAGAGATAGAAGTCCTCGCAATTAGTTTATCCCTTAAAGTGTCATTACTGTGGGTGTTGAAATTATTATTTCTCTAACTTCCTGGACCACCTTGTTAGTTAGCTTTGAAACTGCCAAATGGAATTTTCTTTTTTCCTTCAATTGACAATTCACAGTCTGACTCGATTTTGGTAAAAAATAGGGCAGGGCCCACTTCGTTACAGAGTGGGTTAATTTCATTGAGTGTCATAATGTTGGCAGAATTTTCCTCACACACGAGGGCCTAATTAAATATCCTGCAATGCGGGAAAATATCTCTGAAAAACTTTAGTATGAGAAAATAATCAAATTCTTTGGGAGTGCCCGATAAATACACGTGAAGAAGAAAAAATTTAAAACTAAATAACACCAAATTTACATCTGGTACTATGGAGCTAAGCAGCTGCCTCAATCGGGCTTACTACCAAGT
Organism: Acanthosepion pharaonis; assembly: GCA_903632075.3. Classification (NCBI taxonomy): domain Eukaryota; kingdom Metazoa; phylum Mollusca; class Cephalopoda; order Sepiida; family Sepiidae; genus Acanthosepion; species Acanthosepion pharaonis. Next base: position 110,933 of record CAHIKZ030003210.1, read on the forward strand.
ATTACACATCAACGATGGAAGGAGTAGATTAACTACTAGGGGTAAGAGGCATGGTCTTCTCTGAAGCATGACAAAATCAAACTTAGCTTGGAGATGAGAAAAACTGTGGCCGTGTTAGCACAAGATCCAACAGCAACACCATAAAAAATATATGGAATGGAAACAATTTTCTGTCTTAAAATATATATACAACGGCGTAAATATCGTTACTATCCAACCATCAAGCAACTACCAAACCATAGCCGAAATTTATCACTACCACATTGAAAGCTGCATATAAAGAAGTGTCTAATACACTTGACCTATTTAATAATAGGAACTGTACACGTGGAAAGAAAAATATTCACACGTAATATACACGTCAAAACGTTCAGAAATGGCAATTATTTTGCTTTTTAGCATATTAGACAAAAATGAGGTTTTCAGTTGCTAAGACCTGCTGTGACAATAATATTGTCCTTACAGCTGCAACATTTACCAGAATAAATAAAAAAATATGTGTTAAAATCATATTTAATTAATTGACAGGTGAACACCCATTTATGTATTTTATGAAGGAAAAGGACATTTCATGTTTGCTTACATGTTCAAAGTGTGTGTTGGTCATTAATGTAACAAGAGTTCTTGGAAGAAAGATTTATTCTCCCATTTACATTTCTTCCATTATGAACATTGTTATATTCGTGATATATCAACACCGATATTTCACAGATGTAATGGAATAGCTGAATAGAAAATGAATAACAAATCTGCTTAGTTCTTAGAGGTTTTTATAATGCTACATCATACACAAAATTATATATATATATATATATATATATACATGAATTATTCACACAAAACTAATGCAAAGGTTAATGATTTTAAATGGCGAGACATCCATCTCGCAAACAATTCAAATATTACACAAAAACCTCAGATCCGTTATGAATGAATTGATCCTTGTTCATATAAATTTCTGCCGTATTAGTTGTTATTTTTACACAAGCTTTCGTCTGTTCCTACAGACATCTTCAGGTATATAATAGATGTTGCTTTGGCGCGTTCAAAAACCAATATCTCATTTTCAATAGCATTTCGGATACAATACACATATATTTTCGATGTCCTCTTATTACTAAGAGAAAAAAACAAGAACAACATCTATTATATACCTGAAGATGTCTGTAGGAACAGAATTTTTTTGTAAAATAACAACTAATACGGCAGAAATTTATATGAACAAGGATCAATTTATTCATAACGGATCTGAGGTTTTTGTGTAATATTTGAATTGTTTGCGAGATGGATGTCTCGCCATTTAAAATCATTAACCTTTGCATTAGTTTTGTGTGAATAATTCATGTATTTGTAAATTGATTGCACGTTTATTGTAATATATATATATATATATATATATACACGTGTCCCATACTGAGAAATTATAACATATATGCAACAACAAATGGTGTGCAAGAAAGGGGAACCTTACTTATAATATTTCCCAAAGGGAAAACTGGAGTTACGGCAAATGAACCAGGTTAGGCCATGTGGTTTTTCCTGTAAGACCTACCTCTATGGGCTTGGAATGTCCTCCTTGTCTGGGCTCTACATCGCAATTGACCTTCGTCACTCTATCTCCTGACATCATTCACTGGCCATCACTTGACTATCTCGACAAAAGGTAGAGAATAGCATTTTGTAACCCAACAGGAAGTATATGGTACATATCTAGTTTTGTGACTGAGTTGTAGGCTCTATAGTCGTCACAAGCCTAACAAGTGTCATTGCATTTAGGCACTAGATGCAATAAGCAGCCCAGTTTCTGTCTGGATGGCATACATTACAGAGCTTCATTATTTGGCTAAATTCAACTTTAACCACTTATAGCTTATCCAGGGCTAGCTGCCATGAGCAACTGTATATTGGAGAATCACTGACAGCAATATGCATATAATGCCATGGGGAGGTGTTTCCTTGTGGAATAATGGCTTAGCAATGCTAGAAAATGTATCTACAAACTTACAAAAGCAGGATTATCCTCAGTGTTAGCCATGGTGGGGTATATGGTAGAACAGTATAAGAAATGTGACCTGGCAACCTAATGTGAGTCTCAGGATTCACCAGACAATGTTTGTGTAGATTAATTAGAAAACTATATTTCCATAAAAATCAGAAGGATGAAAACCTGGCATTTAAACAGACATTTATGTTCCTGAGCCTATACAAGAGACTTGTTAATGCCTAATGGCCTGAAACATGAAAATAAAGTAACAAGAATTAGGGAAATTTTAGCACCATTTTCTACAAAAAATACTACCATTTATAGGGTCAAATACTTATAAAAGATGTATACCTTCTCAACAGTTGGAACACCAAATCATTACCAGTGGTCAGCTTGAACTTTTTGTTGAGACTTTTCAAAAGTGAAGGGCAGTTTACACATAACATACAGGATTCATATTTCTTCCTTTAGCCTCTGAGTGGAACCACTCATATCAAAGAGGAAGCCAAGGGAAAGTTCGTCCAGCCAACTGGACAAATCATTAATTCATTTTTCTAACCTCTCTTGGATTTCCAACTTTTTAGCCAGAATTAGAAGCCAGATTTAAGGATGCCCCATACAGAAGGCATTGGAAAAATATGTAACCTACAATTCTGCTGGCATTGTGGATATCTGCAAGATGCTGTAAATGTCACAGGAACTGGAAAGGATTACTATCTCCAATCATCTGTGCATTAAATTTTCACTGGTGAGTGCTTCAGTATAATAAATATATGTATAATAAATCATATAAGGAAGATAATATGTACATCTAATTGGCCAGCTGTTTTATTTTGGTCCACTTGCATATCTTTTAGTCTACCAATGGGTGTGTCTACTTACATTTATATCTTGGTCAGCCTATGAACTTTTCAGCTGACCCTTGTAGACCAGACAAGTGAGGAAGCAGAATTATTGTTGACTTGTAATTGCAATCAACATTGAATATAGAAAGAATGATGGAGTGTAATTATAATTGGATTCAAACACTAGTAGCATGTAAACAACCTATAGTAGTAACAAGTAAGTAGGAGGGTAAGGATGAGAGTTCAGGCAACAAATTTGAGATAAAAACAGCCATAATGAATTTCAAGCAAGAATTGATTTAAAACATAAAAATTGTACTACTTATAAAAGATATACTTCTATGGACTTCTTTACAAGAATTTTGCAACAAGCAAGACACACTTATGTTCAGACTTTATGTGTATGTTGTTTTTTTTCTGCGTAAGAAGAGAGGAATGTTACTTATAAATATTATACAGTACATATAGAATGATGTGGCAGCACTATAGGTGGTAACCACCTATAAGTATCTGTTAGGACAGTGGACAGCAGAGTCGAACTGGGATCTACGAGAATTAGCAGCTTTTCGATAGCAACATGCACACAACTGTACTGACTTGCAATGATCGTATGCATAACTATTACTTCCTCACTTGTTGTACTGGTTTGTACAATAAACCTGTTACTATTTATCCACTGTGTTTGTCCATTCCATATTCCTATTAGGATGGAATATAACATAGAATAACACCAATTATTAAATAAAGTCACCGTAGCAATTATAATTCCAATAACAATTTGCTAGACAAGCAAATAGAAAATGATAGAAATCTCATTACACATATGAAATGATGTAAAAAAAACAAACTTTGGGAATGCATAACACATCAGGTATCAACAATTATTAGAATGACTGGTTGAGATAAATTTACATCATCACTCCAACATAACCATTATTACCATATCTGTGATATGGTAACACTTTGTTTATGGGTGAAAACAGACAAAGACATGTATATATGTTTATATATTGGCATAAATTGAATGCAATGATAGTTTGTCCATGAAGCAAACCAGATAGACATTAGCAGATATGGAAAATGTTAAGTGAATTAAGGTCTTACATGAATGTCATACTCTGTATTAGTGATGTGGAAAGGTTATGAATAGTGAGAGGAAATGAAGGGCTGGAGTAAGCAATTGGGCACCAACTGTTAAGGTAACTTACACCTTTACATCTCCTGCCAGACTATCACATAACATATTTCTTACACTTTGACATGTGCATAAATTATAGTTGAGTCAAGAGCAGATAATTAATTTTTGTTATGCTACAATACAATAATACTTTGATGCTTTTTACAGATTAGTAGTTGGTGTACTGCCTACTGTATTTCAACCAGCCAAATTTTTACAAAAAGTATTTTCTGAAATTCTGAGACAGGATTTCATGACATTCAATATCATCATCTTTTTGTGTTGATCAAAACAACCAAAAGTGCAGCATGAATATATAAACTGTTCTAATTTAAATAATGAAAATCAAAATAAAAAAGAAAAATAACTATGAATAAAATAAAGTTTTTATTTTCAAAGTTACCTGAAGCATTACTAAAGGTTGGAATACTCAACAGCAGAAATTCTATGATCAAAACAATGAATATTAGAACCAGAGAGAGATTTTTGGGACACATAATGAGGAAAGAGGGAATTTGAGACTAACAGAACATATTGAAGGCAAGAAAGACAGAAGGAAACAGAAAGTAATCTACCTAACAAACTTGTGCAAATGGATCAAGGGAGTGGAAATGATAGTAAAAAAGCAAACATTGCTAAGAGGACATGAAGTTGTGGAGAGCCATTATCACCCACATTCTGAAGAGACATGGCCCAAAAAAGAAGTATCAATATATACTTCTTCTTTTAAATTTTAAAATTTACTTTATCATTTTTCATTAAATATTTATAACATATAACTTAGTATTAGTAACTTATATAAATGTAATCTTGATTGTCTCATATTTGTATAAATATAGTCCTGCCTTCCCCCTAAACTAAACTTCCACAAATGTTTCATTTATGTCTGTGTTCTCTGGAAAGCTATCCATAAATATGACAAAAATAGATTGTTATTATTAAGAATTTACATCAGTGTTAAATGAAATTTATGTATTGATATATATACTGACATCAAAATTATATACAAAGTTTAATAGCTCAAAGCTCAGTATTGCTTTTTCTTTTTTAAATGAAACTTTCAATAATAAAACATTTACACATAAAAAAGGAAAATATAAATGGAGTCTATAAACCTTAACAATTAACAATTAAAGTGAATATATGTATTTTTTTGGCTTTTTTCATATACTATTTGTATCCGCAAAATAATTCAAAATGGATAAAAATAAACATTTTAACTGTCTATACTTAATTTAGTTTCATATTTTTTAAATTCTAATATTAAGAGTCAATACTACAATAAAAAATATTTACCAACTTTATGTTTAAATGAAGCATTCAAAATAAATTTGATATATCTTATAATGGTGTCCTCCAAAGATGTAATACATCTTTGGAGGACACCATTTTTTGTCTGTGTATGTCATTACATTAATAAATCTATAGCCTAATGCCAAAATAAAACATTTATTGTACACAACAAATGGTGCAAGAATGTATAGCCATGACGAGGGAAATGTATTACGCTGTTTTTTTTCCAACAAGAAGACCTAACTTGCCTTGAAAATCAGAATCTAGAATGCTGGCTCTGAACCAAGGCTCAAAAACTGATGATAGATACAATGATATAGATGGGTAGATCTACAGCTTGATGATGAAAATAACATTTATTTTACACAAATACTTATTTTTCAACAGAATCTCTTTTCATGTCAATCCACTTAATTTACTAGTGAATATTAATCACATAGCTCAAATATTATACAGTGAAAGTTTCATATCAAAATTCAACTAATAACTATACATCAGGCCATGAACTTATTCATCCACCTCCATATATATTAAATATACTACTACTTTTGTCAGGAATAGAAAGGAAAATATACATACCTATATATATGTCTATATATATGCACATGTTTGTTATAAATATATTTGTTCCCACTATTAAAGTATTTTATATATATATATATATATATATATATATATATATGCACACATAATTATGAATGTACTGAACAATTTTAATCTTTTTGATAAGTTATATGGAAATGTTAAGACTTAAATAATGCCTACCTTCTTCTTTCTTTGATGCAAGCTTGTAGTGTTTTCAATCTCTATCTGTGGCTATTAGATGCAGGCTTGTATTTTAATATCCATTTGTAATTGGGGGACAGACTCCCCAAGCCAAGATCACTTTACATACTAGACAAGCAAATAGCTACATGAATTCTAGACTTAGAGCCAACACTGCCCACACTAACAATGCTGGGTGTCAACAAATATAGGCATCTTCATTGACATTTCACCTCAAGGAGGTCAGGTGTTTTTCTTTGAGGAACCACTTGAAACCAGTAGTAGAAAAATAAGCAATTGCTTTTAAGATGTTACTGTATGGAAGGACAGATATTACTGTATTTAAGGTATTTTCCTGTGTAGTAACTTCTGCTCAATGTTCTAAAACTTAATAATTATGATGATGGGGATGATAAAAAAAAATAATAGAAATGTTATAATGAGGTCCACTACAGAAAGTAAAAAGTAATTAGAAGAAATTATATAATTCTATAAATTGATGTAGTTGGTTTATTCACTATCTCCTCTGCTACTATGGGTCAGACTGATGTCAAACTCAGTATTTTTACTAAGGATCTTGCATTAAAGGTAGATTGTTCTTGTTCCATGTGCCATGCCTTTTCTAGATATGTCAGTTTCAGTTTAGTAACTCTTTAATAACTCTTTCTCTTTAGTAACTCAACTCTCAAAGTTTTTGCTCACCTCTGCTGTGGCTAGGTATCTCAGTGGAGATAAGTGAAGCTGAGATATCTAGAAAAGGCATGTCATGTGGAACTAGAACAATCTACCTTGGTGGACAAAATAAAGAGTTCGGTTCAAATTTCCAATGTCTGTCACCTGAAGAAGGCCAGAATGTGTGACAGAGAGATAGAGTCTGGGAAACACACACACACACACACACACACACACACACACACACACACACACACACACACACATATATTTTTTTAGTGAAATTGGAGTAGATTTGAATGGCGAAATTAAATTAGAGCATTTTGTTTACTGATGGAGAAATTTGATCTAGGGCAGAAGTTGTACCCATTGAATCTGGGTTATCAGATGACAATGGAAATGGTCGAAATAATTTTTATCAATTAAAAATTGAAATAGAGCTTAGTAAGCTAGAAGGAACTTTGGAATTCACATGATTTTGGTTGAAGCAGTCAGAACCCCGTGATAATCGCGTGCGAAGTAGTAGGGCCGAGGGTCAGTTATAACCAGCCGGGTTTATCTCTATAAACGCGTAGTTATGCTGAAAAAGTCAAACGGGAGAAAATTCTTGAAGAGAGAATTGGCACAAGCAAGCGTTGGGAGGAGGAACACCACTATAACTTTAAGCTCCACACAGAAATCTTTATCCCTCCATCGCAAGAGTCATATATCATTCTGAGACGATTTAACAACAAGATAATCACTTACACTCTCTCTCTCTGTCTAGAATCCAGTGCATGATTTTTTTATTTTTTTTACTTTTCTTTTCTGTAACCTGTTTTTCTTCTCTACTATTCTTTTCTGCTATATAAAAGACATTACCAATTCAACCACTGAATCGATGTTTGTCCGGCTTTCTGCAGATATTAATTCTTTTTTGCTGCATTCTAAATTTCTTAGCACAGACTCCCCAGCTGTGTCTACATCTTCAGTCGACCGTGAATGGACGGACATCACTTCTGCTTTCTGGATCAAACAAATCACAATGTGGGCAGGAAGCAGTCGGATAATCTACGGATGCTCAGGGGATCTATGGCCACTCCCTTAAGTTTGGTTAGGACCAAGTAGACACCTCAACCACGAGAGTAAGACGCCAGAGGTTGAGGGGCCGGTGCGAAAGTGTTAGAATGTACAACAGCCAAAGACTATGAATATGACAATAATGATGACAGCAATAGTCCAAACAGTGTAAATAAAGAAAATAAAAAATTTCATTAAAAGGCTTACTGTTAATAATTGATGTCTTTTTATGCTGCTATCTTTTCCTAATTTGAAATCATTGGTTCACCATCTCTCTTGATCGTTGCATATTGTTACTGTGATCTCCTAACTTTTCACAGTCCATGTATATGAGACTGTCTATAAAGAAACATGGCTGACTCCATCTCCACTTTTATTCAGAGAAAAATAAAAGTTCATCTTAAAAGACATTCTAATTCCTTTATTGTCTTTTATTTGAGTCATTTTGTTAAGATATAATACTATCAATTGCTCTTAATTGAGATACTCTATAGTCATGAAATTAAAATCTCTCAAGAAGTGGGGCAAAAGTTGTTTTTTTTAAATAATACAGAAAGGTAAGTTTCTCTCTGAATTTCTGGGATGAAGAGTTATCATTATTTACATTCAAACTAATGTCCTCATCTTTGCTGTTGTTATCAGAATTTTTCAAGGTTTATGGCCATATCATTTTGAAATCACTAAAGTTAAGCAAAGTTGAGCCTGGTCAGTCACTAGATAGGTGGCAGCTTGCGAATACCAGGTGTTACAAAGCTTAGAAGTGCATGTGATATAATACATAATGACTCAGAATTGTTAACCAGAAAGCTGAGTTCCAATTCCAGTTGTGTTTGTTATATTCACTTACATGCAAATACCATTGGGAAAGGTATGAATCCATCTCTTCTTAATTACTAAGATTTGTATCACTAAATCATTATTATGTCCAAAACAAATTCTTACAATTTAAAAAAATATTTTCTGGCTTTAAATCACCTGAAAAAGGTTGATACATCATAGAAAACAAGTCAATCAATCAAACAATGTTTCAATCATTATACTCTTGCCTTCTTCAGATGTCTGTCAATCAAGGAATTTCAAACTGAATCCTTTATTTAATCTACAGGAATAGATTATTCTTGATCCGCTGTCCATGTCTAGGGATATTTCATTTTGTTCTTTTTAGCCTTACTCAGTTTTTGCTCATTCTGTTTCCACTTAGTTTGATTTAGTATTAGCTGGTCAAAGTATTCAGTTTACAATTACTATAAACCAATGCTCAAAATCCATTTGGCTATTGTTCCATGAAGATGAAAGGCCTGGCAATTTTAGAGCAGAACAATATATTGTGAACCAGAAGGCAAACTGAGACAAAAGAAAGAAAGTCCATCAAACTGTATAGGGAAAAAATGTACTTAATGTCTGACAAAATGCAAAAAATACTACATTGAGTAAAATCTAAGCTGTGGTTAGTACTTTTTATTAAGAAGAGAATGTTATTTAATAAGTTTCATGCTGCTCATAAGTGGAAAAACAATTTCTTAAAGAAAAGAAATTATATAAAATAATAAAATTCATGAGATAAAATCACAAAACATTCACATGTTTATTAATGTTTTACCAATTAGCAGGTCAGTTCAGAGAGGATAAATTTCTCAACTCATCAAACACTCACCAAACACCAAAAGTCATTTTTTAAATCTTGTACAAGAAAACCAAAATTGAACCTAAAGTATTATTAGACAGCACCATAATAAGCACCACAAGAACTATAGTAACATTAGGCAGCACCTTCTAAATAAGACCAGAATAATACATAAATCCGATAGCAAAAAAAGACTAATGATTATTGAAGCCATTTGCATCCAACAAAAACAACCACACACCAATAAAAGTAATTATAGTCTCCAATCCTGCATTCTCCAATGCATATAGAAATAAAACAAAAACATCATCACAAGTGACTGATACATGTTACCATAGCATTTAGCCTGGACTGGTGCATACTACTCCCAACTGGGTAAGGGGGTGTGTGGTGACAAGCCTGATTGGAAGCCCAGGCAGTGCTTTGTAACCCTGACTACTCTTATCAACATTTGCTTTTTTCTACCTACATTTATATACATTACAAATTAAACTAAACACAACTATTAAAGGATGAAAAATATTTGCAGATTTTGACATCATACTGTTTTTTTTTTGTCCAAATCCTTAAATTTGTTTTCATCATGCTAAGCCTTGAAAATAAACACAATATAAAATTCACTATTTTTTTTATCCATAATGTTGAATGTATTAAAATTATTCAAATTTTTAACAAGAAAAATTTCAAGTTGATGTTAAAAACTGCTGTAAAACATCATTGATTTATTTAAGATGGGATGATCTATTATGACATGACTCTAATTTGTATTTAGATACATTGGATTTATTTTCAGTTTTCTAGTTGGATTCTTCACCTATATTGCATATGATCCATTATTGTACATAATTAAGTTACAATAAAATGTGTATTTTATAGGAATACTACCTTGTGAAAACTGAGATGTAGTAGAATGGGGGAGCCCATATCATAGATTCCAGGATGGGGGGGGACGAAACCCTTGAATTGGCTTGCATGCAGTGAATAAACTTCCTCTGTTTGAATTTATCCAATTCAATTGAAAAAATATAATAACACTTTAAAATGTGCCACTTAAAACATTTGATTTTCTTTAACTTTATTTGTACACACTACTGACTACGACTCATGAGAGTCGAAATTTGAAACAGGGCCTTGATTTTGGATATTTTGTGTGTTTGAAACAGCTATGTTTATGGATAATTATTCACAATTTAGAAAAGAAGATAGTTAAATTTAAGGCATAGAATGTTTAAAATGTTTCAATAAAACATGTTTAAAAGCACAATTGTTGTCTAATTACACTAGATTTAATTTGTATCATGTTGACATATTAAAATCTAGAATTTTCTGTATTGTATAGATTTATTTAATTATTTAGCAGTACTTTTTAAACTGGTTCACTTGTAAAAAACAGTGAAAAAATTTGATAAAGAAGAATCATTTTGGCAGATTAATTAGCTTAGTCAAGGCTTGACATTTGTCAGAATTGAAAAATATTGATTTTTATCATTTTAAAAAAGGTCCTGTTCCTAATATTGATAGTGTAAAATTGATCCTTCACTTTTTATAGGGTTATCTGGACTTAACTGTTCTGCATATGTAAACAGACTTTTTTTTTTTTTGCAAAAGATTCATTTTTAAACAAAGAACAAATGGTAATATACATTTTTAATCAAAGAACAAAAAATTTACATAAATTAATAAAAGTATGGATCTATTTATTTTATCATTTAAGATAAATAATTATTATTCACAAATGTTTGCGCATATATTTCCAATAAAATCCCCTCCCCCCAAAAAAGTTAGAAAAGAGTTTTAAGAATTAAAAATAAACAGTTGACAGTTATACATAACAAACTAAGTCCAGATAAATTTGTAAAAAGTCTGGGATCAATTTATGACTGTATTTATTAAGTTGTTTGGAAAATAATCTCCAATTTTAGAATCAAATTTTATTTTTGAATTAATTAAACAGTATTTAAATCAAGAAGCTTCAACATCTATACATTCCAGCCATCAAATTACAAAGGTTATTTATGACTTTACAATAAAACTTTAGGTTTGGATACCATAAAAGCTTTGAATGCAGTTTCTTCATTTTTTTTTTTGCTATGGAATGTCTTTTGATTTAAAAAAAAAAATCTGTCAAAATACTTGATAAATTGGTAATCAGTGGGTGAGAGATCAAAAGAATATGTTGGATGTGGTAAAGTTTCATATTCCAAGTTGGTGAGCTTCTGCAGTGTCATCCTGGCAGCATGTAGCCAAACATTTTCATGAAGCAGAATTGGACCTTGTCATTTAACCAGTGCCGACAGTCACCATAATTTTCAGTTGGTGCAATTTAAGTTTTGCAAAGTGCATGAGTCCTTTGAGATCAAACTATTAAATTGATTGCTTTTGGTTATCATAAAGGATCTATTATTCATCACAAGTCACTATTCAATCAAGAAATGAATCATTCCAATTCCATAGATGCCACACCAAACACCCTTCAAAACTGTAGTGATATGTAAATTAGATATTGTATAAAAAGCATTATTGCTATACCTACAGGAGAGTTATCTTCTCTTGACAAGACTACATCTGACAGAGAGAATACCTATCATAACAAAAATGTTAAACTCCTTGACTGTCAATGAGTTCATGTGGAACCCATTAATTGAGAATCTTCACCTTGTTAATTTTCTTGGGATGGTTTAATATTGTTAAAATGCTGATACCTATCATCTGACATTTTGTTCATCTAGTGTTTTCAGATGTTGATTGTCAATTGCAGATGGATGTCATCTACCACTTTGATCTTCAAGACTTGTATCCATATTGTGAAACTTCAGAAACCAGCACCACCATACTGTCTGATCACAAATGGGTCCTTCACACCATGTTAATGTTGGCAGCAATTTGAGTGGTGTTATGACCAAGCTTGAACTCATGCAAAAAAAGTAAATGCAACTCTTCTTTTTTCATGTTCAGGATGAAGGGTATATGATGTTTTAAAAGAGATTGATATAAAATTACACCTTAATCATTAGGATTGAGTAATATATTTTTGTGAAACTATTGTAATAATATATTGGAACACAGTTAAATGGTTTATTTTAAAATTAGACTATTTTCCAAATAACTTATATATCATGAACAGGGCCCTGCTTCTAAATCAATGAAGAATTCAATATTTTCCAATTCTGGCAAATGTGGCTTGATGAATGTCTAATGAAAGCTAATCTACAAAAATTATTCAAAAGAAATTATTCCTATTTTTTACAGTTGGACTAGTATCTCTAAATAGTGCCAACCATATTTTTATTGTTAATATTTTAAACACCACAAAGCTAAAATGAAGAAATACATTTTATCTTAAAGACAAAAAAGTTGTATAAATGTCATCTTTTTTAAACAATTGACTGATTATAAAGAAAAAGTTATTTTCACTAATTTCAAATCATTTCTTTTATTCAGGGTTAATATATTATACAGAACTCTACTTTGCCAACATTTAGGATTGAACTTTTGGTCATTTAATCTTTTTCACAACCGTTTGGTAAACTTGAAAAGACTTTAGAGAATTGTACCAATAAGCATCCATAGATGACAGTAGATAAACAATCACAAATCTGAAAATATATTGTCCAATGTTTTACATTTTTGACCTTTTTTTACTTTTATTGTAGGGTGTATGAGAGTTGAAGTCATTTTGTACACAGGCAAGTTTGGGAACACGGTAAGTGCAAAGATTTCAGGCAAACAGAATATCCAAAATTTAGAATGTTGTCTTTTAATCTACTTGTTATTTCAATGAGCTCAGCTTTTTCTACCAAACATTGACATTGGTGACGCCAAACCAACAAAGGATTCTTTTCTGAGACTAATATTTGCTCAGACCCAATAGTCAGATTTACTGAACGTCTGTGTCCATTTTGTTGTTGCTTGTTCCATTTGATATGTTAATTTGCCTTGGAAAACCAGTAGTAGCCTACAAAAACAGGCATGACACATGTCCTTGTAGTATATACAGGTACATTCATATGTACAGTAGGTTGTAAAAGTCTGTGGACCCCAAGGAAAACTTATATGTTATTCCCAAAGACTTTACACCAAATAACACATTACATCTAAAAATTATCAACAAATCTGGCCCTTGATTTCATCTGCCACATGCTTTTTATCTCACTTGTGTATGGTTAGTATTGTAAGTCAGTTTTGACAGCTTTTTGACAAAATTTAAGACAAAATTGGAAAAAAGCTGCTAATAAAAATCAGAAACAGCTTTACAAAAAAGTACATCAATGAATGTGGTTGTAAAGAGAAAGGTTATGAAAACCTTGAATTTATCTTTGAGTAAACAACAATTGTTCAAAACTGCACAATATGAAACATTTGTACCCAATTGTTGAAAAGTGAGTTGAAGTAATCATAAAACTTCTACAAAACAGCATATAAATGGAATGAGTGTGGACATCAGCAAGGATATTTTTAAAGAAATATAATTTCTAAAAATAAACTCAATGTTGCTTTAAGGGCTTTTAACATTGTTGAAGTTTCAAATACATTGTTACAGAATATTACACATTTGAATAATTTGATCAATGAATAACATCAGATGATAAATTTTCATAAGAAATGAATATATGTATATTTTGTATATATAGTGGCTAAATTAAGAAGAATTTTGTAGTTATTATCATTTCATTATTTAGTCAGACTAGTGAACTCATTTTTACATATCCATTGTTGTGAGCACAATGTATCAAATGAGCCATTATATAGCCTTCTTCTAGTATACAATCTGTACTGAAAGTGTTGGGGTGGGCAAACAGAAAATGTTTTTTCTCAGCAAGAATATACTTTGAGAACATTCTTATGTATATGAAATCACCTGCTGACAATAGTATCTATATATATAAAGTTGTAGCCTCTGTGTGTTTGTTATCGAACTCCTCCTAAGGATTTGGAAATAGACCACACCCCATAACCATATATATTCTGAAATTACATTACCCAGGGTACTTGGATAAATATATTTCATTTTGATCAAAGCACCCCACCACCACCAGCACTGAAAATTTTTTTCCCCTTTGATTTAAATTAAATTGAAATAAGGGAATGACTCCTAGGGTACTTGGATAAGTATATTTCATTTTGATCAAAGGGTCCCACGGGCGTGGAGGGGGGGGCACCGCCATTAACAATTTTTTTCATTTTGATCTACATTTAAACAAGGGAATGATTCATATCCAAAATATAGGAAAGCCAGATGGAAGTCACATCGGCAAGATCATTGAAATACATCATTTTTCTCCACAAATTTAAAATCAATCATCATTTTCTTACAAATATATGACACGCATCAAGGCACAGGTAATTCGGCTAGTATATGATTGGCTAACATTGCTGTGTGATGACATTTGTGAGAAAATTTCACTATACTCACAGATTTGTCCACTTGGCTGTGATTGTATTCAACAAAAAATAATGACAATTGATTTTCAAGACTCTGCTTGGGAAATAGTAACAATACAATTTCTCACTTAACCGTGGGATTCTTCCTTCAGTTTCAAGAAGTGGACTGCTATCTCCTTAAATGCTTGCTGGTCTCTTCAACCTCTCTCACTGGCCACTGTTCACTTACCTACTCAATGACTGCTGGACCCCTTTTTCCTTGACTTTCTGCCTCTCTCTGCTTATATGGATAATGGCTGGGGTCCCACCCCACTATCCATCCACTTGTGTTCCAGACAGTTTGAGACCACCCATTCAGCTTTTTGGGTGATCAACTTCTTCAAAGGACTACTTTTATGATTATCTAAAATTATTAACAACATTTTATTTCTCAATTCAAAGGCAGCTGTAGACATAAATCCCCAAAACAGACACTTGTTTACTCAAAGATGGACTGGAGACAAAATTCCTACAAAACACAGGTAACTAAGTAGACTTAAAAGAAACAAAATTTATCTACTTATCCTCTGAAGATGTGTGTTTAATTGTATTGTTATTACAGCTGGAAATGAATCAAACTAGTTATTAATCAAATTGATTTTCTATTTACCTATTTTATGAAAAAGATGCAGCATACTTTCAATATGGATTATATGCCTGAAGAAGGCTGCAGAATGGATTGGTTGTAACATTGTTAACAAGTATTAATTATTTAAAAAATGAACATTTTGAGATCAGAATAGAATTAAATAATAAAATAAATATTGCTAGTTAATTTCATTTTTATTACTGATTTATATGTTTCTCAGGTTAACTTTCAATTTTTTAAGAGTATAAAAATGAAATAAAATCATATATTTAGTGCATTTCTAATGCAATATTCTTCACCAAATGCTTTAATCATGTATTTTCTCCTAATCACACAAAATTTCTCAAATACAATTTTAATGAATTATCAAAATACTTGTAAATTTTTCTCTATCAATTTAAATAATGACAGCTTTATTATAGTCTGCCAATAGTAAAATATCTCCAAATATTGAAATGGTTAATTTGACATGCATAGTTAATTTTGCATGTCAGCATATAGGATGCACCCTAAATTATTAGGAAGATCTTCTAAAACTTGAACAGCAACTGAAAAAGATTTATAAATTCAAAGAGGCAAATGATTTTGAGTGTTAAATCTTTAAATATTTTTTTAAAGATAAAAAATGTTTTTTTAGATGTCAAAAAAATACAGATTAACCTTTTCCAAAAAAAAAATGTGAAACTACTGCATCAGATAGAAAAATTGATATTTCAAAAATATATTAATGCACAGGAGAGAAATGGTTATGCAGCAAACAGTACAGAAGTGGATTTGTTTGAACTGTAACTAAATTGTCTTTTCAATGACATTCTTTTCAAGCTTTAACCCTTTAGCATTCAACATGCCTTGTAAATATCAGCTCTCAATGTTCAACCCGCCTTAACCTGCTTTATGTATACTCTGCCATAATATATGACATCATTGCAATTAACACAGGAAGTCATGTAAACAGTAAGACATTGAGAGCCAATATTTGTAGGGTGGGTGTTGAATGCTTAAGGGTTAAATACAGACTATTGGTAATAATTTTGCCAGTTAAAACCAATTTTAGTTTTTGTCACAGTGCTAATGTTAAGATTTTAAATGTTAGCTATGAAAGCCATTGGTAGAAATTTTTTTTCTTCACTGGTCACTCAACAAAGATCTCTCTCTGCTTTAGTATATATATATATATATATATATATATATATATATATATATATATATATGTGTGTGTGTGTGTGTGTGTGTGTGTGTATATATATATATATATATATATATATATATAAAAGGAAAATATGCATTTTCTGAGGGGAAATAGTCATTAATTTCTAATAAGATTTCATGAATATTCAAACTGGTAGATGATAATAAATATACTGTTTAATAAATAAACACAGCATCTACTCAAATATGGGTATCCACTAAAAATAATGTTTAAGTAATTATATATATAGCAGATAAGCTAATTGGACTTTAATATACAGAATGCTATATAAAACAAATTAATGCCGTAATATCTGAAATCTACTGCAAAGGACCAATTTTCCTATACAGCAAAATATTTTTAATATATAAAGCTTAAAAGCCACTCAAGGTAGAGGGTTGCTGTTAAAATGGTTATGATAAATGAGATATGATGTAAGCTACTTAGTAGCTATTTGTTAATGAATATATATAAGATAAAAATATAGTTTTAACATATGGTTTATTTATGAATAAAAGTGCTCAATATGAGGGATAGAACATATATATATATATATATATGATATAATATATAATTTTGTATAACTTTATATATCAACAAACAGTATTTTGAAAAATATGACGTTTCATCCATTAGGATTTCATCGGACTGGGCTTTGATGATGTTGCCATGTCTACACATGCACATGAAATAAGAGACACAGGTAGTTTCAAAATTTTTGAAAGAATATTTTCAATCTAGCCAAAAACTATCTATAAAATATATATATATATATATATATATATATATATATATATATATATGAACTTCAATCTTCTATGAATCTCTCACGTACATTCATATCTGCTCATGGCGTATCAAATGTAAACAAAAGATGTCACACATTATGAAATGGACAAAGTCCGACAATTATTTTAAGACATTTTTATGTTTATACATTCTTTTTATAGATACAAATATTTAAGTAAATGCTCTGTTTATGATAAACAGTATTTAAACAACATTTACCGGCCTGAATGTCTGAGAAATTTTTACAGAAAATATTCGTCCTCCAACAGGATATATATATATATTTATCATTATTACAATATTAAAAGTAAACTATTATTACTTTTAAAAAGTAAAGTTTTTGAAATATTTTTCAATTTTACTTATTTTAAACAAAATTTAAAATTCAAAACTTTAGATTCTAATTAAAAACTTTTTACTCTGTTATTCATATTAATAATGTTAATAATAGTAATAGTTTATTTTATATTATATTCACACTATATTTATTTCCTAGATTATTTTGTTGGAAAATTTTAAATGCTTAATATCAAATATTAACAGCCAAATATGTTTTTTCAAATTAACTGCAAAATGCCCATATATGTTAATTTACCCTTCCTCTTCTTTTATTCTTTACAAACTATTTCCCTTTCTTTCTTCCTCAAACCCCTACTTCCACTTCTGCTTTCTTATATCTTTACTTCTCTTTATCTCATTTCCTGTGAGATGACTTATTAAATAAGGTCAATGTCTGGTCCTTACCACACACTCACTGTTAAATATCTTAATAATAGATTTAAAATTATTCCTATCTCTCCCTAATTTTGACTATGTCTGTCAGATTCCTCCTCTTTCTATATCACCTTACATCAACTTAAAACTACCCCTCAAAAGTGTAGCTTTAAGTTGATGTAAGAACTATATGTAAATTTAAAACATTTTTTCACCTTTGGAAGTGTGGTCTGATGAACCAGGTAAAAATCATACATCTGGGGAAATAAATTATAACCAATGGACCCTTAAGGTTGCCTGTTTTCTATTTAAATTGAATTAATTGCTCTGATTTGACATTGAGCTCTCTGGATTACAGCCTCCTTGGGATTATCCATACAGATTAGTAAACTTTTCTTTACTTACATATACATATATATATATATATATATATATATATATATATATGTGTGTGTGTGTGTGTGTGTGTGTGTGTTTTGAACAATAAAAAATATTAAAAAATTAAAATCTTCAGAGACACTGTATTGTATATTAATATTCTTTTGTTTTTTATTATTTCAATTAGATTCCTTGACTAGTTTCAGCCAGCATAGCCATCATCAGGAGAAAAGGAGTTTATTAAAAAATTGAGATTAAAATATTCATTTCTTGATTAAAATATTAATTTCAGTTTATAAAAAAATTTCATTTCATTTTAAATTTAATTTTAGAGAAATTTAATTATTTAATCTCAGCTACACATTCCTTACCTGATTAAAATGTTATGAAAAAAAGTTTTTCAAGCATTTCATATATTATTCAATGAATTGTTTAAACCAGTAAACTCATCTTTGTTGTGTTCATTAGTAAAGTTTAGATGCTAATTTCTTTGGTCTATGTTGTATTTGTTTCACTTTTTAGTCTTCATTAATGCACTGGTTAAACAAAAATGTCTGAATTTCTGGGATGAGAAGTTATTTATATGTGGACTGTTATCCTTATCTTTGTTGTTCTTATCACGTTTCAGCCACTGCACCCTCCAGGCTTCATCAGGTGTTTGCTGATTTAGGTAATGCTCAGGGAATTTCGAAAACTGAATCCTTTATTTAATCTACAAAGGTAGATTATTCTTGACCTGCTGTTTAGGGACATCTCATCTACTTATTTAGCACTGCTCAGTTAATTGCTCATCCAAGCATACACTGCCTGACTCACAATAATTGTCATCAAATTCATGAATCAAAACTTTAAACCTAACCTGCTTGCTGCTACTTGTCACACTTGACTGCTTTCACTGATGATTCTCTTTCCTGCAGCTTAAGCCTTTCTAGATTAAATAAAGGGTTCAGTTCAAAATTCCTCCCAATTTACTTAGGTCAACAAGCATCTCTAAGGGCACAACAACCAGAATATTGTAATAACAACAATAGGTTACATGTAAATAAGATTCCATTAAAGATTTTTTCTTTGCTTTCATCCACCACATCATTTGCTGATGAAATAACTTAAAAGTTTGAACATGGGATTTATTGTTATGAATGTTTTAAGAGTGTTTTCTTCAGATGGATGCCTATGGTGAAGTAAGTGTAGCAAAAAAGGATCAGAGAGACTTTATATATATTATTCTACAGAAATTAAACCACACCAACACTAAAAATATAGTACATCTTTTACTGTAACGAAACGCACAAAAATTATAGACAGAATAAATTTGCCATGTGATACATCATTAAATACATTTATCCCATTGACGCCAAGCAAACATGTAAAATTTACAATGTACTATGGAAAATTAAAAACTTCCAACCTCAATTTTACCAATAAAAACATACCTATGAAATCTAAACTCCAGAACACCAGTGTAATGTATCAACTTCAATACCCTATACAAGACTGCATCACTTGTAATAAACCAAATATCTACATAGGATATATATATCAGTGTTAAATCAAAGATTGACAATCACTTAAATGATTTGTGTCATAAAAAGCAATTAGACACCCAGGCACAACTATCTACTCTCATTAGAAAAATTCTTGTAGATAACACTGACATTCTAAGGAAATCTAATTATAAAATATATATTAAGATAATTGAAACTCTATATATAAAATAGCTTAAAGTCTCAATCTTACTCTATTTGATAACTGTAGTAATGTGTTGGCTGTCTTGTAAAGAAAAAAAAATTACAATGCATCTCATCTAGCTCAGCTTTGAATTAGCACTTCTACAGAATACATAAACATAAGAAAAAATTCGGAGAGACTTTATATATATTATTCTACAGAAATTAAACCGAACACCTTGAAAATGGCCAAAAGCACCTGGGATAATAATCACCGGACAGTTTCTGCATTCTCTTAGCCCTGCCACACCAAAAGAAAGCACATTAGAAATACTTAAAAAACAAGATTTTCTTTGTCTATTGCATTCAATAAAATGTGTATAAAAGAAAGGCTGCTGTGCATATTATATATATATATATATATATATACACACTTTATAAATTCAATATATAACAAAAGTGATAACTGCCAAAAAGAATGGCTAAAGAATGAAAATCTAAGGCAATTTAAGATATAAAATATTGGAAATTATATATATATATATATATATATATATATGCAGATATATAAGATTGTCTTTAGTTCACAAAAACCTTGTTCCTAAATTTAAGAAAAAATAATTCATGAATATAAAAATTTTTTATTGGTGTAAAATAATTAAAAATAATAATTAATTAAAAAGTGTGAGTAAATAAATGTTAAATAGTCTGAATTTGTCTTAAAAACTTAAAAGAAAGCCAGACAGTATAGTAAAAATTTTCATTTTTGTGTGCATTTTTTAGAATTGGCTCTAAAAAGGAACACCAGAAATAACTGTCATGGTGGAATGTTTGGGGGTTCATCTTTCAAATTCAGAAAAAATATATTACCCTCATATTTAATGTCCAATGAAAATGATAGCTTTCACCATCATAAATTTAAAGTTGAGGTCTGTTAAGTCACACCTGAGGGTATTTAAGAACACAAGTCAGCAGATACCAATGGAAAGTGATTGGAGACATCTGAAGAGAAGAAGCCTGCTGGCTGCGAGATAAGGAAGTGATACATCACATAGAAGGGATTAGATGTCTAGAGTGACCAAGGTCAAGGGAGACAGGTTTATGTGACTTGGACATTAGCTACAAATCTGGCTGTGGATAGGACAAAAGCTTCCTTGTGAGAAAGTTGCCAGCATAGAAAAGGGCAGAAAAATCTCAGAATTCTTAAAAACTACTCTGACAAAAAAGAAGAAAAAGGTTGATCATGAAAGGGAAACTTCAAAAACAAAGAAATTGCAAAAGATCTTTAAACCTACCTGGGATTCTTGTTGAAAAAGCACACATTTTTTTTTTTTTTTTTTTTTTGTTTATCTATTAAGTACATGTGTGCAACCTCTTTTTCTAAGAATTTTTTTTTTCTAACAGTTTTTATTTCTCCTTCTTCAAGTTTTTTTTTCTTTGATTTGAAAAAAATTGTACTGTTAATCTAGGGCTAATTATTTCTATAATTTTGTTATCTTGCCTTGTCCTTAATAAGGCACATGAAAAGAAGTTTTTGTGCAGGGTTTTTTATTTTGTAAAATTTGTACTGTTATATCGTTTTGTATCAGTTTACTAAATGCTTATAACTTACAAATTTCACAAGGCAGTTTTGAGTTACAATTTGCACCTTTTTTAACATTCAGAATAAGAGAGGTGATGATCTTTCTTCTCCCATTCTCTCTCAGAAAAAAATTATTTTTTTTATATTTGGCACAAAAATTTGGTTATTGTAAAATTAAATGTTTTTATATGAATGGCATTTAGACTCTCATGCCATTTTGACAAAATATGAAGTTGGAAACAGTTACTTGTTGAAAAGTAAAAATGAAGAGCAATTTTTGAAACAATAGCGTTATAAAGATGTGTTTTCTTTGTTAATTTGCTTTTATCACTTAAGACATAATACTAAAGCAATAAACCATCTTATAAAGAGATAACTATAGTCTCACAAGTTGCAAAAAGCAATTTCAACCCTGCAGGAATGACATTAAACTACATTGACAAAAAAGAATGAGAATTGGAATTTTTCATTATTTTCTTTTTGTGCTGGAAGGGAGGACACCTATTCATAATCACAGTCATTTATTTACCTGTACACTTCTTTCAAAGGTATAGAACAGCATGTAGAATAGATTCTTCTTTTGTAAAACTTTTGAGCTTACACATTTACACACTTTGAAAATCATACAACATATACATGAAATAAGAAAACAATTTGGACTCATTAAAAAAATGTCTTTTGGAATTTTATTTTCTTATTTTAGCTGAAATTCAGATCTTCAAGCAATTTTTAAAAATAACTTTATTAAAAAAAATCAGCAAAAAGATCTTTCTGGAAAAAACAAAATCAGCAATTTATATAAATCAACACTGCCTGAACATTTCATTCATAAAATGAAGACAACAAAAGATACATATGTACAGATGAATAATTTGTTCCTATTATTATAGGTAAGGCAATTTACATAGAAACAAGGAAACAAAACAGAAAAAAAACATTCTTAGAAGACAAGAATGATGCTCAGTTGAATCTTTCCGAGATTTGTGAAGCTCAATTTTTTTAAAAAGTCAAACACTGGAGAAATTTTAACTAAATACCAATTATTTCAACATTATCAAGTATTGCAGATTTTATAATATAATTAGTTTTACTGATTATAGTTATGTTAAAAGTTGACCTAAAATCTCATTTGCTTTTGAGATCAACTGTTTTCAGAAGCATTGTCTTTACCAGATCCATAATTTCAGATTTGAGATTTAATTGAAAGCTCCATAAAACCATTCATAATTTCTCTTCAGTTTCAAATATTTCCCCCATATCATTTTTTTAATATTTTATTTCCTGTAGAATTTATGAATTTATTTTAATTTTTATTTCTTTTTTTTGTTTTATACTCGTTCTTGATAAACTAAAAATTCAGGTTTACATATATTGCTGCATGTTTAAAATGTAAATATTATAATCTGAAGATATTTAAAATACTTCAAGTTTATAGATTCAGTTTCTAATAAACATTTTAATATTTCAGATGTACCTCATACAGAATGTGTGTGTGTGTGTGTGTGTGTACATTGGGTATGATTATTGTTAATCTATTACATTTATTGTACTGTTATTACTTATGCCTTCCAATTATGATTAAACATAATTTGACTAGCAGTAAATTATACATAGTTTCTTGTAATGAGAAAGAGATAAAAAAAGAAATCTTGGGCATGTTGTACTGAAACTTAAATAAAAAAAAAATATATCTATCAATAACATACTTTTGAAAAGAATCATATTGGGCACAGTTGAAACAAGATCCAATGTGGAAAGCTTTAGCAAAGTTATGTCAGATCCACAGCCAATGCAAAAGTACAGAATAGATTTATGACAGTATTTTGTGCCCTTGTTTTAGTAAATCTTCAGTACTGCTCTGATTTTTTTCTTGTATCTTACACCAATCAGGTAGAGTATTGGTTTTCAGAAAAGTCTCTTGTGATACAGAACGGTTTGGTAATGTTATCATTGCTCCAGCAATGGCACCTTCAAAAGAAAAAGGCATGTTATTTTATTTTTTTAAACAAAAAATAGAAACAAATAGAGTTAAATAACAGAACTCAAAAGAAAAAAAGATTCACAATAAATATTTATCTTTTGTGAATTTTTTTTAAATAAAGGATACAGATACTTTTTCTTTAATCATATCTAAGTTTGCAAATGGATAAGCAATTACTTAAAAAAATTAAATAAAACTTATTTTCTTATTGAATGTGCTTTTATAGAATTTAAAAAGATACATTATGTAATTTACCATGTTAGCAAACATTATTACTTAGAAAATTTCAATATAAATGATCCTTGTGTTAACCCATTTTTGGGATTAATGGGTTATAGGCAGAAACCTATAATTTTTTTTTAATAATCTGTAATTAACACTGGATTTTTATAGCCAACACTGGATTTTATTACAGGCATTAATGGGTTAAAGAAAGAAAGAAAGCTGTAATCATTTTTACAAATCCAGGTTACATTATTCCTAATAAGTGCAATAAAATAAATAAAAAATGTATAACAGAGATTTATTGTTGCCATACTTACCACCTAACCATGCAGTATAATTCTCTTTGGAAGGTGGTTGATGAAATTTAAATACTTTCAGTTTCAATGTGTCCATATATTTTGGTTTATTTAGTTGGTTATAAAGTTCCTTCTGAAGTCGGCTGTAAAAACCAGGTAGAATGCTTGTCCCTCCCATAATGACAATATTCTCAGCCAAGTCTTTGCGGACATCAATAGGGCACTGTTAAGGACAAGAGATACATTTCAATATTTAATATTTTGCAGATAAGAATTGTTTTTTTTACAACCAATCTAGATTTAGGCCATTAAATACACTGCTTTAAAACATAACAGCAACCAGTTTAGACATCTTTTTATTGATATCAAACATCTCATAGCAGGGTTTCCACAGATCTGTGTAAAAAAAAATTCTAGGGCTTTTCAAGGACTTTTTCATTACTATGTTAAGAAGTTTCAAGGCAATTAAACTGCATGTTTGCATGCACACATATGCAAAGTGAATGGTCATCAATTTCAAAAACACAAACTTTGTGATTTATCTTTTAATAGTTTGACAGAGGAGATGTTCAAAGAAAAGCCGCAACTGGTGCCAATAATTCATGACACATGGATCAGTTGAAAGCAGTGAAGAAATCAAAGTGTTGAAGGATAAAACAACTGAATGCAGGCCTGGATATGTTACACATTTTGTGTAGCATTCTACACAGTCATTATTTACATTATTCGGACTATTGTCCTCATCTTTGTCACCATATTTATCACAACGTTTTGGCCGTTTATGCGCTCGGTCTTCTTCAGGTGGTTGGAATGTCGAACTCGACCCTTTATTTAAGCTCACCGGGGTAGACTGTTCTAGTTCCACGTGCCATGTTTGATGGATGTCAGTTATCAGTTATCTCCTGTTAATTTCCCTCTGAAAGTTCTCCACTGCCTTATTGAGCTCACACTCTTTGGGTCCTGTCACTGGATCTAACCAACGACTTTATCCACTGTGCCATGTGTCCTTGAGGACATCTGGGTATGAATTTCTGGGTATTATAAACCTAATGTCATCAGCAACCATTTTTACCAGTGCTCATATTGCAATTTTTGCTGTTGTTTGTAAGGAGTGCCAGAGAAAAGCAATGATAACAACATAGTTGCAATATGAGCTCTGGTAAAAACATAAAATGATAACAGCAAAAATTGCAATAAGAGCACTGGTAAAAATGATTGCTGATGACATTAAGTTTATAATACCCATAAATTCATACCCAGATGTCCTCAAGGACACATGGCACAGTGGATAAAGGCGTTGGTTAAAAGAGTGTGAGTTCAATACCCGGTTAAGGCAGTGGAGAACTTTCAAAGGGAAATTAACAGGAGATAACTGACATCCATCAAATATGGCACATGGAACTAGAACAGTCTACCCACCTGAAGAAGGCCAGAGCGTACAACGGCTGAAACGTTGTGATAAATATGGCGACAAAGATGAGGACAATAGTCTGAATAATGTAAATAATGTACATAATACCTCATCTCAGAAATATAGACAGATTCTACACAGTCATAAAAATAAAATTACAGTTAAAACAATACAAATTTCAGTAAACAAAAATACAAATTAAACTATAGTTTTTATATTAGTTTATCATAAAACTCTTGTTTTAAATCTACAAATAAAAAAGGCTTTTGATTCACTGGATTTCATACAAAATGTCTTAAACTGAACATACCAGTATTTTTCAGTCTAGTCTACCCAACTTTCTTCCTTGTGCAATATTGTATATGTGTGTTCAAAGTCAGAAATTCAATAGTAGTGAGAATAAATGGTTTGTATGAATGAAAATGATAAAGAGAGAGTTTCTTTTAAAACACTCGCCTTGCTTCTTTTGAAGTGGTTCCAAGAAAAGTATTTTACTACTTTTAAAATGTTAGCCTTGAATAAATTTTTAATTGTCTAGCTTGTTTTTTTAGTATACATTTTTTGAGAGAAGTGTATTTTTATAAAGGTCAGACAGTTTGTGTAAAAAATTGTTACACTTGTTTATCTTTATCAGCTCAGCAGTTAAAAAAATGGTAAAATTGTGAAGAAACCATTTCAATTTTATGGGAAATTATTTTTCATATATATTGACAAATGAGAGATGTGGTGTAAAGTAAGAACCTGAATGGGGGCCTTGTGAGCCTATTTCTCCAAATAAAATAAAACTCAGGTCAGTGGACAAGGAGAATACTTTTTGACAGCAAGGGGACAAGGCAAATCAACATAAAGCAGCAGAAGGCATTTGACATCAAGAAGAGAGCATTAAGATGACACAAGGTTACAAGTCAGCTGCATTTTGAAGTTCAATTGAAAATTCTCCTTGGTTTGGACAACAAAGAATTAAATTTTCCCAAGCATGAACTGTGAATTTAAAAAAGGACTTTTCTAAAAATTAGAGAAGCTTGTGGGGCAAGTAAATGTAGTTTTTTTTTGCTTTTTTTTCTGAAAGGTGGATGCACCTTTGTTTTTCTGGCTTCTTGAATTGTTTTCTCTTTTTTTCATTGAATCCTTGTCTTTAATTTTTTTACATTTTTCAATAGTAAACCTTTTTTTTTTATCAGAAATTGTTATCTTGCCTTAATAGACACACGAAAGGAAATTTTTGTGCAAACTTTGTATTTGTATCTTTTTGTACTTGTGTAATAAATGTTTTTCCTCTAAAATTTTACGCAGTGGTTGAGTCTTACTTTGGGCATATTATGACTTTCTACTAACTAGGAATTTGTGTTTGAACTTACATTTACTTGGGAAAACCAGTCAGTGTAGGTTGCCTTCTCATTTTCTGTTTAAGTTCCAAAAGTTGGTTGTCTTTCTGATCATTACCATGACTTTTTAAAGCACTTTTATCCATGTTGCAGACATCAAAGTTTTTTTGCACACCATGCAGTTAGCTTTCCATTTTGAACCATGTTTGGATGGAGCTAACCCGCTCTGATATTCTTTTTTTAGTAACCAAGCATCACTGAACATGCAATCACCTTTCATCTTTACCAAAAATGGAAATACTGTGTCATACAAGTAAGGGTTTCAGTTTATATATGCTCCACACACAAGGCAGAAATACAAAAGTAAAGGGATAGGTTTGCCAGATTTAAATTTTAATATAAGGCCAAGCAATAAAAACCAAATAAGTTTCATCATTATTTCACACTTACAACTTACCTAAAAAAGAAAATACAGAAGTAACTACATGTTCATGAACTCATTCTAATCAAGAAAAGAAACCACCATTCACAATAATTGCTAAATATTATTAACAACTAGAAAAACATTTTTCTTAAAGGACAATTTTAACTGGTAAAAAATCCAGATTTCTGGGATTTGATATTTTGACTTTCATGAATTGAGAAAAAGGATGTGTGGGCAGCACAATTGAGAAAATTCCAGCTTTTAGGCTATTGCTGTTTTTCCAAGACTTTTCAAGCCCTGGAAAAGGCCTTGCCAATTTTCAAGAAGTTTTCAAGGCTTTCAGGACATGTATGAACCCTGTCATAGATATTTGGGGAAAAAAAAAAAATCAAATAAAAAGCAATCACAGCTTTATGAAATTTAATTTTAAAAAATATCAAGTGTTGGAGTTTGCAACTTTTCTTTGCATATAATCTATATATAAATTTCTGTCTGAATTTCTGTAATGAGCAATTATCTCTATTTATATTGAAACTAATGACCTCATTTTTGCTGTTATATTACAATGTTTTGGCCATTGTGCTCTCCAGTTTTCTTCAGGTGTTAGTTCTACAGGACAATGGCCAAGTGGATTAAAGCATTGGTTTGTGAATTTGGTGATCTAGTAATTGTGAGTAGAATTACTGCGCCAGCTAGTTTAGTGGAAACAGGGTGAGCAATAACTGAGCAGTATTGAACATAAGAATAGGCAAGATATCCCTAGATATAAGGAAGAATAATCTACTTCAATAGATTAAACGAAGGGATCAATTCAAATTTCTTTGAAAGTTACCCAGATTGACAGGTACCTGAAGAAGGCTGGAGGATAAAATGGCTGAAATGTGATAACAAAGATGAAGACATTAGTCCAAATGTAAGTAATTATTGTAGTCCGAGATAATCACGTACCCCGGAAAAAAGTTCGTGTTTTTTTTGCGATCTGCCGGGAGGATTGCCAAAAAGAAAAAGTAGTCAGCAAAACTCTTATAGCGATTTACCTCGTCAACCCAAAAAAAGAAACAAGTTAAAAAGGATTCGCTATAAGAGTGTATTAATATGCAAATTACGGAGCATCCTATCCCGGCTGTATGCGAATGGAAAAAATAGGTTCTGCCGATAAAAGCAGTTGGTGTTGTCGACCGGGCAAAAAATTTGGGCAGTTTTGGCTACGGCGTTTTGAGTTATTTTCCTGACGTTGTTACAAGTGATTCTCTTTCTTTGTGTTGTGAAAGCCACAATTTTGCTTTGAGAACGCTTTTCTTCAAGCTATTTCGTCTACATATATCGTCTACTTTGTCTCTCGCCAAGATGGCGGAAAGACTACATTCGATATAAAACTGATCCCCGAATTCAGTGGTGATACTAGTGGACAGTCTGTGGTTGAATGGATCGAAAAGGTGGAACTGGTCTTTGCGAATTATGCAGAATATCGAAGATTGATCGGATTCTTCCTCTGCGATTGAATGGCGGTGCCCTTGCTGTGTATAGGCAGCTGAGTAAAGAACAGAAAAGCGACATTGAGCAAATAAAGCACGCTCTACTAACCGTTTGAACTGACCGGTTAGGTTTTTCTTTGACCAATTCAGGCACGGCGTCTGCGTTTGCGAGACAGTAGACGATATTTGGCAGAATTAAAGAAGCTCGCCGTTCAATCGCACCGCTTCCTGAAGAATGGATGACATGTGCCTTCGTTTCTGGATTGCCCAGTCATGTTAAGCAGATACTCCGCGCATCATCCAGAATGGAAGACCTGACGCTCAATCAATTGTTGACCAGAGCCCGTGCTGTCATTAAAAAAGAGGCTGATGAACCAGTGAAGACTCTGTGCGTGAGGTTGTCAGACCAGAAGAATCCTCAGAAGAAGAATCTTCAGAACATTCTTCAGATGATGAAGACTCTGCGCATGAGGTTGTCAGATCAGAAGAAACCTCAGAACATAACACACAACCTCCTCCCACAGTTGCCCCTCCGGAGAAGCTTAAGAATAAAGAAGCCCGCCCATGAGTGTCACTTATGTGATTCAATGTAGTGAACGAGATAATCACGTACCCGGAAAAAAGTTCGTGTTTTGTGTGCGATCTGCGGGGAGGGATTGCCAAAAAGAAAAGTAGTCAGCAAAACTCTTATAGCGACTTACCTCGTCAAAAAAAAAAAAACAAGTTAGTCAAGGAGTCGCTATGGAAAGTGTATTAATATGCAAATTACGACATCCTATCCGGCTGTCGGCGAATGGAAAAATAGGTTCTGCCGATAAAAGCAGTTGGTTTGTCGACCGGGGAGGAAAAAATTCGGGCAGTTTAAAACTGATTAGCGTTAATGAGTTATTTTCCTGACGTGTTACAAGTGATTCTCTTTCTTTGTGTTGTGAAAGCCACAAATTTGCTTTGAGAACGCTTACTCTTCAATTATATAGGCATCTGTTGATTAATGTGCTAAAATTTTTATGTACCAAAATTCAATTAGTGCATACATAATACTTGATTAGTGCAGTAAAATATTCTTCAATTTAACCATAGTAATTGAAATTTGACTTTTTTTATAGTTACCGATGTGCACATTAGCTGCACTAATTGAGGGAAACCTGTATTGTCATAATTCACACAAAATATATCTGAACAACAAAATTTTGAAATTAGAAAAACATTCAATAGTCAACAAGTTTGAGAAAGAGCAACATGTAGCTCCACATTTACTGCAATATGTACTTTGAACAGAAAATCAAATCAAATGCTACAGAAAGGCTAAAAAATTCAGTTTTGCCATTACTAAATACACTGAAATTATTAACCCAATCTTAACTGAAAGGGTTAAATAATCAAAACAAATTCAGCTTCTGTTTATGATGAGAATACAGGTTTTTGAAAAATAAGGGTATATGAGTGATATCAATCAAGGTTAGGAGATATTTAGCAGCAAATTTTAATTGATACATTTTTAAATACAGGAAATCTGAAAGACAATAGATGAAAATTTGTGGTTGGTTGGTTGTTTTGTTTTATGATATATCAACCTCAGTGGGTCATTTAACGCCAACAAAATTTTTGAAATAGATTCATAGCAATAGTTTGGTAAAAAAAGGTGTGTATGTATACATACATATTTGAACCATTTTTCAATTACTCATATTTTTGAGTACAATCCAACTTCTTTTAGGAAATTGACAATCTTGGATGGTTTTATTTTTGTAAAAAGTTTTTTTAAATTACTCACTTGGTAATATTTTGTTTGCACTGGATCAAAATCTACACACTCTAACAGTGTATGTTTCACTGATATTTTCTCTTGGCATGTAGTGCATAATGAGGATTCTGTGCCCTCTAGTAAATAATGGTGGATGATGTAGGTGTGGCCTATGTGAAGGCCGGTCAGCACGACCTGTTCTCTCCTATTTTATATTCTGAGTTTCATTCTCCAATAGTGGGTTTAATGTTTTGGGGTTTGTTATTAATGAATATATTCCAATGTTGTTGCCATTTTTTAATGATAATTTTCTTATACTTATATACTGTCTTATAATCGAAGTATGGAACCTTATTGCATCCTTCATGGCTTTTTTTTGCCTCCAAATCTACCCTGTCAATTCCCAGTATCCCAAGATAGCTTGGGATACAACAAAAGATTATTTCTTTATTTTTAGACTAACATTTTTATTTTTTAATGCAGTAAGTGCAGATAAAGAGTCTGTGAAAATTATGAATTTATTGTGGGGCATTGGTTATGTCAAGTGCTAAATTAATAGCAATTATTTCAGCACTATATATTGAAGTTATATTTGTAATTCTTTTCCGTTGCTTATTCTGTTTTAGTATGGTAGCGCTTTTTGCTCCATTTGTATATTACACTCCATCTGTGTGTTTGTGTCGAGATATATTTTTTATATAATATTTATATATATATATATATATATATATATATATATATATATATATATAAAGATGGTCTGAGGGAAATAGCAATAACAGTATTTCAAACTGGTATACAATATAGTTTGTTTTGAATTTTGGATATCTTGTAAGGTCTAAAATCATTTGAGGTTGTTTTAGGACAATATGAAGGTAGATACCAGTCAAAATGATTTGATGAATTTGTGTTTATGAAGGAGCATCTTGATGTTTTGGATGAAAAGGCAAAAGTTGTTTGATGGATTTTTATGCAAGATAATGCTCCCTCACTGTCTTGTGGTTGGAAAGACTACTGAATATTGGGAAACAGGCATGATGGACCTCAAAAAATGAATTGGCAAGCAAATTTTCACATCTTGAGTTCAGAGAACTTTTTTGATTCCATGTATAAGACTGTATGTCAACAGTGCCACAATTCAGGAGTCAAGTTCTTGATGTTGTATGGTATCAAGTTCTTTTAAAATATGTTTTTCTAGCTGCTCCAACAGATGACATCCTAGAATTAACAAATTGTAATGGATCAAGCGATTCACTAGAACAATTACGGCAAAACAGGGAAAGTACTTTCGATTTAACTGGGTTTGTTTAAATTTGTGCCTTTGTATCTGTTATTATTTGTTTCATTATCTTATTTATTAGTTTTGATTTGATCATAAACAATTAATTTTAACAGTGTTAAATGTTTTGTTTCCTCAATCAATCTGGGAATGGTTTAACTAAACCTTTTTAATAATTTGGATCTCAAATGTAATATAGGGAATAACAAATTTTATGGTCAAAAATGAGTTTGTTTATATTGTTCAGATCAACTGAAAATTTCAGTGTGATTTTCAGTACTGGGTCAAGGTGAAGCCAACATTGGTTGAAAAAGTGGACAATTCCATTTTGGTTTTGAAAATTTTAGTCCAAAAGTTGTGGTCCATTTGTCAATAATTTCGAGGCATATCTGGACCATCTTTATAGATGGTTCATATTTATTGCTTTATAAAATATTGGAAGTCATCCCATCAAAGCACAGTTTGTTCTGCTATTTATTTTTTTTTTTTTCAATATTTTATTTTGGTATTAAAGGGTTTAATGAATTTTACACTGCTTTGAGGTCTAAAATTATTTTTGTTGGTTTTTGATCAGAGAAAATCTCTCCCATTTTAAATGAATTCTATTTGTGAATTTGTGTTGAATTTATCAGGTTTTCTCCTATGTTGTTTTAAATCTTTTACTATGTCAAACGTTTGATGGTCATATGCCTTTTTCAAGATCAAAGAAAACTGCCAAATGTTCTTTTTAATAATGGCTCTCTGATAACCGTTTCTGGGTTTAGAGGAATGATGATAGTTTTACTTAGTATGTTTCTCTCTCTCTCTCTTTTCTTTCTAGAGTTTACCAGATCAATTTCATTTATTAAACTCTATAATGTTTTCAAAAGGAGAGGTGCTAAACGTTTCTAAGTGGATCAGATGATCTATGAGTCTTTGATGGTGTTATCTCTCTCTTGTTCTTTCTAAATATATTTTTCTGGCATTTATTAAATCTCTAATGTTTAATAAAAGCCTCTTTTAATCGTTGATAAGTGGATCAGATGATAATTTTAACTTCTTTCTTTGGTCTGTTCACATCTCTCTCTCTCTTGGTCTTTCTATGGTTCTAGATCAATTGGCATTTATTAAACTCTCTAATGTTTAATAAAAGTATTTAATAAAGGGGAAACAAAGTGGATCAGATGATCAAAATAATTCTTACTTATTTGTATTGTTCTACAACTGGAATTTCTAGATACCAGATCAATTTTCATTTATTAAACTCTCTAATGTTTAAGTTTATTTTGATAAACGTTTCAGAAGTGGACAGATTTGTTTTTTTCTTTGAACTTGGTTGTTCCCATTCTCTGTGGTCCATTGGTTGAGCTTATCAAGATCATATCTGGCATTTATTAAACTTTCTAATGGTTCAAATTTCTTGATAAACGTTTATAATGGATCAGATGATCAATCTACTTACAAAACATAGTTGTTTCTCTATTTCTTGGTCTTTTACAATATCATTTATTTTATTAAATATTATTTAGCAAAACAAACAATAAACTGCCTTGAGGATCAGATGATCAATTTCTTCTTTCTTTTCTGTTCAGAGAAAATATCTCCTATTTTCTTTCTGAATCTTCTATCAATCTGGAAATTTTAAAATACTGTTTAATAAAACCTTCTAGATAAAGTTTTTTTGGATCAGATGATCAATTTTTCTTTGCCTTGGTCTGTTCATTTTCTGTCTCTTGCCTTTTCAAGATCAAAGAAAATCTGTCATTTATCATGCTCTCTAGTTTTTAATAAAACTGCTCTCTGATGTTTCTGTAAAGCGGATCAGATGATCCATAGGTTTAGGTTTAACTTTAGTTTAAAACCAGATTTTAGGGATATTCAGTTGTTACTTTGTTAGATTTGTAGATACTAGATGGTTTGGGTAATTTTTCATTCTTGATAGTGTTTTGTCTGGACACAACTGCTAAGAGTAATGGGTCTTGTTAATTTCCTTCAGTTCTGTAATACAGAAAGGTTGGTTGTAGCTTTCAGTATTTTTGTTTTAGAATTTGATTTTTACTTTTTCTACTTTTGTTGTGATGGTTTGAAAATTTTTGCTTTGGTTTTCTGTGAATGAATTTTGCGAGAAAGTTTCAACAAGATGGTTTGCTATATCTTTCTCGTTGGTAATCTTTTGATTATTGTGGATAAGATGTTTGGTAGGGGTATTGCTATGTTTGCCAGTTATTTTCTGAATCATCTGCCATACTTTTTTTGGTTTTGTGTTATTTATTTTGGCAACGTATTTTTTCCATGTATTTCTTTTGGATTCTTTGATGATTTTTCAGGCTTTGGCTCTGCTATTTTTATAGGTGTCTAAATTTTCTCATGTTGAGTTTATTTTAAATTTCTTTAGTGTTGCTCTGTGTAATCTGGTAGCTTTTTTGCATTCCTCACTGAACTATGGCCTATTCTATTTTGAAGAAGTGGAGCTTTTTGGTATATGTTTTTTGGCCATTTTTAACAGTGTGTTGGTAAAATATAGGATGTTTTCTTCATTGTTTTTATTGGCTTCTGTGGTTATTTCGACTAGACATGAAGTTTTAAATCCATCCCAGTTAGTCTTTTCTAAATTCCAGCTCAGAGTTTTTTTATTTAGTTTGTGGTGGTATTTTCTAGTAGAATCGGAAAGTGGTCACTTCCACATGTGTCATCATGTACTTTCCAGTTATAATCCAGAAACAGGTTAGGGTCACATATTGTTAAATCTATTGCTGAATTATGTGCCTGTTGCTGGGTGTAGGTATGTGTTTGATTCATTGTTATACATACATAACTGATGTTTGTTTAATACCGATTCTATTATTTTGCCCTTTTTGTCTGTTTTCTTGCTTCCCCAGATCTCATTATGGCTGTTGAAGTCCCCCCATTATAATAAAGGGTCTTGGTAGTTGTGATATCAAATTGTTTATCTCCAATTCTTTGAGTTCTTCACTTGGGGGAATATATAGTGAACACACTGTTATTGTTTTGTGGAGGGTTACTGATATAGCGGCTGCTTGCATATTGGTATTTAGTGTGATATTGTTGTTAATGAGTACTGATGATCTGCTACAAGGTCTATCGGTGTACTGCTTAATATAGTTGTATGATTGATAGTTTTTGATGTTGATGGTATTCTTTTTGAGATGTGTTTCTTGAAGGCATATGATTGCTGGGCAGTATTTTGTTATAAGAAGCAATAATTCAGAAGTATTGACTCTTGCTCCTCTGATATTCCACTGTATGATTTTATTGTCCATATAATTTTAATTTTTGGGGTCTATGGGGTTTTTTTTTTGAGATTTCTTAGTTTTTACCCTTGTGGGTAAAGGCTCCTCAACCTCCATTTTTTTCCAATAGATTATGCCTGTTTTTAAGCTCCACAGGAACCACTGGGTCGTTTGACTGGCCCAATGATTTCTTTGTGGATGTATTCCTCTTTGGGGAGGTCTTTGTTACCCTTTTCCCATTGCTCACCTCGCATGTTGGTGGATGGAGAGGAGATCTTTGGTGTTTTGGTTTAGAAGTAGTCTTTGCAGGAGAATGAGGTATGTTTTCATCTTTCGTTTTTTACCATCCATTTCCTCTTGAGCTCCATAAGTCTTTCTAAGGTGTTCTTGAAAGTTTGGCCACTCATTTGTAGTCAAATGCGGTAATTTGTCTATCAGTTCATGGTATTTGTTTTCTTGAGTTTTTTGTTCGTTGATATTTGTTTTTTGTGTTACATAGGCATACAACTGCACTCCCATATAGGAGTTGACAATCCTTCTAGCTTCTGGGAAGGACACATTTCTTTTGTGTTTAATTTGCACCACCTCTTTTTCTTTCCTATAAACTTCACAATCTCTAGAGAACACAGGGTGGTTCTCATGATAATTGGCGCGACTCCTTTCTCTCCAGCATTCCTCTTCCATATGGGCTGGGTTCTTTTCTGTCATATGTCTTTGTGGTGTCCAAATCTCTGGCACTTAAAACACCACAAGGGAGCTGGTACATAGAGTTCCACTCTTTCAACGATGAAACCTATTTTAACTTCCCTTGGGATAGTGGGTGAGTCAAACGTGAGTATGTGTTGGTCAGTATACTCTCAACATTCCTCTCAATGCTAATCCTTTTGTAATCAGTGACACCCTGCCTTTGCAGTGCCATTTTTATCTTTTCTTCTGTTGCTAAGCTCAATTCTTGACTTCTTATGACTCCCTTACAAGAGTTCAACCTCTCATGCAGGTAAGCCTTATATTTATAATTATGAAACCTTTCCATTTTTAGTAAATTTTCGGCATGTTTTTTTCTCAGCTACTTCTACCATTAGGTTTCCGTTTCTGATTTTTTTAACTGATTTCGGATTTGACCTGCTAGTTATTATCCTTTCAATGAGAAAGGGTGATAATTTACTTAGAGGTGTATCTTCCATTTATCCTATGACTATAACTTTCGAGAATTCGTTATTTTCTATGTCAGAATCTGATTCTGAGAAGTTTCTTTTGTTTTTGTTTTGTTTTTAGAAAAGCCATATTTAAAGTTTAGTTATTCATTGGTCCTATGCTCCCTCACCCACCACAGAGTCCAACTTGAGTTGGGAATTAACCAAGGGGGAAACCCATTCACCTATCAGTATACTCGAGCTGGGGAGTAAAATTCTGAGCCCGTCAATTTCAGGTTTCAGTAACCAATACCAAGTACTGTGTAATATATCAGTGGTCAAAATCTCACTCACTCAACGCAATTGCCAGCTTCTAGCAATTATAAGATAAGAGCGTTGGGTATTTGCTATAAGTGCAGATTGAATAATATGGTCGGGGCTAAATATATAAATACTAGGGCTTGTCACGATCAGTCAATTGATCGGATTGGGCCTATCCGACCGCCCATCAGACCAAGTAAGGGCCAAAGTGGTGTGTTGCTAGTCATTGACCACTCTGTCTGTGGATCAATGACTGCTCAACCACCAGGATTCCGTCCTAGCATCTTATAGGTTGCCACCCAAGGCCAACAGGTGGCCCCATTGGGGGGAGGGGTCTTACCCCTCTACAGAGGCGCAGTCGGCATATTCTACAGCCACAGCCAACAGGGCAGATGAAAAATTGTGAATGAGCAAATGTAAATATTTGAGTGCTTACTGGAGGAATATGAAAAGTAAATAGTAAAAATTATTTTCAAACATGAAGTGCTAAACTAGTAAATTTTTCATATATACTTAACCTATTTAAATAATCTGAAAACCTTATTCCACATTCTTGCAGAAAGGAGCAAAATCATCAGATGAGAATATTAAAAAGAATATATAAGTCATTCCAGATAATTTATAAAATATTAATACTTATAACTTACTAAAAAACATTTCATTAATATCCAAATTTTAGAGGAAGGTTAAAAAATTTACTAACCTTTATTAAAGAGTCCAGAATCATTGTGGCTAATGATATCTCTTCATTATCCTGTTCAAATAAGACTTCACAAGCCTCTTCTCTGCATGAAAAAAAGATCCATAAGTAAAAAAAATGTAAACAGTCGTCAGGCGACAAAGAAAAAAAATATTATCCTTGCTTCTTTCAATGTTAATGAAATTAAACCTAAATCATCTTCTAAGCCAAATCTATGAATGCTAGTTGAAATGGATGTTAAAACTATTCTTAATTCTAGACTACATTTCAACTCTAGTCTACATTATTTATATTGGTAGGTCATAAACTGAATTGGAGCAGTTTTCAAAATATTCACATAAAGGTTTATGTCATAATTTATGACTAAATGGGGATGATTTTCCCCATGAATGTTATAACAAGAGCCAAAAATCAAATAGAATTTCATGTCTCAGATAGGAAATACGTTGATAAAACTGAGTAGATAAATAAATGGATAATAAGTTTAAATTTTAAAACACACCCATACACACTTGTCAGATAATTGTTAACTTTTCAATAGCATAAGAAGGCTGTTGAAAACTTGACATAGATGTTTTTTTAAGGGATCCTTGGTTGAGAACTGGTAGAAAACTTTTCAGCATCCCTCATATACATTTCCATAATCTGCTTCTATGTTTTAACTGTTGCAAATAGAAAAGAGTCTAACAAAATTTTAGAGTGTAACAAAAATGAATAGCTAAGCAAGTAAGTTTACTCTGATATTATGGGAATATACATAAACCATTATTAGAATTTATATGACAAAATATCACACAACTAAAGATGAATGAAACCATCTCTACTGGCACCAGCCACACACTGTTCATTAATTATTTTATATTTAAAGTTACAGTAGCATGGCAGAATATGGAGTTTTTTTTGTTAAAGAGGTTTTCTAGAAAAGAACTAAAGAATGTGAGTAGAAATGATTTTATACTTTATCCAAAAGTGAACAATAAGGGGAAAAAGAAATTAATATTGTAATATGATAAATATGAATAAAATGCTAGTCAGAAGGTATCAAATAAGCACTTGACTTACCTTGTACTGCCACTGATGTGTAAGAAACGATCACCACCAAGTGGGTAATCAAGACCAACAGGTGGTGTAGGTAACTATAAAGTAAATAGGATTTGCATCAATTGAAAAAAAAAAAAAAAATCAAGGAAAGTTATTTCATTTTGTTTTAATATTCATAAAAAAATAACTAGAATTCTGCTGGTAGTTATTTACAACTTTAATGAAACTATGAATTATATAAAAATAGAGATATAGAGTAATACAAAAAAGTGAATTTCCTAAACAGGAGAAAAATAGCCTAAATGAAGATTTTTTTATATTTTCAGTTGGTTTCTAAATAACACCAATGTAAAAGATTCACTAAAGACATGAGATGAACAATTGTTAGATTTTTAAAATAGAATCAAACATGAATAATAACTTAACTAAAATTTTTCTCAGAATTCATATTTAGATCAGAAAAATAACAGTCATCCAACCCAATTTTATCAACTGATACACAAAAACACAATGTGTGCATAGCCAGTTCCTTTGCAGGATTTAATTAAGCACAACTGAATATAAATATGTATCATGGTACATTTAATGTACCTTCATCCACACTGATTACTGTAATATTGAGTTCTACACCTACACACACAAGGGAGAATATTATATATATATATATATATATGTATGTGTGTGTGTACGTGCAATCATCAGGCCATGTGAATTGTGTTTTTGCTTGACTTTTTATATAAAAAACGTTGAGCAAAAACACAATGCACATGGATTGCACTTAGCATGAAAACACACTGTTGCCTCCAGGTGTTGACTTAAATATATATATATATATATATATATATATATATATATATATATATAAGCAAGTGTAAATGGATATAAATCCGACAGAATGAAGAAATTTTGAAAAAACAAACAAAAATCCTTAAATGTAGTTAAATGAAAGAAATGTCGACGTCTGACGTTTCGGTTTATTAAACCTTTTTCAAGACAATATTCATCAAAATACAATTCAGTTCAATATGACAAATACGATGGACATAAAAACACAAGTCTTATTCAGTCTTATATATATATTTAGTTGAATTGATGTGAGTATGTGACCCTGCGTTTCATTCCCTTGCAATTGCCAGACAAACTCACATCAATCCAATTTAATATGTTATCTCTAACACTGATATTGAGCACTTTCCAATATGTACTGCACAAATATATAAATAATATATATAAAAATTACACACACACATTATATATATATATATATATATATATACACACACACACACACTTTATACCTGCCTATTTTTGCTACTAGAGCTAAAATGCATTAGTGTAATGTTATAAGGAAAGAGACCAATGTATGATAAATTTGCCAATGTCATACAAACTACTTAAATAAATGGCTTTAACTGTAAAAACAAAGAGAGATTGTAAAAAATGAAGCTATTTTGTTGGATGATGCTCAGTGCTCTGAGCATAAAGACAATAATAATCATGCAAATATTAAGGATAAAAAAATAGAAATAAAATAGGCACTCTTTTTTCTTTTCTGCAACTTGTATATTTTTAGTCTTGTATTTTCACATGCATAAAAATTAAAATAGTTTGTCTTCAACTTACATATTTTTTAATTTTATTTCTTGCTAACTTCTTATAAATCTTTCATCTTTTGCTTTTATTAAATTTCTCCTTAAGTTCAGAGACTTATGACAAAAATTATAAACAAAATAATAAAAGAACCTACTTTATTAGAATCAGCTTTCCCACAGTGTACATCAAAGATTTGCTTGGCTCGGTTGATACTTGTCACAAAACAACAACGAACTAGAAGTAAATTAAAAATCAGACTTATTAATAATGATATATATATATATATATATA
Source organism: Acanthosepion pharaonis (assembly GCA_903632075.3). Classification (NCBI taxonomy): domain Eukaryota; kingdom Metazoa; phylum Mollusca; class Cephalopoda; order Sepiida; family Sepiidae; genus Acanthosepion; species Acanthosepion pharaonis. Next base: position 151,150 of record CAHIKZ030003210.1, read on the forward strand.
TATATATATATATATATATATAATTCATATTCTTCAAGACTCTATGACGCTAATGGTCCCACACAGATTCTTGCATAATCATGACCATGAGGTAAACTTATAGCAGCAGAGCAAAGCTATATTCTTGTGGTTAGTAGTGAACTTAAAAGATCAGACTACAATGGGGTTTGTAGAATATAAGGAATGATAAAATAAGGTAAAAGACAAAGTTTCAGAAATAAAATAATTTACACAAGGTAAACTAGAAAATCAAACTTGAAATTAACTCTGGGTTTACAAGTTTAATCAAATAGGATCTAGCTGTACACATAAACCTCCATCTGCTGGTGTCTGGCCAGATTAATGAATGGAGCCAAATTTATGATATTTCATTATTTACATAAAACTGCTCAAGTTATAGAAAGGCCATTGCTGATGAATGTAGATATTGCCATAAAAAAATCCAAAATATTATTTTAGTTAAGCATTATTATCCCCATATAATAAGTGAAATGTTTTGGGGAAAAGTGAATTAACTGACAGAGAGAGCCTATCTCTTATTTACTCTCAGAATTAGGTTATGGTGCTTGCACTGGGATCAGTAGTGGAAGATACCCCGTGTTATTTAGAATGACATGTTGCAGCAATATAGGTTATAGTGCTTGCCTATAAGTGACTGACTTCACTATGTATTGCAAATTTATGAAAAATAATGATTCTGTAGAGTCCCAGCACAGGAATTTTACATTTTACCATCAGAATATAGAAAGTTTTGAAGCAATGACAGTAGACAGCAGGTCTACTACAAAGTACAAACTAAATTTATGTTGATAGTATGGTAAATTTAGAAATAAAAATGGCTCTGATTTTCCTTTTTTTTTTTTTTTTTTTTTCCTCTTGCTATTTTTTGTTTTTTATTTGGATTTTGTTTTTTAGCAGGAAAAATCACGTTTTCTGTGATTTTCTGTTTTCTACTTTATTTCAGAGTTTTTTTTTTCCATTTTCTGTATCATGGGGAACTTGCCACTCTATGCTAGAACAAAGAAACATTGTATCTCACCACCTCCCCTTGTTTCATATGTTAGGTTCAGAAGTATTAGCATTTGCCAATTTTTACTGACATTAACTTCAAGAAATGAGAGCTAAAGCAAAAAGCTCAGCAAGAAAAAAGTAAAAGGGATGAGTGGTTGAAAATGTAGGATCAAGTTATGGTAGCGGCAAAGGAAGGAGTAGAGAAAGAAAAGAGAGTTTATAAAAAAGAGAATTAATGAAGAGATGAGTGTTATATGAAATAGTGATATTTAAAATATAGTAATGTATGCAACAATTATATTAAAATATATATTTAACATCGGTATATACAATTTTCATAGGTGACTGGCTTATCGACTTCCAAGTAGATTTTAGTTAATTTCAGAATTTAAAAAAACTGAAAGGAATAACAAAAATAATTTGTTTACCTTTGATATCTTCTAAAACTTCTTCTGTTAGATTTTCTGGAAGAGAAAAATAAAATTTTCTTTAAACAAATTTTAAGATATTAAAGAAAAATGTGATGAAAAAACATTACAAACATTAAATGACTAATCTTTATTATTTCTTTACTATGAACTATTAAAATATTTGGAGTGATAACAATCTAAGTATGAATGACAAAAATCATGGATTGAATAAAGGATTACGAGTTCAAAATTCTGAGGTTACCAAATACAACAGAAAATCAGAGTAAAACAGTTGAAGCATTGTGAGTATAACAATTAAGATGTGCATACTATTCTAAATAAAAATGTATTTAATAATAAATTAATCAGTTTGAATTTGCAAACAACCTTATGAAAAATAATCAAATCAAATAGTAAATAAAAGTTTTAAGACAGCAACAATAAAAAGAATGTAATAAAATAACTGTTCAAAGAATCTATTTAAAGATATCTTGCAAAAAATGTTTTAAAAAGATGTTAGCATTCATCAAGAATTACCTTAAGTGCAATAAAAATGAGGAGCTATTTGTTTATGTTTAACCAAGTTAGAATAATGCTCTTTGTACCTTTTTCCATGTTTGTGTGTGTGTATGTTTGTTATCTTCACTTTTACTTATCTTAAGGTTGTGTCAATCAGCAAAACTTTCACGTTTAAAAACTTTTATTAAACTAAAACTACTTTGCAAAATATATTTAAAAAAATAAACACAATTTTAATATTTTGAAAATATCAAAAAATTTAAAAGTCATCAAAGTCTGAGTCACCAGATTGAGATCAAAGTTCAAGTCAATAAAATATTAAGGAAAAAAAAAGGTGATGTGAGTGAAATTTCAACAGTATTCCCAAAGTTAAATATATTTCTTAGTCATCAAATAGGCTACACCATTCACAAGGAAGAGTTGAATTTTTGAACCTAACAGAAGCTTCACTCCTTTTTTTTCATGTGTATTAGCTTCTTCAAATGTGTGACATTATGTTGATTCTAATTTTGTCAAGTTCACCATTTCAGCTTTTGGTGAGGGATTCAGGTTTGGCTTGTCATTCACATTAATAGCTTCAAGTCTTGACACTGATTCTAATTCTTAATCTTTTAATAATTAAAACTTTTTACATTTATACCATCTCTAATACAAAAACATTTGGAAGTATCTAACAATAAAAATGGTCATGTACAGATAAAATACTTAATCAGAAAGTTGAAACAATACAATGTATTTTATTTGTCAAGCAGAAAATGATCAAAATACATATATTAAATATGTTTTATGAATACAAATAGTTTGAATACTGAATATATTTTGAAAATAAAGAATTTGTTCTAGTTACTTTATAACCTCTATAACCAGAACTTGTGTAAAAGTAGAGTCAAGGATTAATGCTATTAAGAACCAATAAAAAAAATTAAAATTAAAAAAAAAAAAAGAAAATGAATTTAAAATCTGTAACAAAAAATGATTTAGTAGACAGCAACACCAGTGACCTATTGAATCTTTTTAAAACATATTGATATTCAGCCTATACCTAAATCAGAACTTGTTCATAGGAGCCTCCAAGTTTACATAAAATAAGGGCTACTAAATACATTTTTAATAGTTTCTACTCAGTTGCCATCTTTAAGATATGCTGCATTGAACTAGGAAATATGGCTAATTTCAGAGTATCAGCTTTTCTAATCTGTATCATGGATACATATACTTTCAGTGAGTAATTTTTAATTCATGCTAAAATTATGTACATAATTACTTAAAACCTTTATTACAGACTGAACTGTTTTCAAATCAAAGTTTGAAAATGACCTGATATTGAACACTCTCCAAACTCTGTTTAAACTTAATGACTCATTAATTTTCATGCATTTTGCTACCACATATACCAAAATACAACTTTACATTTCAACATCTCAAATAAATCTTTTTCCATATTATTAAATTTCTTTTATTAAATATTCACTTCTGCTGTTGTCATGTGAGTACTTGCATTATTCTTTTGCCCTGTTTATATCACTTAACTCTACAAGACAGAATGTAGGAGAAAAGAACAGCTAATAAAATAACACAAATTCTCATACACTTGGTGAAGTACCTTATATTTCCACATATAGGATGACCTTTAAATTCCAAAAATAATTCTTAAAAATTGGGGGTCATCTTATACAACAATTCTAAGTTTGTCAGTAGGCTAACCTTGGTCTCAGTGCAATAACTAATAACGAACATGAAAAGATTCACATTATCAAATAAATTGATAATAAAAGTAATAAAACCATTTCTACCTTATATATTACAGGAATAACTTCATAATAAATTGTCTATTTGAAGAATAATTCCATATCAATGAAATCAACTTGTATCCATGCAAGATCAGTTGAGAAAATATAAACATTGATTTATGATAGTGTTCACAGCAATGAAATGTACTATTATCATACTGTTGTTAGTGGTATTTTATGATTGTTGATGAAGTATAAGTAAATGGCTTTTAGTACACCAGGCTTTTTGTAACTGTTTAGATATAGGAAAAGAAGAGGAAGAAGAATCAGTATTTGCAAGAGATGTGATGAAACATAAAACAATGGTTTCCCTTTGATGTGTGTAGGAAAAACATGATATAGAATTGGTTTTGTTATTTTGTTTATTTTGATTTTCTAAGGATACAGTAAGTAGCAACATTTCCAATAACAGCATCTTTATATAATCAATAAACAGTCGTCTTATACGTATAGGACAAATTCATGAAAATTTGCTATATTTTTTACCTTGTCTTATGTAAAAGTTGCCTTATACATGGAAATATATGGTAGTTAACTTCACTATTTTAACCAAAATTATTTTATTAGTACATGTGCCTTGAATGACACAGTCTAGTGGTAACTCAATATGACCAGGTCTCATCTAAAACATGTACCAATGCCTGTGATTATAAGACATCCTAAAATATTGTCAAGTAGTAACTGAAGAACTAATTTAGATTATCCAGGCCTTTTGATATTCTATAACACATTCGGATTTTACTTTCTTTAAGCACATCTTATCATTAGCATTACATTAAAAGATATAACTAAATTATTCAATAAACTTGCTACTTACCCACAGAGCCTTTATCAGATGCTTCACTGTTTATAGAATTCTGAAGCAATACCTTTAAATTGCTGTAATAAAAATCATTACAGATTAAAATTATACTCAATACATTTGTAAGTTCACAAGAGGCATCTCTATGTTGTACAAGAAATTAAACTTTTTCTTTTTACCTGGAAAAAAATTAATAGAAAGGATTAATTTGAAATTTGAAAATATGGACAAATCAAGATAAAGAAAATAGTCTAACTTCTTTCTTAATGAGCACATTTATGAAATTCTCTTAAATACTTATAAAGTAGGTGTGCATGTTGGAATGCATATGTAATCTATATTGTATATTAAAATATATATCGAAAATTCAATTTTCATAACCAAAATTGAACCACTTCATTTACTTGCTGCAAGTGTATGAAGAAGTTCAATTGTTGAAACAATATTGAGCATGCTAATAACTATTCTCAAATAATTCAATTTTCAAAAACTTTCAGGTCACTAGAAAAAAAAATTGTTGAAAATTTAAAAATCTGTATGATATTTACTAAAGAAAAATTAATAATGAAAATCACTAATAACACAACTAGAGATATTTGTATCCAATGCTTATTTTACAGTTAGAAAAATTATGAAGGTAAGTGAAAAATTATTCGCACTTTCACCATAACACACCCTTAGATAAACATGTGAATAATTTTTGACTTCCTCTCATAATAATGAAAATCAGTAATAATACAACTAGAGATATTTGTATTCAATATTTATTTTGCAATTGTTAGAAAAATTAACAATGAAAATCAGTACTAATTCAATAATACTGTTGGATAAAAAATAATCATGAAATATTAACTGATCTAATTTTCATTTGTATTTTCGGTAAGTAAAAAGGTAAAACTTAGTATATATAAACATGCATAAGTATTGATCAGTTTAATGCTTTTTTTTCACAATCACTTATTTAATACATTTCATGTAGCAATTTTTCTTTAAGTTTTATAATACTCAGTATGAAAACATAACCTTCTTTGTATAATAATCTAATAACAGCAAATTTTTAGTGAAAAATCATTTTCATAATACAAAACTGACAGTTCTCATTTGCTAGAGTAATAGCATTTAACTTATGATAACTTTTGTTAGAGACATTGAGTGAAGACAATTAAGAATAATGTTCATTTTAACATCCATATTATAGGATAAAAAAAAATCTTCTCAGCAATTATCAACCAGCACTTATGCAGGTGTCAGCAATTAATGCCATTTAAAAATAAAATGTCCTTCCTATTTTGATCTCTGACCTATGCTGAATACTTAAAATCTCCTATTGCAAAAAAAAGAAAAATCTTTTCACATGGAATTAAAAAAAAGTAGAGAGTATCTTTTGTAATGTAATTGAAGTTATTTTAATTTTTTTCTGAGAATCAAGCTTATGTAAGTTTCTTTTTAAAATGATTTTAAATTCAGAATTTTAAGATTTCAATAAACAGTATTAGTGACAATTTCTGATAAAATATAAAATGTTAATTTCAAAAAGAAAGACTAATTCTGATTTTAAATTATGAACATGATTAATGTTTTTGTAAAAGTAATTAGTTTTTGGAAACCAATTGCAATATTTTGAAGAAATAAAGTTGATAAAAAAATGGAAATTATACAAGACTCAGTATTCTAAGAAAAAGTAAAAACTAAAAAACAAATTATTGCAGTATGTTTCTTAAAAGGTGTCATTATCAGCTATTATGAATAAGCATATTATAAAAATATTTGCTACATTCAAATTGGATCTAGTAAAATATCAAGCAAATGTAAATGAACTCAAGCTCATTGGATATAAACTAACAAGGATTTCTCAATTTGTGATTAGGTAGAAGAAACAAGTGCACTGAGGCGAATGAAGAAAACAGTAACCAGCGAGTAAATTCAAGCTCCCAACTGGTATTTCAAACTTGAGTCGTTCCTTCCTGAGTTCTGTCTCAAATCACACTAACTGCCCGTTCTAGCTGTCAACCGTGAACGATCCCTCGAAGAACTTCCCGACTTGGAAAAAAGTAGTTGTTTTATAGTTGTTCATGTACCCCATAATCCCTTGCGTCTTCATGTGATCCCATAATTCATTGCGTCCATGTCCCATAATACATTGCGTCCATGTCCCGTTGCATTTGGATAAAAATGCGATGCCAGTCCCCCCTCATTCTTTTATGTTATCTGGGCGAGGATGGATTCGTGGCAGCGGTAAGTGCTTTTTCTCTCCCTCATTTCAACTGCAGTAGCTTTACATGCTAAGCAAATAGGGGTCTTTTTGGCGGGAACAAGGCAAATCGCGACCAGTTGTGCTAAATCCCAGGTTCTGTCTCATGTCCGCCACACTCCCCCCCTGATCTCCGGATCACACAGATGACAGTGAGGACAACGGTCTTTTGTTCAGGTGCTCCTCGAAGGGGATTGGTTGAATTTCTTCATCAGAGGAGCTCTCATTGAACCGTCCCGATCTATTGGCAAACTACCGCTATCGGAGTGATTGGTTGTTGAATCCAACTCTATGTATATTGGCTGTTCACTATCCTCCGTGTCTTCTTCCGTCAGTTGTGGGATTCGAGCCCAAAAAGGGCGCAGGTCTCTAACATGCCGATGAGGCGTTCCATCAACCCGCACTGACTGCTGACTCACCACCTCGGTCACCGTCCGGTTCCAAATTTGGTCATGCATTTACCACGTGGAGTCTTAACCCAGACAATGTCCCCTTTCTTGTATAAGAAGGTTATTTGTGATTCAGGTAGGGGCGTCACGTTGATGCCTCTCACCTGGACGTGGTGTGTGTGCAGTACATCAGCCGGTGCTGTGGAAGGTGAAAAGGTTGTCCTTAGGTGTGACGTTATGCCAGTAAACCGCTTCCAAGACTGAACAATTTTTCCTGGCATTATGGTTTTGACGCTTCTGGTTGGTTCAATGCCATTTTAGACAACACGTAAATAAACACCGGAACCTCAAATGCATGCCCAGCTGTTTTAAATTCCTAAATTGTCTGCAAGTGAGAATGGTGTCATTGTCAGTCAGTATTTCAGTCGGCGGGCCTCGTTTGGAAGACTGTTTTTAAGCTGTGAATGACACCAGCAGAGTCTTGCCATCTCAGTGGCCGCCCATACTGCAAAACAGGAGGGACCTCAGTCAATGAGCGTGAAAATGGCTACCATTGCAATGGTTACGTCCATTGCTAACCTGCTCAGTTTTCTCACACTCAAATTTCCTTTCTTCCAATGCACTGGTGCTGGATCGATCGATTGGCAGGCTTCACAGGTTCTAACGACAGATTTTACCAGTTCCTTAGACACCGTTGGATCTACAGTCCTAGCAAAGTACATTGTTCTTTTAACACCTGGGTGCCCACTCTGCTGGTGGATGTGGGTCACCTGACGTTTGCTCAACTGGCTCGTTGCAGTGACACAACTCACTTGCGGTTCTCCTCCTTTCTTGTGCATCTTCAACCAGTGTTGCAGCACTCTGGTGAGGCTGTCTTATTGGTTCTGACAAGTTTTTTTACCAACGTCACAGTCATAGTCGTGCGTACCCCTCCACCAAAGCTCGCAGTGTCTCTAAGCGCTGCCTCATCAGCATTTCACCCGCTGCCTTCGTGTTCCGCGCGTCCTTTCTGTCAGGGTGTCAGACACCCACCGATGCACACATGCTGAATCGGTGACCACACATGCATAACTGGTGCCTGCCACTGGGGGCAAGATTCCGCCCTTGATCACGCATCAAGCTCAGCAAAGATAATGTGTTTGGCATCATTGGTTGGGGCGCAACCAGCAAGCATCTTCCGATGCTCCCATTCACCTCTAGTGCTACTCCGTGTGAATAGGCTTGCATCCACCCAAACTGTCATTTCATTTGCCGTTCACACACCAGTCTCCCTCAGGATTTGATTATCTGAATAGAAGGATGTTTTCCTCAGCATCGTAAGGGGTAGGGCATCCTTTTCTCTCCCCCATTTCAACTTAGAGTATACTTTACATGCTAATAAATGCAGTTGCCTCTTTTTGGCGGGACAAGGCAAGTTACCGACCAGTTTGTGCTAGGAATCCCAGGTTCATCTCGGGTCACCTTACAAAATCTTTTCTGACTTTTTTACTTCCAGTCAAGTTTGATCTTCAAACTTTAAATGCAATGTCCTTAGTTCATCTTCTGTCTACTTAATTCCGGTTCTTTACAGATTAGTTCTAATCTGCAAATAATGTTTCTCATTTCCTTATATTCCTTCAGAAGATATTTTAACCATGCAATAAGTGGGCACTCTTAATTTCCTGCCAAAATGATTAAAAAAAAAGCCACAACTGACTTAAAAACAAAAGATGCCATTGTCAGGCCAAAACCCTGATAAAAATAATGCATATATAATTTTGGATGACCACTTATTTGAAAAAAAAAACAGCAACACATGATGGAATCTGTGGTCTACGCATTTATATTAATCCAACAGCGATCGTCAGAAACTTTATAAAATTCTGTGAATTTCTGCTCATAACATCAAATAATGCTGAAGTGGGATCCCTACAAATAAAATCAATGGAATTACCAACCAGGATACGGACCTTCTGTTTGTTAAAATACATAAATTTGGATTATGAATTAATCCTTTCCCAGATGGGCTCCTCATTTCTCATTTACTATTTTAAAAAGTAGCCATCCATTAATATTATTACCACCATGCTAGTTCTTATCAAATACCGTATCCCGGACTCATCAATTTCTTCAAATCTTTAAGACACTTTATTGACTAAACCAAGGTGAATGATGTCGAATTAATTCCCCAATGCAGTCCCGTTTTTGTTGGGTTAAACCATTAAATATAGGCTTGTTTATAAACAATGCATTCCACCTCCATCTTTCAAACCTAATATTCTCCTGATTACACAATTAAACAATCCGAGCACTTTGATTGCATCAATCATAAAGAAGATCAATGTTCAGCAACGCCCTAAACTACCAGGTGTTAGTCACGGGCTGATCCCTCAAACAAAGCTTCTCAATTATTATATGTCTTGTGGTGAAAACAAATCAACTTGAAAAACCTCTCTTCCTGCTTCCAACCTAAAATATATCTTCTCTATGTGAGCATCCCGAATCCATAGATTTGCACTTTATCCATCTAAAAAAACTTGGAAATCTTAAATGGAAAAAATTCTGTTTTATACTGTTCGGTATACAATAATAATACATTGTTATATAAAAAACCACATTCTGAAAAACACCTGTCATCTAATTTTATTAATGAATGTCTACCTAGATGCAAATAGACCTCTGAAAATTTCCTCATGAATGCTCAAGAATTCCTCCACTTGTCTGTTATTCTTTAAAGAACTTATGGCAATATAAAACAGATGATAGTCAATAACGATTTCAAACCATCTTATAGGGGAACCTCAATTTAGATTATTTCTCTCTAAATTAAGCAATAGTAAAGATTGAACACCTGGAAAAACAATAATCATAACTATGAAAATAGCCCTTGCTCGGGTCATTATAAACATGACAAATTTCCCCCTAGAAACAGCTTTAAGAAATATACAACATGATTCAACCCAGAACAAGAAATTAACATACCATTTATTATAAAAAATTTGGCGGTCAACCTCATTGCCGCCAAACAATTCATTTCAGCCAGGAATTCATCCAACAAACTATTTCAACAATATTTATGAATTTACGTCCCATAATGGTGAAAACAAATTAAATTTGTCAGTGGATTCATGCAGTCATAAGGGCCTATTAATTTGTTCCGTCTGCCTCTTTTCTGGTTAGGTCCATTAGGACATGGGGGACCTACCAATCTCTAAAGGCAAGAGACTCTCGAAATTGTCCATGGCACAAGTTCGAGAAACCAATTCTAATTTTAAATCCATTCAACAATGGCCACAATGTACAATGAGCTCTGAATTCTTACCATCAACAATCGGACGTCAAATGAACAAAAACCTTCCATTTGGAAGAATCAATAGCTGAAAATACTCTGATCCGAATGAAGAAAACTTGCAACCAGTACAAGTAAATTCAAGCTCTCCCAGCTGGTATTTCAAACTTAATCAAGTCATTCCTTCTTGAGTTCTGTCTCAAAAATCGCACTAACTGACTTTTCTAGCCGTCAACCGTGAACGTCACTTCAAGAACTCTACCCACTGGGAAAAAGTAAATTTTTTATATTTGTCCATATACCCATAATCCTTGCGTCTTCATGTGATCCCATAATTCATTGCATCCTTAAAACCATAATGTCCATATAATGCATCATTTTATTGGATAAAATGCAAAACAAGTCCCCCCCTCATTGTTTTTTACATTATCTGGCCGAGGATGGATTACAGCAGAGCGGTAAGTGCTTTTTTCTCCTCATTTCAACTGAAGTAGCTTTACATGCTATGCAAATACGGGCTTTTTTGGCAGGGGAAAAGGCAAATCGCGACCAGTTGTAATAATTGGTTCTGTCTCATGTCTACCATAAGACAACAATATTCTATTTTTCACTAATAATTTTGAGGTTTTAATAATCAAAAAATATATAATTAAGCTTTATTTTTTAAATGAAAACTAATTTAATGCAAATAAATTATTTTACAATTAATAAATGTAGTAATATTAATAAAATTATAGTAATAATAATTTTATTAACCAATATCTTATATTACAATGAAAAATATTGAAAATTTCCTTCCCTGATGTAAGAAAATATGAATACACCTTTTACCCCCTCGCAGTAATTTGATTTTGGTGTCAGCCATAAATACAAATCTTGTCATAGTGGAGGAACAGGGATGTGAATATCTTGATGTTATTGGCCTGGAAAAAAAATACAATTACCACCACTTGAAAACCAGTCCATTACCATTGGGTTGCTAGATTGTCCTATCGGTTACTGTAGTCCAAAATAGCCCAGAACTACTTTGAACAAATCAAAAGTTTCTGGGACATGGTTACATTAAAAATGAAATTTCAAGAATGATTTTTCATTTTTTAAAATTAATTTTATCCAGACTATTGAAAATTCAGTGGAGGTACCTATATAAAAGAAATAAAGAAAGAATCAATTTATATATATATATATATATATATATATATATATATATATATATTGTAACTTACAGTAGAAATTTAATTTTTTTTAATAATAAAAACTATTCTGAGTTGGCTACCCTTCATGGACCACCAAAAATATCATTGTGGACTCCCAATTTGTTATATTTTTGCCTGTGGTTTATTAGGAATTATTGATTATTGAGAATTTTATTTAGCTATCAAGTTATTAGAAATTTATACTCTTTTGTTTTAATGCATTTACAAATGAGTACAGATATTTTTTGTTAAATATTCACACACATTTTGTATTTATATATATGTAAATGAGATCAAATAATTTAAATAAAAGGACAATGTATGGAGCAGTTCCATTACAATTAGTTTTTTGTAACAGCCAGATGTTACTGAAGTGGAAGTCATTAAGAAATCTTCCTGTGTCTAGTTTAAATTATATCACATGAAAAATGTCTTCAAAGGAAGAAAATGAATAAATTTTGTCAATCACTGCAACTATTTGTGGAATGTAAAAATTTTAAATTTACATTTTATTTGATTTTCTTTTCCTATTCCATCTTCTTTTGGGGGACAAATTAAATATTTTACAATATTTTTACCCCCTGACATTCCACAATATGTGTGTGTGTTGATTTTTGTGTATTTGAAAAATATATAAAAATATTATTTTGAGAAATATAAATAGAATTGAATTAAAATAATTTCTGGAATTGATATCAAATTTTTAAGGGTTAACTTAACCTTTTTAGTTTTTAAATTTTTTTAATCCAGTAGCAATAAAAAATCCTTAGAAGAATCCAGAAAATTGATTTATAGCATTTCAATTCTGAAAAAATCAAGAATTTTCTTTCTAATATTGAATATGCATTATAGATTCTATATTCAATATGAGAAAGTATGATGACAGTGTTGATACTTGAAGGGAACAATAAACATAAAATTAAAAGACTTCATTCTAATTTCTTTAAAAAACTTTTTTTTTTTATTTTTTTAATCATTGAATCCCAAGCAAGAAATAAATCTACTAAATACAAGGGTTTACTGGGTGTAAGAAAGTGAATTGAGAAATGAAAAAGAAAATTATTCATTTGAGAGATGTATAATAAAAGAACAGGAATACAAGAAGACAGAAGATATAATTGACCTTGGAAGAAATCATAAGAGCCTACCACAAATGAGAAATGAAAAGAAGAAAACTGTTAACATAGAACTGCTGCATTGTTAAAGCATTGTTGCCTTCCATTATAAAATATTTGAGACCTTGCTTCTAATCTGCCATTTGCACTTAAAAAATAATTATAAAAAGGGTGATAAGTTTTTGGATCAATAATTTGAAAACATTTATTAATTTAATTATGCATCATGGCCAGGATACTATGGCTGTAGGAAAGTTTTAAAACAAAGAGAATGCCAGGTCAAGACCATGTAAATTCACAAAGGACATTATAAATATAAAAATATGAAATCATAAAATAATATACTTAACATATTGGGGGCAGCATCTAAAGTATTCCTGTCTACTAAGACGCTTGCTAATCCCATTTGTGTTTTGTTCCAACACCCACAGAGTTTGTGGTTTATACCGCAACTATGTTTAATTAAGGGAAACTTAGAATGTTTCTGGGAGAGTGTGTTATCTAGTGTGACCAACAATCTGAACCATGCCAATACCTCAAACCCTCAGTCACAATGACTTGTGACCATTGCCCCTTAGCTATCAATGGCCTTCAAGGGTTCTGTCTATCCAATTTCACTCACAAGGCTTGGGTCAACCCATGATTGATTTTCAGACACTTTCAAAATAAACAAATGATTAGGATAAACCCAAAAAGACCAATAGCATCAGGAAGTTACTTCCAGACAAATCAACTGGGGATGAGATTCAAACCTTTCTTATGGTCAGAAAGCAAACCTACTAACCACTTATTCATGCACCCATACCAATATATATTTATCTTCTTACATAATTTATGCTCCAAACAAGTACTGCAATAAAACATTTGCATTTTGCATAGGTTATATATTTTGAGTGGTCTTGAATTTTTAACCTTTTTGTCACATTCAAGAAAGAATTTTTGCTTTTTTAAATTCAATAAAAGTAAAAATATCCAAAAAACATAACACAAAACAAAAGAAATTAAAAAGCAATGAATTTTTGTTCTCCCCTTTAAATTATGAGATATTCCATTGTTATAGTAATCAAAAGTCATTACCAGATTATTATTTAGAAGTAGCAAAATCCAAATGCTACAGGCCCTGCACTTTTGGAAGGTACAAACATTAAATACTTTCAATTTAATCATTGAAATCAACATCTTAAAATCTGGCATTGTTAATGTTAGCATGTTTTTTTTAATGATTTCATTTTAAACAAGTTAATAAAGCCACTAATGGCAAAAGGTTTAAAAGTGTGAAAGAATATGAGAAAAAAAAACATTATTAAAGAGAAGCAATAAAAGAACAGGAATTAAGAAAATGGAAGATGTTGGGGAAATGCATTTTTAATTAGGAAGGAATTTCAGGTAACAATATATCAAGGTTATTTAAATCTTCTTAAATATAAATAATAATATTTGCCTTTTATATTTTTGGGGTTTGTTTACAAATGTTGAAAGAAGTCACTTGATTTTATAAACTACATCAATGTATTAAATTTTTATGATTTAATTTTAATGTGTATTGTTTCTACAAGCATAAATCTTATTTATTTATTATCTTGATGTATTAGCCTCTGTTACCAATGCAATGGAATATCTCATTATTAATAGGAGATAAGGCTCAAAACTTTAAAATATAAAATCACATTGTTTTTTTATATTATTGAATAAGCAAATAGTTTAGCTTTTAAAAAAGGGTTTCGGGGGCCTCGGGACACTCAAAAACAAAAGAA
>CAHIKZ030003211.1:0-143842 GCA_903632075.3 Acanthosepion pharaonis
CTGAAGCATACTGGTCACACCTTGTGTCAAACTGAATCCAGAGGAAACTTCTCAATATGACACTTACTGAAACCAACAAAAAGACCCTAACCATCTTCATTTGCTTTTGTGGAAAAATAAATGAAATTACCTGCACTTATGGGGCATCCGTCAGATGTAGAAACTGAGTGGTTGATGGATTCTAGTTTATCAAAGCAAGGCTGCTTCAGAGCACTGATTTTGTAGTCTTTTGTTACCAGAAGGGTGGGATGCACAGGTCTGCTCCTTGTTATTTAAGGTCTGCCTTCTTTTCCTTTCAGTATCTTTCTTTATTTTTTGAGGACATTTGCAAACGGAGTTATTTCTATTATTTGATCCCTGTTTAAAATTGGGATGCAAAACTAGGTGTGTTTTGCAATCACTTACTGCCAGACCGACTTTGATTACTCTTGAGTCAAAGAAATTTTTGACATTTTGCAAAACAACCACTCATGCTGTGTTACTTCCTTTCATTACTGTTGTTCCTGAAGTGTGGCGATATGGCAGACAACCAAGATGTCTTGCTCAAGTAAATCTGTCTTAAGGATGAAGATCAGTTGTAGGCTGAAGCTATTACATGAAAAGGTTGTTACCACTTGTATATACTCTGTATTTTCAAGGCCAAATACTGGAATATGTGATGGAGATCGACAAATGATGGGTCTATTTTTTTGTCTTCTTTACATCAAACAGAGAGACAGGCCTGTGCGTGTCCACTCCTTGAAATATCTATACCCTTTGAAACTCTCCCTGTCTCCAAAGGTGAATCGGGAATTGATTCCCCCTCTCTCTCCTGCAACTCCTGGGAATGATGCTTATTCAGGCACCCCTTCCAGAGATGAGATTAATGTTTGGCTTTGTCCTATCTGCAATGCCCTTCAGGGAGATATGGACATGATTGGTTGTGACCCCTGTGATGAATGGTTTCATTTCATGTGCGTGAGAATAGACAGGCCTCTACTGGAGAGGCAGAAGTGGTATTTTCCTGAGTGTGCCCCGCGAAAAAGACAATGTGGTAGAACCAGTTTGCTTCCAGCATAACTTTGCCAGTCCTGTGTGACACCTGAAACTGGACCTGACAATAGAATTATAACTAGGGGACAGAGTGAGGGTACCCTGAACTACAGTTACCTCCAGGTGACCCGTGATGACAGGTTAGCACCTGTTAGTCCCCAATCAGGGTTATGGCCATGCTTGCCATAATGGCGTCAGTTGGATTATTATGCGTCCTTCATGGAATCCAGGTGCGCCTGTGATTTCTCTTCTTTTTCCGTAATTCTTCTTATAGGGCGACTGTCAGATGTAGAAACTGAGTGGTTGATGGATTCTAGTTTATCAAAGTAATTCTGCTCCAGAGCACTGATTTTGTAGTCCTTTGTTACTGGAAGGGTAGGATGTGCAGGTCTGCTCTTTGTTATTTAAGGTCTGCCTTCTCTTCCTCTCAGTATCTTTCTTTATTTTTTGAGAAGGACATTTGTGAACAGAGTTGTTTTGTGCTCTACTTTCTATTATTTAATCCCTGTTTAAAATTGGGACATGAAACTAGGTGTGTTTCACAATTTCTTACTGCCAGACTAACTCTTATTACCATTGAGTCAAAGAAATTTTTGACACTTTATACATAATGTTGGTGCCCTTGTGGAGCTTGAACTATGAAAATATCAAACATTGAAACAAAATTCAAAGAGAAAGGTTTGAAACATAATATAAAATGACAACAATATTCCCAAAATAATTTCATTCATTTGTGAATTAATCCTGAAAATTTCATTAGAATCGGATATTTGATTTTTGCAAGAACTTCCAAAACAATGTGTTTTTACTGCAAAAAAACACTAAATTTTCCATACTAATCTTTGGCCCAATTATTGACACAAGAAAAACAACCCAAAACTTAGAATGTGCTAGAAAGGATTAGAAAATTTAATAAAATATTAAAAAAAAAAAAAAAAAAAAAAAAAATACTTTGGTCTTTCCTCTTAATAATATAAACATTTTGACGATAAAACTTTGTTTTTCATACTCTTTTTTTGAAGGTACCTCTATTAAACAATGTTTAAAAGATGTAGACATTATCATGAGAACCTATTCATTTGAGAAAAATGATCAGTGTGGCAGAGGGAGATTTTTGATTCAGAAGATGAGAGAAAATGCTGCTGCTGCTGCTGCTGGTGTTCATTGACTCTACAAAATATAAAGTGGATAAATGAATTCAAGATAAAACCTTCACAATTTGTTGAAAATTGAGTTGTGAGAAAATGAATACTTTAATAGACATTGATGTGTACATCAAATCACGAGAGAATGCTCATCCAGTATTCCATGAAGCTGGTCCAGTTCTATACACATTAAAGCAAAAACTTGAAGTGTTAGACTTGATAGTGAGGTTTGGCACTCTTATTCAAGTACAATGTTCAGATTGGGAAATGCTAAATGTTCCCATTTTAAAAGAAGATAACACCATAAGGGTATATAGGGAATATAAAATTGCAATAAACCATAACTACAATATATTACAGATTCACATTCTAGCCTCTTTTCTAATCCTCATCCCAACTTTTTTCCTTATTGATACTATGGGGAAAATTGTGAAAATAGCCTACCTCGGAAACGCCTGCAAATCTGTGCGGTGTGCAAACTCCAGTTTTCTAGGGGTAAAAGGAACCAAAATGGCGGCGCCCATATTTTATGCCGGGCAGTCTCGGTCAGTTAACGCAAAATCTCGTTGTCTCCTCGGCTGTATAAAGCAGGCGCGTTTTGCTGTTTCAGATCAGGCACGGGTGAACACAAGGGTGGCTGGCGAGATGCTGGTTAGGCAACGGCTGGGCATTTTGCGATCGCTGGTGGAAGAATATGGATTGACCATAGACGTGACACTCATACAGTCCTGTCAGAACCGTGCGGATTGCCTCACCAGAGTATTGCACAGGTGGCTAGAACTGCTCAGGAGAGGAGAACCGGCACTCGAGAACTGTGCAGTGGTAGGGAGACGACTGGACGAGGACCAGGTTGCCAATACCCATCGTCAAAGCAGACATCCGGGCGTGAAACGAACTCTGTACTTCGCCAGGTTAGTCGACCTGCAGGTGTCCAGAGAAAGCGTTAAATCCGTTGTGAAGGCCTGCACAACCTGTCAGTCGAGCGATCCAACACCCGTTCACTGGGAAAGAGGAGAACTGAGCGTGAAGAGCAACTAGAGCAGACTAGCAATGGACATAACTCACTACAATGGTGAGAATTTTTAATGCTTATTGATTGCGGTCCTCCAGGTTTGCGGTATTTCCGGGCCATGCCAGACAAGATGCGACACCGTCATTCGACTGTTGGAGAATATTTTCCTGGAGCGAGGCCCACCCATGGAAATACTGATGGACAACGATACTGCATTCACCTATAAAGACTTTAAAGAATTTGCGGACAATTGGGACGTGCATCTGAGGTTTTGATGTGCCTACTCGCCAAGTGGAAATGACATCGTGGAAAGAAACCACAGAACCATCAAGACCATCGCAGCCAGGAAGGGTTGTACAGTATCGGAGGCGGTTTACTGGTATAATGTCGCCCCGAAAGATAACGTTTCACCATCCACAGCGCCGGCTGATGCACTGCACAAATATCATGTCGAAGCCAACCCGCTGCCTGAACTAGAAGAGTGACTGGAGGGAGATTGAAAAAAGGAAATGTTGTTTGGGTCAAAAACCCACGCGGCAAGTGTACGACAAATTACGGCACTGGACGTGTTATGGAAGTGATTAGCCTGTAATCTGTGAGAGTTGATGGGGTGCGTCGTCACATTAAAGACTTGCGACTGGTGATGCAATCACTACCATTACTGAGCGATGAAAGCGATTCCGAGTCTGAGAATAGTGAGCGTTTGATCTGCCTTGAGTTAGACCTGCAGGGCAGTGATTCTGATAACAGCAGCCTCCCGGCGGACACAGTGCTTACCGACACTCAAACCACAGACGAGAACATGTGTGAGGATGAAGCTTGTGTTGTCCCCCTTCGGAGGGGGACTTGACAGCGACGATCGCCACCTCCTTGCCCTGTTTGTGATCATGAGATCAGTGGGGAGTGTGGGGAAAATTGTGAAAATGGCCTACCTCGGAAACGCCTGCGAATCTGTGCGGTGTGCAAACTCCAGTTCTCTAGCGGTAAAAGGAACCAAAATGGCGGCGCCCATATTTTATTTGCCGGGTGGTCTCGGTTAGTTGACGCGAAATCTCGTTGTCTCGTCATTCGCATGCAAATCATGGTCAGTCCTCGGCTGTATAAAGCAGGCGTGTTTTGCTGTTTCGGATCAGAGGGCTTTTGGCTCTTGAGAAGGTTGGATGTGCGACACCAGGTTTTTTTTGGTTACCCTTCTCACGGTTTTTTGTTCCTACCTGCTATCATCAGTTGAGTTGTTGTGTTACCTCCCACAGATATCTGTTATATATGTGCTTGTTTATATATTACTTACTTTCAATGAATTGTTCCTTATCAGAATAAAGGATATATTTTCTGACAAACAAGAGAGCTGGAAAATATAAAAAGGAGTTTGAACATCATTATCCTGTCCTTGGTGCCATGAATTCTAAGGGTGGTGCTCACAGCTTGTTGGAACCTTGTTCTTATCAGAGATAAGAATATATTTTCTAACGAATGAAAGGGCTAGGAAATTTGTATAGCAATTTTGGAGAGAAAAATTCCCGATATTTCTGAGCCTCTTGATCTCCATATATACAGAAAATCTTTGCTTATTTGGCAGTGAGAATTCAACAACAATCTGTGATAAGAGGTCGGTGATAGAGAACACCAGCCAACTTCAGAACCAGTTTCAACAAAGAAAATCTACCTGCTAAATGCTGTAAAGACAGACCGTCTGCCCACTACTAAAAACAAATTGAGATTTGCCTCCTTGCAACGAGAAGATTTCTATTGCCGGCCTAAAAACTCACTCAACTTCAAAATTTGTATCTTCCAACAGTTTCCTCCTATACAAGAACTCTAAAGAAATTCGAGTGTTTTCGACCCTTTTTTGTGTGCATGTAAACAATTTCTTCCTTTGTTGTTACACACCGAGTAGGAGTTTAAGTCTTTATTCTTCTATCTGAAAAGAGAAAAGTCAAGCTATTGTTTTTTTGTTTTTTTTTTAAATAACTTTGTCGCATTTTTAAACTCAGTCCTTTCATGTGGGGAAAAGCCGGGATAAATTTCCCACAATACAGCTTGGTTTTCATTTCATATTTTCGGTGGGGTGGGGATCATTACATTTTATATTTTTTTAGGGATAAGATAAAAAAAAAAAACAAAAACAACAAAAAACAATTTCACTTATCTCACCGTTGATTGAAAACTTAAAAAAAAATATTCCTTTATTTACCAGTCGGTAGATAAATAGAAAGGACCAATTCAACAGTGCCCGTGTCGCTGCTAAGAGGTAATTAAAAATCATTAGCAGTTTTTTAGCACGTTAAAATATAGGATAGATCACAAAACTTTAAAAAAAGTAATGTAATGATCAGATCACGTCACGTGTCCGAAACTCAATATAAAATGACAATTAAAAAAAAAACTGATGAAATTCAAGAAATATAAAAGGATATACAATTTTTTTAAAAATAGTAGAAAGAAATTATTTCTTTACAGTTTATTACGCCCATTTATTTAAGAAAAAAATAGCAGGGATAACAAATGTAAAAATCTTCCTTCAATATTTTTATTTACTACTACTTAAATTTAAATATTAAAAAAAAAATGATACAAAATTATATTACTCACTCACATTCGTTTGAAATAAGATTTCGTCTTTTTAATAGCCGGTAGGTAGGAAATCTAGTGTTTTTATTTTTTTCTGGTTTAATTGTTTTGTATTTTAGAGAATAAGCTTTCCAGGTAAAATAAGCGTGGCAATTGCTGATTGGAGTCAAGGGAGATAACTTTTCAAACTTCCGTTTTACAAAGTTTCAGTTCATTTAAACAAAAAACTG
Organism: Acanthosepion pharaonis; assembly: GCA_903632075.3. Classification (NCBI taxonomy): domain Eukaryota; kingdom Metazoa; phylum Mollusca; class Cephalopoda; order Sepiida; family Sepiidae; genus Acanthosepion; species Acanthosepion pharaonis. Next base: position 5,991 of record CAHIKZ030003211.1, read on the forward strand.
ATTACAAATACAACTGCAGTAGCTATATAATCATTCGCTACCACAATTGGTATTTTGTTCAGCTTATAATCAAATGTGTGTAAATAGACACACGTTTCACCGTGGAATAATGGTCGTACAAACTATAACTACCATGTACTTCGATCTACTAAGTGCTCCACATTAATTTATTAGTGAGAAGCTAAAAATTCAATTTAAAAATAACTTAGTTTTATTGCGGCTTATAGGATTATCAGTGCTCAGGAGAAAAAAAACATTTTTTTATTTATTTATTGGAGATAGACTGTTGAGGCGATGAAAAAAAAAAAAAAGAAAATTCATAAGATACGCTTTCTTAGAGTAGAAAATAAAAACTTCAGTTTGTGAACAAGAAAAAATATAATAAAGAGAGAAAATTAATATTTTCATTTTAAATACGAAATAATATTTTTAGTAAAATAAGTAATATTTTAAATTTAATTTGTAGAGTAAGTAAAAGTTAACTGTTTCAAATCAAATGACAAAAAACTGAAACACACCACAAAAAGGCTCCGCGCAGCGTTCCATTTTCAAACATATTTCAAAACATTTTCAAATTAATAAAAATAAAGTATAGCCAACCTAAAATCAGCTTTCGGCGCCTACACTAAACCATAAAAACCAGACATCCATTCAACTCAGCGGAAGGACTGACATAGCAGTAAAAAGCACTAGTCAACCTCACCATCCTGTCTTTCTCACCAAAGCAACAGCACACTCCCTTTGATATTGTTTGGCAACTCCACTTTCTCTATTCCTCACTGAAAGTGAAAGACTATTTATGTTCATTTCCGTTTCTTTCATAGGGAAGAATTTTCTAAAATACAAACTTTTATTTCGCGATAGTAGTTACAGTTAAGAATTTGTGTATTAAATAAATAATAAATAAATACTTTAGTCTCATTTTTATTCAACAAACGGTAACTCATGGAATCATTCCCCAACAAATAGTGACAATCCGATGAGAAAAGAAAACTGCATCATTCTCTAACACAATAGTCGTCTCCCTCCGCCTATTTTAGTGTCTTTTTAAACGTATCGACAAACAGTTCAGCCTGCTCGTTAATTCTTGGGTGATGAGGGGGCGGTGTAATATGTTCTATTGTTAATGATTTACAGAAAAACCTAAATTCACCTACCGTTAATTGTGTGCTGTTATCTGTAACGATAGTGACGGGCACACCGAATCTTGCAAAAATCTCGTGTAAAAAAATTTATAGTTTGTCGCAGTGTGCCCAAACACCACTCCCACCTTTTCTTAAACAACCCCGGATATGCCTGCCGGTAGAGAAAGGTCACGACCCTTGTGTGCTAAAAATAGCAACGACATCCTTTCAAACTGACAGAAACACACAAAACTCAATTTTCGCCACTAAACAAAAATAAAAGACCTTTAATTTCGAACCGAAATTGATTTAAATACAGTCAACAAACACCGAACACACTTTTGACTGTAATTAATACGGCCCCAAATTAATTATATTCATTTACTTGTTTAGCGTCACCGCTTCTCTTGTATGAACCGTCATATCTAGATCCCCGAGACTTCAGGGAGCAGTTGGACCATATCAGGACCTGCTAAGACTAACTTGGACCAGAACTTGACTAAGCCTTGACCAGCTTGGACATGTTATGACCAATCTTTGACCAGTGACCCTATGCGGAAACGCTCGGGTTTCCCACGAAAAACGACCTTGTGTCACATCTTGATCCCGTGGGAGTTAAGTAAATACCGCCGGCCAGGGAGCAGGAAGCCTCCCTGATTCTCGACTTTGACGCGCCCAGTCAAGTCGACCAAGCCCAGCAGCTGACGGGACCCAGCAGCAGTTGATCAAACAGTCCTTTTCAGGGCTAACTTCCGAAAGTCACTCGATCACCACTCACTCCACTCTTTGCTACTGCCTTCCCTCTGAGACGCCAGCTCACTCCTGCAGCTTCCAGCACTCCTGCAGTTTCCAGCTCACCCCAACAGCTTCCAGCGGCCTCCAGCTCACCCCTGCGGCGCTCTACTGACGTCCCGCTACCTATTCCAGCACCCGCTGACGATCTAATCCAGTGACCACTGACGTCCAGCCCCCGTTAACGTCTGGACACCGTTCCCGAACAAACGACCTCTGTCGTCTTACCATCCACCGTTCGCAAATAAAGACACGATTTCCATCGTCTACAACGGACCATCTGCGTTTGTCATCCTTCTTTGCTACTGCCATCTCCTTGCCTTTGTGTCCCCTATTTTAGTTGTACGGTCGATTGGCACTCACACTCACACCTCTCGGCCCGCTGCAACAAGTGGTGACCCCGACGTGATTTATGGACACAGGCAAACGGCTAGCAGAGAAGATGGCGGAACACACCGAAACAGAAATCAACTCATCAGCCGCCCTGATACAACTACCACCATACAACTCGATCAACACCAGGAGTTAGTTTATTCAACTTGAGGCGATATTTTCAGCACGAAAGGTCACACGTCAGGATACTAAATACGCCTCCGTGGTACAAGCCTTACCAGCATCAATCGTTGAAGAAGTGGAAGACATCCTTCTCAATACTCCGGACCAACTCCCATACACCTGCCTCAAAGAAGCCATCCTCAAACGAACTGGACGTTCGGGCAAAGACCATTCTTCAGGAGTGGATCGCAATTTTTGGCGTACCCAGCATCATCACCAGAGACCGCGGTGCGCAGTTCCAGTCCTCACTCTTTCAGGAATTCACTCAACTGCTCGGCGTCAAACACATCAAGACCACCGCCTACCATCCCTGTGCCAACGGCCTTGTGGAAAGGTTCCACCGAACACTAAACGCCTCTCTAACTACAAAACATCCCACCAGCAACTGGGTAGACGAGCTACCCCTAATCCTTTTGTCAATCCGCAACACACTCAAAGAAGACTTAGAATGCACTCCAGCCGAAATAGTCTTCAGTACAGCACTCTCTTTACCCGGCCAATATTTTGACGACACCATACCCAACCTAACCACTGCAAGTCCTTTCACTCAGGAACTTCGCCATAAAATGGCCCAACACTACCCAGGCAATCATCACCAACTATCCACGTTCCACAACAGCTTCAGGACTGCGAGTTCATTTTTGTCCGAAATGACGCGGTAAAGAAACCACTAACACCAACATACCAGGGTCCATTCAAAGTCTTAAAACGCTCTGAGAAGCATCTCACCATTGAGACGATATAATCCAGTGCCCACTGACGTCCAGCGCCCCTTAACGTCCGGACACCGTTCCCGAACAAACGACCTCTGTCGTCTTACCATCCACGGTTCGCAAATAAAGACACGATTTCCATCGTCTACAACGGACCATCTGCGTTTGTCATCCTTCTTTGCTATTGCCATCTCCTTGCCTTTGCGTCCCCTATTTTAGTTGTACGGTCGATTGGCACTCACACCTCTCGGCCCGCTGCAACAAGTTACCTTGGATATCGGTTTTCTATATTTTAATATTTCTGGCCATTTATTTAGTGTAACTAGATAGTATGCTCCATTTAACGGTTCTACGAAGTCTATGTGTATTCTGAACCATGGGATATCGGTTTTTGGCTATGGTTGAAATTTTATAAGTGGTGACTTCACTGCCAGAGCGCAATCTCTGCATGATTTTACTAAATTTTCAATGTCTTGGTTCATTCTCATTAAGGATTTCATCCTTGAAATTCCTAGATGTCCTATATGAAAATCTTTTAGCATACGTTTTTGCAACGATGATGGCATTACAATTCTTTCTGAGTACATAAGTCGATTATCGCATAATGAAAATGAGCTACTTCCAGTAATATTCCCCCTTTATTTTTTTCTTTCATTCTTACTTGCTTCTTCACTTTCATGATAAGGTCATTTTTTCCGATTTAATTCTCTCGCTCTATAATACATTATTTATTTCGTTTTCGGCTCTTATCGCTGCAATTACAGAGTGTCCTCTGGTGGTTCGCAGAATTTTGGTATCAACCTAGATAATCCGTCCGCATGACACAATTTTTTGGATAGTAGAAACTCCATTTTATAATTATAGTTTAATATTATAGTTCCTCAGTGCTGCAGTCTATTTGCTGTATGTGTGGGAATACCCTTTTTTGATCCATGTATGGACAACAATGGATGATGGTTTGTCTGTAGCGGGAATGTATAAATTTACGAAACATTTTATAACATATATGATGGGCAATGTTTCCTTTTCTATCTGGCTGTATTTTAATGACTGAAGCATGAGATATTGTTTTAGTTTTTCCGTCCTCACAGTATCACAGCTCCAATACACGAATCAGTTGCATCTGCTGCAACCACAATCTTTAATTTAGGGTCAAAATGAGCTAGTGACAAGTCCGATCTTTTTTTTGGTCGATTTGATTTCGAAAGTACTTTGAAATTTATATGACCAAGCCCATTTAATTTCTTTCTTTAGCAGGTTATTCAAGGGAGCCCTTGATTCATGCATGTTTGATATGTATGCATGATAGTAATTGGCAAACCCTAAAAATACTTGTAACTTTGTTACATTTGTTTGGGCGGGCATATCCCTTATTGCGCTCAACCTTGAAGGATCTGGTCGTCTTCCGTTCGCATTGATAATTTGTTCTAGATATTTAACTCTGGTCATAAACAGTTCACATTTTAATTCACTGATGTTAGTTAAAACTATAATCTTTTAATTCTCTCAAATACTTTTTTTTATATCTTCCGTATGCTGATTTCGAGTTTCGCTTTTTATAAGTACATCATCCAAATATGCTTGTGCACAATTCAAATCGGTAAGCATCGTGTCCATAATCTGTTGGAATATGCTTGGTGCTACCTTTATACCGAAAAGAAGTCGGTTACATTTGTATAGTCTTTTGAGTGTTAACTGTTAATAGTTTTGAGCTCTCTTCGTCTACTGGTACTTGTCCGAAAGATCCAACTTATAAAAAAAATTTACCACCATTTAAGTAGGCAAAAATTTCCTCTGGACTTGGTAACGGGTAGTTATATCGTTTCAAATTTTCATTTAATCCCGATTGTTATTACACATAAGACCAAATAGCGCACAATGCCAATAATAGGGAAAGGGGAAAGCTGGTCTTCATCTGTCTTATACTAAAACTTAGCTAGCTACAACCACTGACCCAGACATGCTGCAATAACCCTTGCACCAAAAATCCATATTCTTACTTACCATTCTTGCTACAACCACCATAATACCTCAGAGACTCTATGAAGTCCTAACTAGACCCTATATGTACAAATTTTGTCCTTTACAAAAAATTTATAAATCCCAATGAATATTTGCAATGATAAACAAAATTTATTTACAAGAAACAAAACAAAACAGTATTAGTAATCCCCCCCCACACACACAATCACTAAAGGTGTCAGAAACCTCTGTTAACCGGACCAAATTAATGCGGAACTTAATAAAAAAAATCACTCAGACAGCCTAACACAGAAACACACCATCACCCAAACACAACAACAATGACGAAAAATCACACCCGAAAAACGAAAGGCGTCCCGTAGCCACCAACTGACATTTCTGGTCACCTAACGTGGGAGGGGAGGGGAAAGTAAACAAAAAAGTGGGGGTAAAAATAAAAAGAGCCAATGAGCATACATACCCTAGCTAAGTTAACTTGGATGAAGAAAAAACTAAACAAAAAACAAACTTCATCCAGCTGAAAACACATCCGGTTCAGGTAAGATATGCGAAGCGTATGTCGACGAATCTCAACGCAAGGCACACCCAAACCACCCTCAGAAGGGTGATCTCGCGACATACCTTGGCAGCCTTGCCTCCACACAAGAAGTGAAAAAAAAACCTCACGAAATAAAGTGGCAGACGGGTTTGGAAGCACGGAGAGTCGATAAAGGAGAATCGGATAGATATGCGAGGCACATACTTCGGCCCTCTCCTTCAAGGAAAGATTCCTCCAGGACCACAGACGAATGCAACCTTGGCCTTCACCCGCACTTCAACCAATTCATTTCCAAGATGAGATCAGGAACGAACCAGTCGCCGAGTATCTTGATCGGCCCGTCAATCCAGAGGTAAGGTCCGGAAAGAGAAACCCCTTTTCACGCACTCAGCCGCAACTTATCGACGTTGATCTTGGCCCCTGTCACAGTCTCGTACCCTCTGATTTCTTTGCCGACTTCGTAAATCTCGGCTCTGCTCGACACAACAACCGAAACGACGTTAACATAGACGGAGTACCTGGCCGAGGTGGTAGCACCAGGTAGGGAAATTCTGCGCAGGACTTGTTCTGTGAATTTAAAAAGAAACACCTTTCTTCTGTCAGAATCCTCAAAAATATTTTTTATTGAACTGTGATTAAGTGTAAAATACTGTTTTAGCTTTACATTTATTAAATCACTTGAAAAAAAACATTCTGTCAATATAAAAACTTGGTTCTGTCATTCTCAAAAATAGTTTTATAGTGGTATGGAGCTTAATGTTAAAAATGATTTAACCACACCAAGATTAATGAAGGATGATAAACCCTTCACACGACTTCAGACACTCTTCTATTTTTAATTTAATTTTTCTCCTAATTTTATATATAAAAAAATTCTTGTAAGCTCGAAGTTTTATTTTCTTCTTCTCGGCTGACCGGCCAATTTCTGTGAAGGCAAGTTTTTCATTGGCCCAAAATAATTTCATATCATCTGACAAATTCTTTACCTTCTTCTTCTCAACTCACTGGTCAATTTCTGTGAAAGCAAGATTTTCATTGGCCCAAAGAAAATTTCACATAGGCTCGCAAATTCCTTTCTTTCACGGTCCTCCAAATTTGAATTTCGCATTCACTACGGTTTCTTAATTGAACTGTGATTAAGTATAAATACTGTTTCTGTTTTAAATTTATTAATACAATTGAAAAAAAAAGTTGCTTTGTCAATTTAAGTGATTCGGCATGATTAAAATTGTTTTTTTGCGGGGTATAATGGATGATTTAAAAAAAGACTTGTCTGTAGCCCTACAGTTTAGTACAACAATTTCATAAGACACTTTAGTTGAGATACTTTGAATTTCCTAAGGGGGATCCACCCAAATCACCACCTGTGGGCCCCGGAGACTCACTACATTAAAAACCTATCAGCATCACTGACACAGTAATTTAATTAAGTAAATGTTTATTAATCAATAATTTGTAAAATGTTATTTATGTTTAAATAATTAGTTTATTAAAGTATTAATTATTTTATTTATATAATTTTACGATATATTAAATAAATTAAAATACTACCTATTTGAAATGGAAGTATTAATATTTCCATTTAGCAAAATATTTGCTGTATTTCAAAACTAATTTAAATTGACTGAAAGCAGTTTGTGTTTTTGTCGTATGTCCAGAAATTGCTGTCGCTTTCTGTTTGCAATCAGTCTAGTCTCGTCGAAGCCTAGAAAAGCAGTGGCCTCCCACGTCCACTCGCCGGGTTTTTAATCGGTAGCGTGGTTCTCTTATGCAAATAAGTTTGCTGCATAAAAATGGCAGTAGGCGCACGCGCGACCGACTCCCAGAGAATGGTTCGACACGCGAGGCAACGAATTCGCTTTGCTCCTGGTAAGTCACTGTCACTCCTATTACACTCCCCCCTGATCGTATGATCACATGTGACAGTGAGGGGCTGGTCGTTTAACCCTTGCACTTCTTCGCGGTGGTATAACCATGACTTCCTCCCCGGCTGAATCGTCAGATGTGTCCTGGTCTGAATCATATTCCGGGGGATCAATAAGGTTCAAGTCTACTTCTTTCTCGCTTTCAGATGAGGTGTCGCTGCTGCTTGCACTGGAGCTTGGTTCTTGCCATTCATTACTCCCTGACGTTGTGTCACCGCCATCATCCGTTGGTAACAATGAAGTGAGCCGTGGACGTACATCTCCCACGTGTCGCGGTATCCCGTCGATGACTACCGACTGCGGACTGTTTATTCCCGTGACATGACCTTTCACAAACTTTGACGTGCAGCGTCCGTGCGGATTTTTTACCCAAACTGCGTCTCCTTCTTTATACCGAGTCGAAGTCGCCCGGTTAGGCGAGGGCTTAATGTCAATTCCTTTTATTCGAATTTTGTACGAATGCAGCAGATTGGCGGGCGCAGAAGAGGCAGACACATCATCCCTGGGTGTAATGTTATACCAATACACGGCCGCCATAATAGAGCAGCTCTTTCGCGCAGCAATCCGTTTGATTGTCCGATGACACCTCTCTACAATACCATTTCCAGATGGTTTGTACGCGCAGCGCGGTCGGAATCGGATGCCCCATTCTTCCATGAATTGTTTGAATTGCTGACTGCGGAATGCAGTGTCATTATCAGCCAGGATTTCCACCGGGGCACCACGTTCGAAAAACACCGACTCCAATTGCCGGATTACGTGTGCAGCGTCTTGCCGAATTAGTGGTCGCCAGATCGAAAACCGTGTGGGGCCGCAATCGATCAGAGTCAAAAAATGGCGACCGTTATAGTGTGTAATGTCCATTCCGAGACGACTCCAAGTTTCACGCACACTGAGCTCTCCCTTCTGCCATCGCACAGAAGCTGGATCTATTGACTGACACTGTTCACAACTTCGAACGACCGATCTCACTGCTGCTTTCGACACAGACGGGTTGATCCTACGTGCGAAATATAGTGTCCGTTTAACTCCAGGGTGCCCGCTGTGTCGATGAATCTCAGTTAACTGAGCAAGGCTCGGGTTTTCTACAGCAGAAGCACATACTGGTTGAACAGGTTCGAGTTCCTTCACATTGTTGAACCACCTCTGGGGAACTCTAGTCAGCAAGTCAGCTCGGTTCTGGTCGGATCTAACTAGCGCTATGTCAACGGAAAGTTTATACTCTTTCACAAGAGACGTTAGAGTTTCAAGTCGTCGCCTTATGAGCATCTCGCTAGCGGCCTTGGTGTTCAGCCGAGACTTTCCCGTAAGGGCATTAGTCACCCAATGGTACACGCAGAGGGAGTCTGTGTTCACATGTAATACCGTAGCCTGCCATTTTAGCGCGAGGTTGATTCCCTTCAGTACGGCATCCAATTCAGCCACATTGATATGCTGGGTGTTTTTTATCAGCCGTAGCCAGCATGCGTCCTCGATGATGGCTCCCTTAGTCTCGAGCGCTACTCCGACAGCCAGCGAACTCGCGTCCACCCACACGTCTAGCTCCTTCGTATTCACGCATCATTCTCCCTGTGCAGGATCCAGTTGCTGAGCCCGGGCGAGGGTGTCCGTTATCATACGTTCCAGGGGAGCATCACAAATTTTGTCGTCCCAGTTTTGCGTTACGGCAGTGGCTCGACGTTTGATGACGCCTGTCGCCACTCGCAGCCATCCACACACGGGGAAGTGTCCCACCAGCCGGCCACACATGGAGAAAATACCTCTCCGTGTCATAGTCATAGGGCCGTTTACCATTCTACTTCCTCGTCGCCATCGCAGTCGACCCTGTTCCTTCCATACTTCTAGCCCCAGCACTCTGGCTCCGTCCTGTAACTTCTCTGGATCCTTGCTCGTCAGTCCGTAGAGCTCAAGATGTTTCCTCACAGATTCCGCCGACGCCACATCCTCGTTGATATATATATCATCAATATATGCTGACGTTGCTCTATTTATAGTTTCATTCTGTGCTAACACAGCATTAAGCACAGCTCGCATTATCAGGGGCGCCACATTCAGGCCGAACCCCAGCCTGGTCAAACAATATCGCTTCCCTTTAAACATAACTGTTTGATATGGCCACAGGGATTTTTCAACACGGATCTGTAGATATGCTTCCTGAGGTCCAGAATGGACACGTTCGCACCCTGCTGTCTCCAGTCTCGCAGTTTTTCTGCGCAAACATCCGCGACACCTGTGAATGTTTCAACGTAGGTATTTATTTCCCTATAGTCCATCACAGGACGCACCTTATGCTTGTTGGTCTGCAGCACGGCCATCAGTGGTATCAGTCCCTTGGGCGGGCCAAACTCCTTGTTACTGTACGGCACCAACCAACCATTGTCCATCCATGTTTGTAATTCATGCTCGTACTCCTCTCTCGTCTCGGTGGATACTGGATATTCAGAGATCCGATTCTGAAGTTTCCTGGTGCATGACCTGCCGACCACTTCCAGGCTGCGACCCAAACTCCCTGCCGTTCATTGAATTTCGCACTGAAATCGGCTTCGCTGATACGAATCGCTGCACAGACGGACCGTGGTTTTTCAAACTCCACGCTTCCATGCTGCGTGATGCGAACTCCACCGAGTGCCTTAATGGCGTCGATGCCAAGCAACAGGTCGAAACCAGGGGCTTCCCTCGCATAACCAGCACATCGATTGTAGCAGTATTACCAGTTGCTGTGCAAATTCTGACGGTGCCCCTTCCACGGCAAGCCTGCGTGGCTCCGGTTAATGTAGATACCGCCATACCCTGCTTCGACCTAGACCGACATAAACTCGCGCTCAAGATTGACCATGAGCACCCAGAGTCAAGGAGAGCCGAGCATGGTGTGCCGTCAACACACACAGTAATGATGGGTAGCACCGAGTTTACTTGCTGTTTGGGGAGTGGACCAGCGCTGAAGTCTCGTCCCCGCCTCCGTTTCCCGGACAATTTTTGGCCAGATGACCGGTCTTGTTGCATCGATAGCAACGTGCGTTAGTTGCCCTTCGCCTCTTCACGCAGTCCCTCGTGAAGTGATTGGGCCCATTACATTCATAGCATGTGACAAGTGGGCCCATGTCTGGGGAAGATCGGGGAGGGCTGCACCGCAGCGATGACTGGTTCCCTCTCTGCTGTCTCGTCCTTTATGATTGCCCGAGCTCGGGCCAATAGCTCCTCGAGAGACATATCATCCGCCCTGGCCGAGGACCGCAGGAGCCTTTTCACAGGATCAGGAAGCCCCCGCACGAACACGCATGCCATCGCACTGTCTGGCACTCCTCCAAAAAGGACGGAGAGCTTCCGTAGATCAGCCAAATATACATCTACGGTCTCACCCGGACGCAATATACGTGCCCCGAATTGTTCGTATGCCGTGAATTTATCAGGGGCAAATGCTGTCATCAATGCTCCCTTGATTCGAGCCACGTCCAATTTCTCTTCCGTAGATAGTTGCTGGTAAACCGCGAATGCTCCCCTGGTTAAGCAAAGAGGGATGACACGATCAAGCCGCTTCACTCCCGATAGGTCGCACACCAATTCCAATTTCTCGAGCCATTCAACCACAGATCCAGTCCCGTCAAACGCGGGAATAATTTTTAAATCAAACCGGACGTCCATGTTCGCCGAAATAGCTTGTCGTATGTCCAGAAATTGCTGTCGCTTTCTGTCTGCAATCCGTCTAGTCTCGCCGAAGCCTAGAAAAGCAGTGGCCTCCCACGTCCACTCGCCGGGTTTTTAATCGGTAGCGTGGCTCTCTTATGCAAATAAGTCTGCTGCATAAAAATGGCAGTAGGCGCACGCACGACCGACTCTCAGAGAATGGTTCGACACGCGAGGCAACGAATTCGCTTTGCTCCTGGTAAGTCACTGTCACTCCTATTACAGTTTTGAAATCGCTAAAAATCGGATTTTAGCGCCATTTTTAACCATCTATCATCACAATGTAATTTTCTTTATTAAAAATCTTTCAAAACTAAAATATACTTTGTGAAACTTTATTTGAGGAATAATAACTGGGATAAAGTTTAATTTCATATGACTTGAAACAAATATTACTTTTAGTTTTAAATATCGCAGAAATGCATTTTTAATACGGAGGTAGGTGTTTATTTAAGGTGTTGACAGCTTGACTGACAGACAAAAGTTTATCTAATTTTCTCTATGATGGACAAATCTGTAAAAATTAATTGAGGAATATAACGTGAGCGACTTTTATAGATAATTTTTAAATACGCAGTAATCTTCAAAATTTATGAAAATATTCTCCGTTATCTAATGTTATATCTAATTTTAGGTACTTTGTCTATAAATTTACTATAGTTATCGCTCTTATTTTCTGATGATATTGTGTATGGATGACAGTATAAAAATTGGCACGTTTTTACACACAAAAAATGAAAATTCAAAATTCTTTTTAAAATATTTCATTCTTTCACTGCACTTGAAAGGCGGCGCCTTTTCTGCGTATAGACAGCTGAGCAAAGAAAGAAAATTGACTGTTGAGCAAATAAAGCGCGATCTACTAACCGATTTACTTTTGACCGGTATGTTATTGATAAATTCCAGGTGCGGCGTCCTTGGTTTCTTTTTTTTTAATTGGTATGAATAGGCGTATTTTTTAACCAGTTTTCAAAGAGAGACTCGCCGTTACCGATTCTACCACTAATCCTGAAGTATGGTTGGCCTGTGCCTTCGTGTCTGGATTGCCTGCCAGTCATGTTATATCAGATATTCCATGCATCATCCAGAATGGAAGACATGATGCTCAACAGACATCTTGACCAGAGCCTGTCGCTTTATGATCGACGAAAATGATGCTGATGAACCACAACCGCAGTCGTTCAAAGTTTGAAGTCAAGAGGATCGGCCAGACATATCCATATAATCTGTAATTATTTGTCATCTTTTATCGGTGCTCTGAGCCGAATTTTTTTTTTAATTACTGCTATTCAACATTAAGAAATGCTTTTTTTTTTTTCGGCGCGAAAGGTCATCGTCCCAATCTAAATGTTTCCAATGCCAAAATCAATCACCATTGCCTCTAAGTGTCCGGAAAAATGGAATGGGGACGCGACATAATGTTTCTCATCTTCGCCGCATTGAGCGTGAAAGAGGCGCTCCCTGAAATGATTAAAAAAAACATAAATGGAATAACGCGTACCGCTTTAGTAGATTCGGGCTGCTCTCTGTCACTCACGAACAGTTCGATTTGTCGGCTGAAAGCAGACAAAGACGGACGTACTAACGGCCGATGGAAAGGTTCTCAGAAGACTAGGGAGTCGGAAACATCAAACTCAGTGTCAACAACGGTGACCTCGTCAGTGTGTTGATCGTGGACAGCGCGTTATTAGGTTTTGACCTGCTCCTTGGGATGGACATTATTAAGGAGCTGGGCGGCGTACGCATCACAGAGGCGGGCGAAGTCAAGTTTTCTAGTCCGCCTATCTGTGCTGCTTTGACAGCAGTCACCCTATGTTTAATAAAGGCAGATGCAATGCAGATCCAACCGCCCAAAGGAAAATGTCCCACCAGTTTTCCACATAACGAGAACACGCTGCGTCGTGTCATGTGTCTGGAAATGCCTGACTTTAGTGCAGAGTTCGACCAAAGGACGAAGACATGGACAGCACTGTGGTTTGGTCGGAAAATTACCCACCAGAAAAGTCTCCAGAACCGAGTATCAGGGTTCTCGGTGCCCGAAAAACTGCTGTTGAAAAAATACCAGTGAGAATTAAGGAGAATGTGAAAAAACAATGGATTTTGACTTACATCCGGAGGAATGTTGGTCCTCTAAGAGGCCTCATCCTTTGAAATTTGTGGTACAGAAGAACAGGGAAATGTCTGGTTTTTACTAGATTAAAAGAACAGAACAAACATATTGAATCCATGCTGAAATAAATGCAAACAAATAATTGAGAGAATGGATGAGGAAAGGGGTTCAACGTCTCTGTGAAGCACCTTCAAAAGGCTTTTTCGTTATTTGCAGATGTTACTCAGGTCACATCCATTTTCATTGTGAAGCCATTTCAGGCGGTGATAATGGGAAGAATATGCCTAACGAAATGGGATTTGGGTTCAATTTAACGCCGGTCATCGAGATCAAAGCCATCGTGGAAACTTATCTATCCAAGGATGTAAAAATTCGTCTTTGATTTTTAGCTTACATTTTGACGACATCTACATCAACGAAACTTTAAGTGCCCGCTGCGCAAAAAAAGCATCTTGCTGGCTTTGGGCTCTCTGAACTGAACCCTGAATTTTTGGAGGACGGTTTTAAGAGAAAATGCTAAGCTTTTTGCGGGTAGATAACTTTTTTTACTGGAAACGTTTTAAGAAGGATAGACATTTATTAGAAACCTGACACGACGCAGCGTGTTCTCGTAATAGTAAAAAGCTGGTGGGACATTTTCCTTTGGGAATTTGGATCCGCATTGCATCTGCCTTTATTAAAAATGAGGTGATTGCTGTCATATCTGGGCTAGAGATGACAAAGTAAATGATGCTCCCCTCCTGACAGACATAAAAGCGGAAGTCATTACCAGGGTGCCTCAAGACGATGAATTATTTGGTAAATGGTGCGTTGACGGGGTGAATTTGACGTCTGGGTCGACGTATTGCTATTTGCAGCAGGAGTGTTCTCTTGAAATAGATGGAACTGTCGTGGAAGACGTGTGTTGGTTGCGTCCCGAGAAGGATATGCCAACATATCAACCTGTCGGATTTTGACATATTTATCAAAGAAGTAACCTATTCCCTTCAATGGAATGCAAAATTTGTTGCATTTGTAGAACGGATTCTGCATGGATGCATAAGTTGGTGAGTGAGTACAACTTATCAAGTGGATATACAGCTGGTTATCTTCCTACATAAGTCAGAACTAAGGCAGATAATTTAATAAGGGTCATACAAGATCATGCAGTAACTATTAAGAAAGAGGCTTTAGAGCCGGTAGGACATGTGGGTGCAACATCAGCGAAAAAAAATAACTCAGATCTACAAAATTCTAGATCCATTGCCAAAACGGACATCCCGGTGTGAAACGGAAGTTAATGTTTGTAGGCAGATTGATCCCTCCGTATCCAAAGCTGCTGTCAGGGCAGTGGTCAGAGAATGCTTAGATTATGTAAAGTCCATCGACCCAGCACCTGTTTTTACAAGAGCCAAAAGGACAATTGAACTTGAGCAAATGTGTGGCACCGTGTTGGAATGGACATCACCCATCTGAAATGGAAACTCACTACCTAACCCTGATTGACTTCAAAGCCCAACCCGGTTCATAATTTGGCGACGTCTGCGTTGAAAGGATTCCTTTACACAAGCGTGATTGATTTTTGCGGGCGTTGTTCTTGAACGTGAACCTCCGACGGAACTCCTCACTGACAACGACACTGCATTCCGCTTTTGGACTATTGAAAGATTTTTTGGATATGGGGAGTCCACCTCAGATTTCTGATGCGCATATGTCCCATCAGACAAAATTTTATAATTTATCTAAAATAGAAGCCATCGGAGCGTCAAGAGAATAGCTGCTAGGAAACAGTGTTCCATAATGGAAGCGGTGTATTAGCCCAACGTTACCCCTAAAGACAATGTATCACCCTCAACTGCGCCAGCCAAAGTCCGGCTAGGAGTCATTGATGCGACGCGTTCAACTGTACAGATAAAAGAACGAGCGCCGTATGACCTGGGCGATCGCGTGTGGGTAAAAGCTCCACATAGCCGGTGTACAACTCGGTACCTGGTGGGGCATATCACTGGAATCAGTAACTTGCACACTGTGCTGGTTGATGGAATGCCAAGTCACGTAAAAGACTTGCGTCCCTACGTAGGTTCAGATACATCAGCAAGTGACACTAGCAGTAAGTGCTTAGGAAGTGAAAGTATAATAACCATCGTAGCATCTCTTCAGATAGCGAAGACTCTGTGCGTGAGGTTGCCAGAGCAGAAGACTCATCAGAAGACTCATTTTCTGAACATACCACACAATCCCCTCCAACAGTCGCCCGCTCCGGAGAAGCTCAAGAATAAAGAGGCCCGCCATTGAGTGTCACTTATGTGACGGGGGGGGGGGTTGTAGTGAAAGAGATAATCAGCTACTTCGAAAAAGAGTTCGTGTTTTGTGTGCGATCTGCCGAAGAAAAATTACCAAAAAGTAGTTAGCAAAAATCTACTTTAAGGACCAGAATCTATGCTAATGTTCCTCCATCCCCTGAATGGCGTGACCAATCAGAAAGATCTCCCGGTGAACAAAAGCCGTTGTTTTTCGCTTATGTGGCAGATTTGAATTTTCTGAGCTTTTTGTGCGGTTTCCTTGTGGATATACGATCAGCTTATGTGGCACAACTTGACCGGCTTTATTTGTTTATTTGCTTTCTTGTAAATTTCTCTCGTTTTTAGTTTGCATTACCTTTTTCGTGTTTAGTTTGAATTGCTTATTGTCTTTGGTTTGCCTCGTTCTTTTTATATTTTGTTCTTGACTTTGTTTTTTGTTATGAAATAATATTAGACAACAGTTTTATTTTAACTTCCCGCGACTACTTAGTCGAAAGACTTTGTTCAAGTGCCAGTTTAAAAAAGAAAAAAGCCACATAGGCAAACGTTCTTTATTTATTTTGTCGTGGTAGGACCAGCCTGGTCCTATCATAGTGGACAATTCAGTGAACATGGAGGAGGAGGAGTCACCGCCATAAAAATCAGCATGGAGTGAGGGAAGATCCCAAAAGGATCCAGCATATTATAGGGCACTCAAAGAAAAATATGACACTTTTTTAAAAGGCAATGAATTGCTTACAATACCAGAGGGGATTGATGCCGTCAAGACAACAATCTCTCTGCTGACAACAGACGTCGAAACATGTAAACTTATTGGTGTTATTAGAGACGCTGGAGGAGGCGCTAAAGAGCCTCAAAATAAGCCCCCAAAATTTAACAAGGCGGACGAATCCTTTATCGGACATGTTGCTTACCACTGAGGAAGAGGCCAAAAAAATTGGCAGGAACTACTCTCGCAACAAAGTTGGTCCGCTTGCAGACGGAATATTTAGGGACGAGGAGGACAAAGGTAACAGTCCATGGAGTCCCAGTGAATATTACTGGCGATAGACTGGGCGCCTTTTTCTCACAGTATGGAGATGTGGAAGAGGTCTCAGCTATTACAAGTAAAACTGGAATTGTCTCTGGGGATTTTGTGCTTCAGGTGACCCTGACTAGGAAGGGCTTCGGTGACATCCCTAATACACTGATGTGCCAGGACCGCATAATACCAGTGGTGGTAGAAGGACGGCGCCCATACTGTTGGTCATGCGGAGTGATGGGACATATGGCAAAGGTTTGTGCCGGCAAAAAGGGGGCGTCTCAACCTAGCCAAGCAGCAGTACCGGCAGTTGCAGCAGTACCAGCAGCAGCAGCGGCGGTGCCCGGCGTGGTTCCGGATGGAGGATGGGAGCAGGTAGTGAGGAAGGGCAGAAAGATGCCAAGCCCTCCACACCAGATGGAGATCCATCAGCAATCACCACCCAAGGAGCAGCCGACAAAGCAGCAGCAGTAGTCGCTGCCTCAGCCCTTAGGGCAACAGCAAGAAAAGGAGGAGCAGCAACGTAAAGATAAAAAAAACAGGAGGAGACACAAAAATAGCAGAAACAACAAAAGTCACAAAAATAAGAAACTGTGCCGAGATGAACATGGACGTAGAAGAAATGCCACCACATAGGTCTTCTTCTTTGAAGAGGGGAAGGGAGGAGCAAGAGGAGGAGACAAAAACAAAGAAGGAGAAGCAGGCTGAAAGAAGCAGGATAGACAAGCCTGTGACACCCACCGGTGGTCGCGGTCGCAGCGCGAGCGCCAATATGGGACGTCCACTGATCGCGACGTCAATATATGACACTACGCCGTCGGCCCGTGGTCAACTCCCAGTTTCGGCGCAAAGCCGTAAGGTTTCTTCCACCAGCGTTTTAGGGTTGACTCATTGTCGCTGCCACCAGCCTGTGTCCCAGTCGATCTGGTTGTTTCCGGTTCGATACAAGCTTTGTCGTTCTCAGCTCGCCTCCAACGCTTGGTCACCAAAGTAACTGCTTTGATCTCAAGACTAACCTACCCACGTTGTGACTTTGATCTTAAGTAGATGAAATCAATCAGGCGTCGGGCGTTAGGGCAAGCTGAATCCGCGGATATCGCACAAGCATAAGTAAAAGAAAATAATAAAACAAACTCACGAGGTTCAAATATGTTGAGAAATAACAATTAACTTTATCTATCTGTTGAATACAACAGTGTGTTTCTCTCCCGGTCCGTTTCTATGGATTCATGACACTTTTTGCGTTTCATAAGCGAGTTATGGTATCTTAAGTCGTTCGTCAATAAAAACTTGCTTTTGGTAGGAAGACTAAGTCGAAAAGGACGTGGAGATCTCGGTCAGCTCCTGCGAGGCGCTATTCTCCGAGCACAACAGCTCTCTGTTGACCTGTGTCTGCGTCTCCGATCTGGTTTTCTCTTACGGGTTTTCTGTCTTCTGCGAAAAAGTATCTTTCCTCGTAAATGAAATAAAATTTTTTTCCGTTCATTTTTTTTTTTTGTTAAAAAAATTGTCACTCAGTCTGTCTTTCGATATAGCTCTTTCTCGCCTTAAGTATTTCTCGTTTTAATTTCTATGCTTAATTACCATAGCTAAATAGTGTCACAATCCTCCCCAACCCATTTTGTCATTTACTTGTAAATGACACCTAAATCCCAATACACTATTTAGCATGCATCATGCATCTGGTCCACGCAATTCTATTCTTCTTTTCCTTTTCACAGTTTCTTTCGTGATCCGTCTTTTTTTTTCTGCTACATGCAATGCAATGTTCTTTTCATTTTCTTTTTCATGCAATTTAAAATTCTTTCTATCGTCTTCTGTTTTACATGCAATGTAATGTTCTTTTCATTTACTTTTTCATGCAATTTAAAGTTCTTTCCATCTTCTTCTTTGTTACATGCAAGGTAATGTTCTTTTCATTTTCTTCTTCATGCAATTTAAAGCGTGCGTGTGCTTGTGGGCGTATGTGTGTGGTTATTATGGCTTTTTTTTCTTGGTCAATGTTTTCCTCTCTGCTACAGTAGGTTTTTTCACCGTACGTGTCGGTTCCACTTTAGCTTCTTCTGTCGGCTTTTCTGCAATTTTCTCGTTGGTTCTGTATGGGTAAAGAACACTGCTCGGCATATCCCTCTCGAGTTGCTGCATGCTCATTTGATTACCACGAATTAATTCTCTCCTAGTTCTAATTTTCCATACTGCCATACCCCCTATGGTGATAATTATGAATGTATCCATCATTGCTGACCAACTTATCGCGATCTGCTCATCATCCTCCCAAGCCATACCTTCCTTTCCCAACACACTTAACTTGTACCTCAATTGATCCATATCGATCTTTTCTATCGGCTTCATTAGTACTGGCATTTTATTCAAGGTAACATGGGGGAATCCCCTCACTATTGGCTCCCACAACTCTGTACAATTGACTAAGCTTCTGCCAATCAATTCTATAATTGAATCTTTCTCTTCACATCTTTCTTCTTCCTGGTAATAGTGGGGTAAGGAAATAGATATCCCAAATGCCGAACATCCCAGGAGTAACTTTAATACGGATAATGGTGGTTTCACTCTTAGTGTCCTTGTGGACTTTTCTCCACATACCCTAGACAAGCTTAATGGTTTCTGTAATTCCATCATTACAGTTTCTGTATCATTAATTACCTTGTAGACTCGTCTTTTTCTTACCTATCACCCTAGCAACTGAACAGTCTATATCTTACGCCTACGTACGGAAAACTTCAACCAATAAAAACCGTACTAGGCGAATCAACCAATCTCATTGGTTAATGACACAATAATCTGAAAGTTCACGTGCAAAAACGAAATTGCGCCCAAACTCCGTGAGCCAATTTCGGACTTTCAGAACTTATAAAAGTAAACGCCGACTGCCCCAAGCAGACAGTAACGAACACCCACAGAGAAATTGCCAACATACTCCACGTCACTCGAAATCACGATTTTACCGCGCAAAGGTACATCAACGCTGACTCACTCACAATTAAGACTCAACCAACTCTGTGGACATCGATTCTCAAACATTGCTTATCTAAAGTGAATTATATTCACTACCTATTAAGTAACATCAATGTGCGAACGACCTTAAAAACACTACAGTCAAAGGTAGATCACTCCTTAAGAACTCCTTCTAAAAAGACACTTAATATTAACAATTTTAATATCAACACAAATCTAAAACGGACTGCAAATGAACGAACGATTGCAAAGAGAGACATTCTGAAATCTAAAACATCATACACATTTTGACAACATAACATATACCAATTATCCTGCTTGTATAATGTTTTGAATTGTATATAAATGTTACATTAGTTTCTAATTGAATATTATAGGATACAAATCCTATATTCCAACAAATGACTAAAAAAAAACACAAAGTAGATTTGCACACCCGCAAAATCGGATCAGAACGACCAAAAACAGATTTCACAATAAGGTGTGAAATTAATTTTCCGACCAATGAAAGGAGGCGATTTGCTAAACCAAAAAAAAAGATAACGAGCCAGTGTGAAAAAAAAAGTCAACAATAAATACAGAGTTTTCAAGTCAGTCAGTCACTCAGAGAAGGGCGCAAAAGATCACAGAAGATTGACAATTAAATTCCATCACTGACTCAACCAGAAAAGTGGAGTAGGAAGGAACAACAACAACAACAAATTTACAACTGACTCCAAAACAATTCATAAGTACATTTTCCTTTCATCTTTATTCCTCATTCACACTCACTTTTTCAACTTAAATTGCTCGCCCCTTTTTCATTTTACAACTATACAAAACAAAAGAAACAGACATTATTCTGCTACTCTGTTAAAAGACAACGAACACAGACATTTTTATCAAAATCACATTTTTGCTTAAACGAACTAAAACAGTAATCTTTTTTACCCTATTCACAAGATAATAAATATACAATGTTCTATTTTTTTATAAATGTTCCTTATCGTGTTGTTTCTTCTTGAAATTTGCGTTGTATTTTGTGGGCAGGGTATCTCGTATTAAATTCTCCTTTAATCCGGGTACGCTGAACCCCACAATATGTCTTGTTCTTAATCGTATTTTAAATTTCGTTTATTTATTTGTTGTGGATGCAGAAAGTCACGCAACCTACACAAATTCCTTCTGATTCTTTCAAGCATAATTAATAAATTCTACACGTCCCCAACAACCTCTTGTCTCAACCCTGCTAGATTATTTATTAACCAATTAATTCTGGCTCTATTCTTGGCCACTTCCAACCTTGTCACATTTAATATTGACACACTCTCCCTTGCCACTTGAGCCAGCGTCCTCTGGTTTATTTCCACTTCTTCCAGTTTTTAGGAATTTAACGTCATCTTCAGTCACTGTTCCAAACAGGACATTTAACGCTTTTCCCACAACCGGAACTACCGATCTCTTTTCTCTCGTCTGCAGTAGCTCTATTTCCTTCAGGTAATCTTGCATGTCCTCCCATTGACCCTCTATCATAGTGGCCTCCGATTCTAGGGAATGTAATAATCTGAGATATCCTTTCTCCTTGAAATAATCTTGCCCTACCTTCAACTGGGCTGCATCCAGCTGCCTTAAATCATTTCTTAGTTTATTTGATAGCGACTCGTATGGTTTTAAATCTATCACAAATGTGATCAACTATTTCTACCTGTTATTACTTCACTCGTCTTTTTAAAAATGATATTTCGGCTGTGCTTCCAAGCTTCCGCCATCGTCACCATCAGTGTGGCTACCACCATCATCATCATCATCAACCCCTTCATTTTGGTCATTCCTGCAAGGCAACAAGATTCTCTTGTTTTTATTCTTCATAAACATTCTGTCTTGTTCAATTCTTCACTCAATTATTCCATAATTTATTTTCTAAATATGTAACCCTTCAGCTCTTTCCTCCCCTAACTAAGTCCTAGCAGATCGAATGGTCCGGACAGGCGTGCGGGGCTCCCCACCAAAGGCTGAAACTTCATGACACCACTGCTGGCCAGCTGGCAATGCCAATAATCTTCTTCCGTCCTTCGTGAGGTGCAACCGGTGACTCCATAGCCTCCATCTACATCCACCACAGTCAGCCAGTAGATGTTTTTGGATGATCCAGTGTCGTTATCAGTCGACACCGAACGCTTCTATTCTTCACAGCCTTTTTTGTTCTACTGAGATTTGGGCTTCTCCACCCCTCTCAATCTCATCTTCAGAGGTAGTTCCTGTTCGACCTCTAACCTTCTCTCAGTGTTCAATTCCTCTTCAGGTGGTGTTTCATCCCTTTCCTTTTTTTCTGATTCTTCATTCTGCTTCGAGTCTATGCCTTGGACTTCATCACTTCTTGATTCAACGTCTAGATCTCCCTTGTTTCTTAGTCTTTCTCTGAGCTGGGAAAGGAGTATCTGATCCTCTTCCTCCCACTCACTGAGCTCTTCTTCTTGTTTAGAACCCTTGACTGCTTGACTGGATTTCCTCGCCTTTCTCTTCCTTTTCTTTGGACATGGGGGCGAGACGATGACATCACAGGGTTTCCTCTGCACCGATTCAGGCGACGACTGAACGCCGCTGGTCCCTTCCGAAGGTTCCAACTCCGTCACTCGGATCGCTTCGTCTAGATGGCTAAGTCGATCTATCTCTTCATTTTCCTCGGAATCCTCTTCCGTCTCCATTTCTTCCAGTTCAACTAGAGTTCCTTCTTCTTGTCTTCTCAGGCCTCGGCTCATTTCTAGATTAGCTATTTCAGCTTTCTTCAGATCATTGGCATGGGCCCTCCTTGCCCATCCTGCCACTTGATCCCATATTACATACGATACTGGACCCGTCTGCTCGACTATCCGGTAGTATGGTTCCACTCTCTGGTTCAGCTTTCCTTCTCTCTGGTGAATTTTATAGTAGACAGGGTCTCCAACCTTCAATTATACTACCTTTCTTTCAGCATTCACTCTCTCATTTCTTCTCTTCTGTGCCCTCTTTATTCTTCTGGCCTGTACAAATATTTTATGTTCTTGTTCCAGCAACAACTGATGATGATCTTCCCCCATATATTTTCTTCGGGGCTTCAACAAGTTATCCACAGGCAGTTTCCCCATATGGTCCTGATACATCCATACTCACTTTCTCGAAGGGGAAGCTCGGCACATCCACCCCTTCCAATGGTGCCATTTCCTGCCTTCTACTCTGCGACTGGCACACTACACAACTCCGAACATAATTAGTGACCTCTCCGTACAATTTGGGCCAATAGTACTTTCTCCCCATTAGGTCAGATGTTCTATCAATTCCCATGTGCCCCAACCTCTTGTGGCACTGTTCCAATATCTCTGGTCTCAAACTTTTGGGCACATAGAACTTGGCTTTGACTTCTTCATCCCTGCCTGAGAGATAATACAGCCTTTCCTCTATTATTGCATACTTGGTGGTCTCTCCTGCCTCCACCTTTTCTCTAAGAGCAGCTATCTCACTGTCTGCCTGCTCCTTCTCAATTCTTTCTGTCCAGTAAGGATCGGTCATTATCTGTGCGTCTAACATAGGGCGATCTTTTAACTTATTGGAGTTAATTACTCCGATTCTATAAGCTTTATCATCTACTCCCTGCTCTACTTTTACAGATCTTTCTTCTAGTTGTTTCGGTATTCTTAAGAGTAAATCGGCACATGTATTTTCTTTCCCTGCCAAATACTCTATCTTACAGTGGTAGCCACTTAACTTTAGCGCCCACTGTTGAATCTTCTTATTATTTGTCCACTCTGCCTGCAGTAGGTACTGCAGGGGCCTGTGGTCTGTCTTTATAGTAACCGCACCATTCAAGTAGTAGTCCAGTTTTTGGAGAGCATACATGATATCATATGCTTCTCTTTCTATTACTGGCCATCTCTGTTGAGCTTATGAGAGAGAAAGTATATAGGTACCTCCTCCGTAAGCCTGGCACTGGTCCTTCTTTATCGGGACACGGCTGGATGAGAACTGCTCCTACACACTGCTCACTGGCATCAGAGTATAGCACCATGGGCTTGCTGAGGTCTGGGTACGTCAGCAGTGGAACGGCTGTCAGCTCCTCTTTTAAGGCATCAAATGTCCTGTGAGAAAACGGGAATTAGGAAAAAAGAAAAAAACTCCTTCTTGCGAAACTAAAACGAACGCCTTGTTGCGAACCTGAAACGAACGCCTTCTTGCGAATCTGAAACGAACGCACGACTCTTCCGAACGAACACGAACGGACGACCGACCACAACGGCTTTTGTCGCCCAAAAATAACCCTCCAAACGACTCGCGCGTCTTCTTCTTGTAGTCCTCAGTCGAGTCCATTATGGTACTCCAAGGTGTGCCCGGTGAAAACACACACACGCAGTTCGGGAACGCTTCCGCGCATGCTCGTTACACTCCTCCCTGATCTCGAGATCACACAAATGGCAATGTGGGGCAGGCCGTTTCGGCCTGGTGCTCCGTCTCAGTGGTATGGTCTCAAGCGCTTCCTCAGTGATGCTCTCTTCAGACGTCTCACTGAGCTCATCCCGCACAGGTTCATCAGGCGCTCTACTCTCTGAGGTGTGCTCTATATATACCATCGGGGCTTCATCATTATCTGAAGAAATAACGTGGTCGCTGACGGAGAAATCCTTCCCGCACGCTGGACGCACATCTTTTATGTGGCGCGGTATTCCATCAACAGAGACGGAGTGTGGACTATTAATTTGTGTCACCGTACCCTTGTTGAACTGTGTTGTACACCTTCCGTGCGGATTTTTCACCCAGACAATCTCTTGAAATTGAAGCTGTTTTATTGTCCTTCAGGGTAACGTTGTGCCAATATACAGCTTCCAAAACTAAACACCGTGTTCTCGTCGCAATGCGCTTTATTGTACGATGGGATCTCTCAACGATCCCATTCCCAGATGGTACGTGGGCACAGCGAAATCGTATTTGTACATTCCACATCTTTGCAAATGCGGCAAACCTCTCTCCACAAAACGCTACTTCCAACTGCTTGAGGATGCTAGCAGAGTCTTGGCGGTGCAAGGGCTTCCAAATGGCAAAACGACTGGGCCGCAGTCTATCAGCGTCAGGTAGAGTTGATGTCCGAAATGGGTTACATCCATCGCAACCCTGTGCCAATTTTCCGCGACATCAAGCCTGCCCGGTTTCCAACGCACTGGGGCCGGGTCGATTGACTGGCATTCCTTGCATCCCCTAACCACCGCTCGCACCTCAGCTTTTGTTACTCTTGAGTCGATCAACTTCCCAAAATGGAGTGTTCTCTTCACACCAGGGTGTCCGCTGGATTGATGAATGGCTCGTACTTGAGCAACATCTCGCTCTTCAGCCACAGCGCACATAGGTTCTCTGGGTTCCGTTATTTTGCGCATTTCATTTAACCATCGCTGCGGTACTCTAGTAAGTGGCTCGCTCGATTGTTGTACGACTTGACAAGCTCTACATCAATGTCCAGCTCGAATTCTAAGGCCATCTCTTGGAGTGTGGGTAGCCGACGTCTGATTAGCATCTCGGAGGCTGCCTTGGTGCGCACTCTCGTCCGTCCGGACAGGGTGTCAGCTACCCAGCGATGCACACATGCTGAGTCTGTCCGTAAATGAATGGTTTTAGCATTCCATTGTAATGCAAGGTTGACACCTCGCAACACAGCATCGAGCTCAGCCAAGTTGATGTGCTTGTCTTCGTGCTCTGGTCGGAGCCAGCTTGCGTCTTCTGCCACAGCGCCATTGCTCTCCACAGCCACACCGGTGGCTAAGGAGCTTGCATCTACCCACACGGTTACATTTTGCTCACTGATACACCAGTCACCTTTCACTGGATCGTCCTGGGCTAGTCTCTTAAAAATGTCGTCGATCATCTGGGCTAGAAAAGGGTCCTGCACTTCATCGTCCCATCCAGTGGTAACAGTGTTTGCCCTCCGCTTCACAAATGCCGTGGTGACACTTAACCAACCGCATACAGGAAAATGACCAGTCAACTTCCCGCACAGCGAGAAGACGATTCGGCGTGTAAGTTTATCGGGGACTACCGGAAGTTCGCATCCACGACGCCATCGCAGTTTTCCTTGCTCCTACCAGACATGCAATCCCAACACGCGTGTGCCAATTCTTAGCCGCTCCGGAGTCTTACTTGAGAGACCAAACTGCTCCAAATGTTCCTTGACACGGACCACAGAACACACACTTTCATTTACAAAAACGTCGTCAATATAAGAGGAGGATTCTGCGTTGACGATCTCGTCCTGGCTCAAGACGGTATTAACAATGGCCCGCATGATTAAAGGGGAAACATTGAGCCCAAATCCTAAGCGGGTTACACAATACCTTTGTCCCGTAATCTCCAATGTTTGGAATGGCCAAAGGGAGTTGTCGATGTGTACCTGCAGATAGGCCCGGCGTAGGTCCGTTGGTGTCTGGCACCAGCACCTTTGGATGGTTCACGGCCCAGGAGACAATCGCTCACCCTATGATTGGGTCCATCACATTTATAGCACCTCGTGTGCACATCTGTTGACCGCAAAGTGGCCCACCTGACCACATACCCAACATTTTATGCTTCTTCTCTTTAACTGGGACACCCTTCTTCCTACTTCTGGGGTGACCTGCCCTCTACCTGGGTGGCTCTACTGGCCACATGTCCGACGTTTTATGTTCCTATTATTTAACTGGGCCACCCTCCCTCTTAATTCTGGGGTGGCCCGCTGGTTTTTCCCTGGTTCTGTCTTTCGGGCACAGCCTTCTTTAACAATATCAGTGGGGCACCTTTTTTATTCCAGACCACTTGGCTAGGTGTCCCTTCTTCTCACACCTAGTACATTTATCTTGCTCAAAGTCTGGGGGCAATCCCCACTTCGTCGAGCAGTTCGCTGCTCTGTGGTCATCATACCCACAGATCCAGCAGATCAGCCCATATCGACCCGGCGTGGGCTTACAAAACCCATGTCCCGTCGACCAAGCCTTTCCCACATCTCAGGCTCTTCCACCTCTAGATTGACCTTCCGATTCCACGCGGGGGATCTCCCTCCTTCCCCCTTTCCTCCTACCTCCCGACTTTGCTCTTGTGCCTTCCTACTTTTCGTTACCTTTTCCCATACTCCCTCGCTCTCCATGGCCAGCGCCACCGCCACCGCCACCGCCACCGCCACCACCGCCGATAATTTTAGCGGTACTTCTTTTAGCACATCGTGGCGAATACGCTCGTCCTTGAGCGCTCCCACATACAAATCGGCCAACTGGGCCTGCATCACTTCATTATTTCTCACTAGCTCTGGGAAAGCCAATGACGACAGATTCTCCGCTCGGGCTCCCAATTCTCCAGGGGTTTCGTCCCTCAGCTGCGTCAACCTCAGGAGGGCTCTCATGGCCTCTATCGCTGACTACAGCGAACTCCTGACTTCCAGTCTTTCCCATGTCAAGTGGGGCTCACTGGCTAAGACTCCCTTTATGAACTCGGACGCTTTCCCTCTGGTGGCCTCATACGCCAACTATAGGGTTTCTCGGTCCGAGAGCCATATATCACGCGGCTCTTGCCAGCCATTCCTTAAAACTCTTTGGGCCAGCGTCGAAGACTGGAACCCTCGGTCCGCCCAACAATTTTCTTAAATCCACTGACTTACTATTCGACCCCCACTTCCTCCATGTCTACGCCATCTGAATCGTGATCAGACATATTTAAACTACTTCACAAGAAAAAATAAACACAATCAGAGCAGCAACAATCGAAATTGGGAGATTAACCGAAAAAAAGTGTCCTACTGACAGACGATTTCCAGCTCGTTCTTCTCAGGTTCCGGGCTGTCGTACTAGAGGGTCTGGAACCGTATGGTTATAATTAACCAAAGTCCTTTGGTTTCCACTCTAGTCTGTTTCCTGCTTGTCTACTCGAGACGACGCGCATTGTCCTGGTCGAAATTTTCCGCAACTCCTGTGGCAGTGGTTAGTTCAGGGTCGAATCCGGTGGTCACGGCACCAATATGTGAGTGGTTAGTTCAGGGTCGAATATCCTGGTCACGGCACCAATATGTGAGTCGCACAGGTGGTCGCGGTCGCAGCGCCAGCGCCAATATGGGACGTCCACTGGTCGCGACGTCAATATATGACACTGCGCCGTCGGCCCGTGGTCAATTCCCAGTTGCGTCGCGAAGCCGTGAGGTTTCTTCCACCAGCGTTTTGGGGTTGACTTATTGTCGCTGCCACCATCCTGTGTCCCGGTCGATCTGGTCGTTTCCAGTTCAATACCAGCTTTTTCATTCTCAGCTCGCCTCCAACGCCTGGTCACCGAAGTAACTTCTTTGATCTCAAGACTAACCTACCCACGTTGTGACTTTAAACTTAGGTAGACGAAATCAATCAGGTGTCGGGCCGTAGTGCAAGCTGAATCCGGGGTAAAGGTGATATCGCACAAGCATAAGTAAAAGAAAATAATAAAACAAACTCACGAGGTTCAAATATGTTGAGAAATAACAATTAACTTTATCTATCTGTTGAATACAACAGTGTGTTTCTCTCCCGGCCCGTTTCTATGGATTCATGACACTTTTTGCGTTTCTTAAGCGAGTTATGGTATCTTAAGTCGTTCGTCAATAAAAACTTGCTTTTGGTAGGAAGACTAAGTCGAAAAGGACGTGGAGATCTCGGTCAGCTCCTGCGAGGCGCTATTTTCCGAGCCCAACAGCTCTCTGTTGATCTGTGTCTGCGTCTCCGATCTCCAACCCAACTCAACCCCCTGAACGCCCGGGGACGTTCGTTTATATGGACACCGACCAACTACGGGGTAGGAGTCTGTCGTGGTTTGGGTTCTTTGACAATTCTTAACTCCCAACAAAAATTTTCTTTGTCCCCAGGACAGGAAAATTTATTACTTCCCATTTTTGGAAGCTAATCACTTTCCCTTTCAGGGGGTTTTCTCCCTCGTCCGTGAGGAGAGGTCGGAGGAGAATTATCCTCCTAGACTCTTCCTTTCTCATATTGGTATCTCATGCCAATCCTCTTAGTGGGTGTCAAGAACTTCCCCGCCTTTGTCCTACATTCACCTACGCCTATCACTCACGCCCACTCAGCCAATGATCGCTCGGCAGCGTGGGTGTGGCTAGACTTGGCCTTCTTAAAATTATCGTCCAGAAAAAAAAAATTCTCTTTTCATTTCTTTCCTTCTTTTCTTTCCTTCTTTTCTGTCGGCCAGAATTCTTATGAAATCCACGTGGCCATAATTAAAATTTTATCTCATCCTGAGCCACTCAAAATCCACTTAGCAAAATCTCCACCAATTCATTAATCACTGCTAGTCAACTTTTAAAATGGGTGATCGTTTTTACTTGATAATCAAATTCTTTATTTTTCTCGTGTCTTAAAATTTTTGTATCGCCAGATGCTCATTTTCGAGTCATCATGTCTGACAATAATAATGATCCCCTTTTCGACTCTCTTTTCTCGTGTCAAGATTCGTACATACAATAGATGAGTCTCTTAACTGGACACAAGAACCAAAATTAAATGATATCTCTGAAAGATAATTAGTGGCTATTCTTTTAGGGTGGTTTCACTGAAATTCCTCCACGGTCGCATGCGTGGCCCGGCTTTTGCCGCATTACTATCTGATCATAACATTAATTAATTCTGACAGAATCTGAAATCTGGTTTTCTCTTACGGGTTTTCTGTCTTCTGCAAAAAAGTATCTTTCCTCGTAAATGAAATAAAATCTTTTCCCATTCATTTTTTTTTTTTTTGTTAAAAAAAAATTGTCGCTCGGTCTGTCTTTCGATATAGCTCTTTCTCACGTTAAGTATTTCTCATTTTAATTTCTATGCTTAATTAGTTAGCCAATTACCATAGCTAAATAGTATCACAAAATTCGCAAAACGAATTGATCATCAAACATTGGAGGGAAGGCAAAAGCTATAAGAAAAAAGGCAGATATCCTTCAGGATATCTGCTATTTTCCTATTTTAATATACCATTTACTACTATTAGTTCCGTTATTGCTATGTATAAAAAGGTGAAAACTGTTGAGAACAAATCGAGATCTAGTACACCACGCAAGATTTCTCCCAAATAAATGAGAAGAATTCAACGCAAAATTCAAGTAAGCCCAATGACTACTCAGAGAGAAATACAGGACGAATAAAAGGCATCAGGCATTATGGTTACGAAGCAAATAATATACAATTAGTTTCACAGAAGTCAACTATGATCGCGATCTCCAAGAAAAACTCCACTATTATACCCGGTTAAAATTTCTTTATCAGCATAAGAATAAACCTGAATCATTTTGGGAATGTGTTTTATGGACAGATGAAGGAAAAATTTAACTATTTGGGCATAATCCAGGATAATCGATAAAAGAATAGTGTCGGTCTTTGTCGTCGACAAGCGTAATGCGCAAAATT
This sequence comes from Acanthosepion pharaonis, assembly GCA_903632075.3. NCBI lineage: Eukaryota > Metazoa > Mollusca > Cephalopoda > Sepiida > Sepiidae > Acanthosepion > Acanthosepion pharaonis. The sequence continues at coordinate 36,082 of CAHIKZ030003211.1, forward strand.
TGTCGTTCGACGAAAGACAGTGGTAAAATCACTAGAGTCCTTGTGGTTTAAGCCACTACGAATCGTTAAGGGCAAAGGCTTCTTCATGTGGGACGTATTGCTACCCACACAAGAAGATTGCGTAAAAGCAACAAGCCATGATCTAATCACAAATGATCTGATACTCCGAACAGAGTAGGAAGGCAGGAGGAGGACCTTATAGTAATATATGAGGTCCCTCCTCGGGTTATCGGGGCGGCTTTCTTGTGTCAGTAAGGGGAAAATTCTGGGTGCTTCCTGCGATAGCTTGATTGGGGGTCGGGTGGAGTTTTGACATCATGCTCGATCGTAAAGTCTTCATCTCCATCTCCAACTGTCTGGATGTTGGGGGCCTGAAGTGACTGATTGGTCACCTCTCCTCTTACTGCCCTGAGAAGAAGGCCTCTGGAAGTCAGGCACCAGTTGACCAAACTCCCGATCTGACCGCGTCTTTGAAATCCGCCTCGCCTGTAATGGGCATGCCAGCTTCCGGGACCGGAGTGGTTAAACCCCCGGTTGGGCCTACATCTAAGCCCCCATTCCCCACTGCAAGTGCAGTTGTGGAGGAGGGAGAGGGGGCATGGCAGGTTGATGGCAGGGCTAGAGGGAAGCGTCAGACAGCGGGTCCTCAGTCCCCTGAAGCCCCCGGGACAAAAAAGACACTAACAGTCCCACTCCCTCTGTCAACAGTAAGGGCGACGCCCCGGCCTCATTACCGACCATAAGGGATCTTCAAAAAAATATGATCCTGGTTACGAGAAAACGGAAAAAATCCAAAAATTAAAAGCTAAATTAGACCAGCAACGAAAAACAAAATCCTCCCACATAAAAAAGCGCCTTCCTCTACATCCACTGTCCCCCCAGCCCTCTACCTGCAGTCAGCCCAACACCGTCTCCACAAAGAAGGTCACTCCCACCACACAGTCTGACCCATCTCATTCTTCCCATTTCTCAACCCCTCTTTGTAGAGAAAAGTCCTTACCTGCCACTCTATCCACATCTTTTCCACATCCCTCAACCCCTCTCAGTAGAGACCCCAGCCTTTTCAGACAAACTTATACCCCTCGTCACATTCCCAGTCCTTCTCCCATTAAAACTCCAGAAATGCCCCCACTCCAAATCACAAGACTTAGAAGCCCCACGCAGGACTCAATAGCTAACAGGAAAAGGCAGAAGCACATCTTCAACCCAGGAGAAGATGTATGCCGAATATCCCCTGCCCAAGCTGAAAAACTCGAGATTACGGGAACCGAATTAAAGACTTGAGATATCTTTTATCCATGAAGCATTTCGCAGAAAAGATATTGAAGAGCCTCAAAATTTTCCCAATGCAGAGAGATTACTAACTGTTATGAGAACAGGCTTGGGCCAGGCTTGATGAAGCCATAGCCTCTTTTAAAATGACCACGCCAATTGCTATAGTTCTGAATGAAAAACTGAAAAGAATGAAACAATTTTGTCCGGGGCCTGAGGTCGGAGTATCGAAAGGCGAGACTTGATCGCGATCTTCAGCGCCTCGGAGTAGATGTATGTCGTGTACAGGAGGCCTATTTTTTTATCTCGCGATCATGACATTCTGTCTAAGAGGTTCGTCCTCTATTCAGCATGTTTTGATGGACGCTCGAGGGGTGTTTCCTGGCTGGTGAGCAATCTCTGGATGCTCTTGTCTTCGTGGATCCGGCGGGCAGGCTTTGCGTGCTGGATATTACCATAAAGGATAAGGCTCTTCGTCTCATTAGGGTTTATGCTCCCAATGACTGTGTACAGCGGCCTGTTTTGTTTCGGCAGATCGAGCCGTTTTTGATGACATCTCGTTCGGTAGTTCTAGCGGGTGATTGAAATGCCGTCCTTGATCCCGATATTGATCGTATAGGGCAAAAAGCGGGTACTAACAATCCAGATGTGAAGCCGTTTCGAGACTTTATCGACGGGTTTGATCTTGTCGATAAGTATCGAAATGAGCACCCCCGGGATGTAGTATGGACTAGGAGCGGCAGTTCGGATTCGATGGTGAGCGCAAGCTACCTCGACCGAGTTCTAGTTAAGAGAGTCGACGTAGGGCTCTTAGAATGCCCAAGTTTCCATTTTATAGTTTACTCGTATCATAGGCTTGTCCGGGTTCGGGTAAACTTAGAGAGGCCAAAGGTTAAGATGGCTGGGTACTGGAAATTGAACGCATCATTATTTGGTGAGCAAGATTTCCGGGACCAGCTTTTACTAATGCTACAGCGGGAATTGTCGGGGGCTGTGGCTAGGAATAAGTGGTGGGATTCTTTGAAATCTAAACTTAGGTCTTTTGCTGCTGATTTTAGTCGACGACTCAATCTAGCAGGGTTAGCAGCGCAAAAGTCTTGTGAGGAAAAAGTTGATCGGGCGATTAAATCCCGTGTTAGTGGGGACGTAGCCGTATCTAAGGCAGAGCTGGCCTCCTTGCTTATCAAGAAGGATCAAGCTCTGGTAGTTAGGGTTAAGTTAGAGTCTTGCGAGGCCACGAATATGGCCGCTTTATTACGCGCAGAGGAAGCTCGTAGGGCGTCTAGTTTGGCATATCGCTAGCATCACATTGCTGGACAAGCGGACTATGACTACAGACGTGGGCATTTGTGAGGCTTTCCGTGACTACTTTCAGGGGCTATTTAACAGGGAGCCCGGTCTGAGCGCTGCTCAGTTCGATGCCTATTTAGCCGTCTTTCTCCGCCTCGAGGCGGCTGAAGCGGCTAGATGCGAGGGTCCCATTACAGAATCTGAAATCTGGGATGCGTTAAAGCAGGTTGGCTCGGACAAGACTCCGTACGAAATGGACTTGAGGCAGTCGCCCGTCTTTGTCCCCTTGCTGGCACTGATTTTCTACAACTGGATGAAGCAGGGGTCTATACCTCAACGCTTCACCAGCGTGATCAAGTTGCTTCGTAAGAGCAAAGACGGTGGGGATGGGGTAGATAATTATCGGCCTTTGACGATGTTAAATACAGAGTTGAAGGTTTTAGCCAAGGTCTTAGCCGGCCGTTTGCAGGCTGTCCTCTCCAGTCTGATTGGTCCCGAGCAGACTTGTGCTGTGAAGGGCAGGACTATTCAGGACAACCTTCATTTGGAACGCTTGATCATCGAGCAAGTCGACAGTGATACCGCGCTGATCAATTTAGATCAGTCCAAGGCTTTCGATAGGGTTGAACATTGATTTCTAGAGGCTGTTCTTTCGGCCGCCGGTTTCGGGCCGGACTTTCGCACTTGGATCAGACTTCTATATGTGTCCTTCGGTGCGCTGGTAGAAGTGAATGTGGTAAGATTGAAACCTTTCATTTCGTCTCGCTCCATTCGTCAAGGTTGTCCGTTGTCTCCATTGTTGTACGTTCTTGCCCTGTAACCTTTCCTGCGTAAGTTGAAGACAAATCCGGTCCTTCGCGGAATTTCCTTACCTGGTGCTACCACTTCGGCCAGGTACTCCGCCTATGCTGATGACGTTTCGGTTCTTGTTTCGAGCAGAGCCGAAATTAACGAAGTCAGCAAAGAAATCAAATGCTATGAGATGGTGACAGGGGCCAAGATCAACCGTGATAAGTCTGTTGGCTTGCGGCTGGGTTCGTGGAAGGGAGTTTCTCTTCCCAGACCTTTCCTCTGGACGGACGGGCCGGTCAAGATACTCGGTGTCTGGTTTGGTCCCGATCTCCTGTTGGAAATGAATTGGTCGGAGGTGCGAAAGAAGGCCGAGGTTGCAGTTCGTCTGTGGACTCGGAGGAATCTTTCCTTAAAGGGGAGGGCGGAAGTGTGTGCCTCGCACCCGATCCTCCTTTACCGACTTTCAGTGCTTTCACTCCCGTTTGGCGTTATTGGCGTTTGTAAGGCTCTTTCTTGTGGGGAGGCAAGGCCGCCATGGTTAGTCGCGAGATCTGTTACCTCCATCCCTCTGATGGCGGTCTGGGGGTGCCTTGCGTTGAGACTCGTCGACATACGCTTCGCATTACTTATCTAGACCGGATGTGTATGCAATTGGATGAGAACGGCGAATTCTGGAAGGAAGACGCCCGTAAAAATTTTGAGAAATGTGCGCTCGTGTGAGGGAGAGGCCGGCCGGCCGTACGCCTCGAAGCGATGGCTCTTTCTATTGTGAATGTCGGCTTACCCTCAAGCGACTCTTACGGGCGAAGGATGGCCTCTCCGACGTCCAGCCGTTGTCCTGTAAGGCATTATATCAGGTGTTAGTTATGGGGAACGTTCAGGATGCCTTGATAGGCGAGCTCGGCCTGACGAAGCGGGAGGCTCGCTGCATATGGCCTCAGGTGCCCGGGTTGAAATGTCTCACTAACACTGAGGCATCACTCACCTGGTTGATGATTCAAGGGGCCCTCTGGGTCGCCAAAAGACTTTTGATAAAGTCGCCAAATGTTTTAAGTTTTCTAAAGTCCCGCATTGATTTCGTCCAGTTAACTGATGTTTCTGTCGCAGTTAGGGCTGTGTGTGTGTGTGTGGGGGGTTTACTACTAACAATTTTTTTTAGTTTCTTGTATATAGTTTTGTACATATATGTAAATAATCATTGGGGTTTTTAGATTTTTAAATTGTTATTTTTATCCCCCCCCCAACCACCACAGACAATGAATATTGAATTGTAAATATGGGGACTAGTATAAGACTTCATAGAGTTTCTGAGACATTTTGATGGTTGAGGTAAGAATGGTAAGTAAGAATGTGTTGTTTTGGTGAAAGGAATATTGTTTGTATGTCTGGATCAGTGATTGTGACAAACTAAGTTTAATCTTAAGACACTTGATGACCGTCCTTTTCCTCTTTTTGGCCTTGTGTCGCATTTGTACAGTTTACGTACACTCCCGTTTGAGAATTTACGACGACTAGCATTTTTGCTAAACGAGTTCACGTCGCTTATATCATTACTGCAGCAAAGTACAAAGTTAGAATCTCAAGTTCTTTAACATGAAATAACTTCACTGTAATTCAAGCTAAATTTCAACTAAACAACTCACTCACCAACTTCTTCAACTTACTAAAAACTATTCAATCACGCTATTGAATCTTACGAAACTTAATTACAAACATTACGAACAATACATTCAATTACGAGCAACGAAAACAAATTAGACATTACGGAACATTCACTTCTCCTACTCCTTTAAAGCTAAAAGTTTATCAACATATTTTCAGCTTTACAGGATTCTTTAAATTCTCTTTCAGTAAACATTTTGAGCGACAAGTTAATTCAACTTTTTGTGAGCTCAGGTAAAAAATATTTTAGTAGTAAAGACTTTAACCCAGTCAAAGGGAAGTAACTCATATTAATAATTCGTGTAAAACCGTTGACATTTAAAATAAATATTGTACCTGTTATGAAAAGTTATTTTCTTGTGTTCTTTCTCTTGTTTGCTTTTTGTTTACTTACACATTCGTAAAGTAAAAAGTGGCGGGTTGATTTACGCCGTCAATACCGCTACATATAATAGGTGGTTGTAGAAATGTGCTTCACGTCTAACAAGTTTATAAATTCATTGAAAAGGAATGATTGGAACTGCGAACCTCTATCAGTGATTATTATTGAAGAACAACCAAAGATAGAGATCCACTCTCTAAGAAAGCATCTGGAAATCGTTTCCGTCGAAGTATTTTTTAAAGAAACGGCTACCGGCTAACGAGTGAAACTGGTGGAATAGTCCATACATACCTTTTCACCCCTCCGGAATAATACACTCTTCAACAAAATCACCTATTAACTAATCAACACCCTAGTTTAAGTAAACTAGACTTTTCATTGGCTGAAACCTCTAAAACTGTAGCAAATTTAAGCGAAAATATCTTTTCGCGACTAACGCTTGTGAGCTGATTTCTGCATCCAGAAATAAATAAATAGAAAGCGTCCAAATCGATTCAAGGCAGTCAGAATGTGTCGTCCCCGTATTCCGGGGTGAAACAGATGGTGATTTGGACGACGCGACAGGAGTCTTGCGGGGTATCCGTCATTCTCATCAGGATCTGATCCGATTCTTTGAGCACCAGCTCAAGATGAAGATTAGAACTGATAGAAAACTCTTGTATTTGACAGTCTTCAGCGAAAGGTGGGTGACTGAGGCAATTTTGGTTCGTTTGAACGGGGCTAGCCTTGATTTCTCTTTTAGGTCCCCTTGGTTAAGTTAGACAAGCTTTTGTGTACCTAGTTAATGTGAGTAAGTGTTGTTCCCGGTCTGTCCCAGACCACATCTTTGGTTATGATCCAGGTTGAGATTCCCAACCTCCCCAGTTTGTTTTTGCCCCCTTTTTATCTCGACTGAGTCAGCTTTATATTTTCCCATGCCCGTATGATTTTTTTTTTATCTTTTTTCCACTCCCTTAGCGAGAGTGCTCCTTGATTTTGTCCAAGTGGGCAGAATACAACGGCCTCTCATTTTTGAGGGTTGGACGGGTCCTACTAACATCAGTTATGTTTAGTTGCTTTTGTGTATCGTTTTAGTTTATTATTGGGTTCATCTCCCTCCCTTTTCATTTTATTCATCCATAAATTTTTAATTGTACATGTATAATCATATTTTTATGGCAAGGGGCGCGTTTTGTAGGTCCCCCTTGAGAGGATGCGGTATTATGGTGCATGAAGGATTGATCGGTGACGGACGAGTTCTTTTGGTGAATGTGGAAATTGTAATGTATGAATGGGTCGTGAATCGGATTAGCGAGGTATAAGATAGATAGTGAAGACCAGCCTCAACCCCACCCCCTTTTTCGACCTTGTGCAATAATTGTATTTCTTTATACAATAAATATAGTCAGAATTTCATCCCGGAGAAATGCCAAACTAATACACGCCAGTCAAAATCTTAACCAGCTACACTTTTCCCGCGCAAACTTCTCTGACTAAACACAGCATTTCGCTCTACCAGGAACAATTTCTTACAATACTAAAAAGTGATAATAACTCACTACTAATAAGTATTCGTAAACATTCAATCAAACATTAAAACAACTAAAGGTACACAACTCATACCAGTTTTGGACAATAATTTAAACAAGCATACGCATACACACTATTAACTGAACTACCACAAAAGATATTTTTGTACATGAACAATTAATTTCACACACAAATCTTAATAACAGTTTCATACACACACTGAAACTTGGCATAAATACACTACATAATTCAACTCAACCATTCACACTTATTCAACAACCTTTGATTCAATTGTGTATTATTTATTCTATATAAATCCATGTTATATCTTTAACTACGTTGTTTTCGCTCAGATTTGTTTTGAATGATTTGTCTTCAATACTCATGTTTCTAAATTTGTTGTGGATGAATGTTTAAGAACACCAACATCATTAACCCTATCGATAAAATAACCTTCTGATACCTAAGATACATTCGCCAGTCTGCAACAAAACGATCGATTATTGTCAATAACTATTGGTACCCATCAATATCGGGCAAGGGAACCACTAAATCAACGTGGATGTGGGTGAACCTTCCATCAGGCTTAGACAATGTACCAGGCGGAGACTTGTTATGCCGTTGTACTTTTACTGGCATTTTAAACAAGTCTGTGTCCATTGTTTTATGTCACTGGACATATTTGGCCAAACGTAACGATCACTAATCATCTTGGTAGTTGCTCTTCGATCAGGGTGCGACAGAGAATGGAAATGATCGAATATTTTTCCGCAAAGGTGGTACATAGGGCCTAGAGTATCCTGTGCTTACGTCAAAATATACAGTAGTGTTACCAAATGGCACAGGGTGTTGCTTTAACTGTAGTGACGTTTTTTCTTTTACTGTTTCCTAAGGCAGTGTCATTCTTTTGTTCCTCCGCTAAGGAGTCGAAGTTCAACGGCTGTGCGTCGATTGCCTGTATCGTCGATCGCGATAAAGTATCAGCTACTACATTGTCAGACACTTTTATATAGCGGATATTCGACGTGTATTGAGAAATATAATCCAATTTGGGGTATATTTGTCCGAGTTGGTGTGCAGAGCATAAATTAATGGTTTATGATCTGTATAGACCTCAAAATTCCGTCCTTCCAAAAGATGACGGTTTGCCAAGTATATTGCCAGTAATTCCCTAGATGCGTTAATATAACAATTTTTTCTGATTTTTTTGCATATTGCAGCATTATGCCATGGTATAAAAATATTGTATGAATTATGAAATTCTTTTATAAAATCTATGTTAAATAAAAAATTCATGGTCTACGAATATTTCTTCCCCCACACTGTATATATGAGTTTACGAAACAAACCTATGGTGCGAAGATGGAAATAAAAACCAAAAAACCAAGACAGTCAATCATCAAATGACAAAAATGGTTTCTAAGTCGCGCGCATCCTTCCGGTTAATAAATTAATCCTTTCAAAACAAATATTTAACATTTTTCAACCAATAGGTCGCGTTCCCACCAACAATAAAAACATACTTCGTGATCACTTTGAAGAGAATTTAAGTAAAGACAAAATCAGTAAGGAGATTCCTCACCAAGCTACGTGACACTTACACTCTTCCTCGCCAAGCTACGTGACGCTTACTCATCCTCACTAAGCTACTCAACACTTACACTCCTCCTCATTTTCTCCCTTACTTCTTTTTTCTCACATGTATACACAAAGATATCACATTTCTTTTCATCTTAACAAACATTTACAAACAAGGAACTTTAACAATCGTACGCACTGTGAAAAAATTAGTTTATTTATATTTAAAAACCTTTCCTACCTGTTCCTCTGTTGTGAGTTGATTCAAATCTGCTATAAGCCAAAATCATTACCGAGAAAATGTATTTTTTAAAGTTTTGGTGGAATATTAAATTATTTAAAGAGGTAGTTTCACCACAACTAACAAATACCGTCATAAAAGGTATGAACTTTTAATTAATGTTATAAATAGTAGCTTATAAGATGGGGCTGGTAATATTTTTGAACAAAATAAAAATTAAAACATGCAGACAAAAATGCCACGTGACATTTTCATGATTAAGCTTAAAGATGGCGCCGTACCATACTGTACAAAGATGAAATCCCGTTCTTCCTACAAAGTGATTTAACCCATTTCAAGAAAGATGACATCATACAGAAAGTGTGACACTGTGCTGTCGGCCCGGGGTCAACTCCCAGTCGTGGCACGAAGCTGTAATGTTTCTTCCTCCGGCGTTTTGGGGTTGACTCTTAGTCGCTGCCACCAGCTTGTGTCCCGGTCGATCGGTGGTCGTACCCGGTTCGATACCAGCTCTGTCGTTCCCAGTTCACTTCCAACGTCTGGTCAGCGAAGTAACTGCTTCGATCTCAAGTCTAACCTATCCACGTTGTGATTTTGATCTTAGGTAGACGAGATCAATCAGGCGTCGGTCCGTAGTGTAAGTTGAGTCCAGACTGAAGGTGATATCGCATAAGCGTAAAGAAAAAGAAGCAAATAAAAGAAAAACCCAAGACGTTCAAGTATGTTAAGAAATAACAAATTAACTTTATCCGTTTGTTATATACAGGAGTGTGTTTCTCTCCCAGCCCGTTTTCTACGGAATGTGACACTTTTACGTTTGGTATCTTAAGTCAACTGATTTAGTTCTTAGGTGCTGGCTTGGCTTCGTTCGTCAGTATAACTTGCTATTGGTAGGAAGTCGGAGGTCGTAGAATCTCTCGGTCAGCTTCTACCAAAAATCAGGGAGGCTCCACGCATATCTTCCGTTTTAAAAAAAATATGAAAAACAAAGGAATGCCGAAGAATAAAATAATTCGGCCAATCAAAAAAATTTACACAAAGAGACTTCTGAATTAGCCGAAACCACGTTTGTGTCAAATTCTCAAGCCTATTCAAATGTATAAAAACGTGACACGTCTTGTCCAGCGCGGAGAACAGGACGAAACCATGCGTTACGTGTGAAGAAACAGTTAAGAAGTCATCTTCCGAGAAAAAACACAGTAGATTGACATCAATCTCACTCAATTTCTGACATTACTACTATCCCTATCATGGTCTAACTTCCAACTACCTTAACGAAGATTTCTTCAAACTGCTATCAACATCCGCCTTGTTAACGAACATTTTGCTACACCAAAAGACTCTTAATTAAATAAAATATATTATTTTTAACCTTCGAGTCAGTTCGTTTTATTCCCTAAGTTTCTGATGAAAATAATTATACAACCACCTATCCACACTGGCAACGTTCTGAAGTGAACCCATCTGCCACAGGATACTGAATCAGTTTCTTTATTAGAAAACTACGTGGAAATATACATACATTCATATATATATATATATATATATATATATATATATATATATATATATATATATATATATATATATATATATATAGATAGATAGATAGATAGATAGATAGATAACTATACTATTTTTCGAAAAACCCTCGAATTTTTGATTTGCCAATAATCAAATCAATCTCGAGGGGAAAAAAGGTTTTAAAAAAAGAAAGAGCTACAAACATGAAAGTCTGTCGGGATGCATTTCAATACCGCTCTGAAAAATGATAAGTATTTAAAAAAGAAAAATATTAAAATCTTTTTACTGTTCAATATCAAACTGAAAATAACCTGTTTCCTTTTTTTTTTTTTAATTTAAATTATGCAAGTACCAACCGCAAAAAATGTATTTGTTGAGTTTTATTGAATTACTTTTTTAAGATGTGGGACGAATTTTTTTTTTCTTTTTTCCTTTTTTATTTTTTTACTGAAATAACAACTTTTTCTTCAAGGATCATTTTCCTTTATAATTGTAAAAATAGAAAATTACAAGTACACTTACACACAAAATATTGAAACGTGTGTGTGAAACAGACCGCCCCCATCAATATACGTGCGCAGGTATGCAGAAAAGACCACGTTGGGTGCATAATCCGGGGTTCCTTTGTATTTTTGTTTTTATTTTTAAGAAGACAGTGCTCCATACAGAAGTAGACCTTTATTATAATAATATTTTTTGTTTAAAAATGATTCCTTCGCTACATAAGAGTTCTCATGGTTCAAAAACGAGAGCCGAAACCATCCAAATAATTATTAAAATTAAGTTGAATTGTGGTGTTTAGTCCCGTTTCATCTTCAAGCAAAATTTTTAGGAATAAGCTATCTCTCAGTTTACGTGTGTTTTTAGGCATGGTCCGTTACAGAATTCGTTATTGTGAGAGTGGCTAGACTATTTTCCTTCGTTAAGTGGTCAGAGAGTTAATTCTTATCAATAGATTCATCATCTTCTGGGAGGTTGGGTGGGGTATCTATTTCAAGGCTAATGTTTGCGGTCACTCTTTAGTTGGTTCCCAGTGAGGGATATTTTTATGGCGCGCCTACAAGTCGTTATGTGTCTGGAGAATTGTCTTTTATTATTGTCCATCTGATTATCTATTTATTTATTCAAGTGGGTGTTTTATATACAGATCGTATTGCACTGAATTTCATTTTTTTTTTTTTTTTTTTTGACGAGTATAAAAAGGGTTTTTCCTATTTAATGATTTGGCTAAGCTTTTAAGAATTTTATTTAGCTATGGGATTTTTTTTATGCTAATTATTTAATGCGAAAGTTTGTTGATGTCGGCAAAAAACCGTTAACTCCTGCCTATGGTTTAATAATTTTTCATTATTTAGAAATTTAATGATGTGTAGTTTTTCCTGTAGGCATAAAGGACATGGGTCATCCCAGGTTTTACAAGTTCTTGTTTTATTTACTATTTTCCATTTTACTTTTGGTGTTTTATTCGTTTCTTTTAGATGCCAGAAATATTGGGATAGAGATGTCTGATTTCTATTTTGAATATTGTTGAAGGAGCTCTTGTGTTGCCTCCATCTAATTTTAAAATTATTCTTCGTTGAGCCTATGTATATCCTATCAGTGTTAGGACTCTCAATGGATGAGATAGTGCATTGGTATACCACAGATTTTGTGAGGCATTTATTTTCCAACGGGCAGTTTTTAGGGTTTCTAACAATCACATAATTTTTCGTTATTTTTATCTAATTTTTGTTTATGAGTTTTATTACTGTTTTGGTATGCGTGTTTTTCTAGGATTTTCTTATTATGTCTTTTTATGATTCTTTCTATATTTTCAGTGCAGCTGTAACTCAATTTCAAGGTGTTTTTGTTAAAGATGTCGCTAAGTTTGCTATTAGTGGGAAAGTGCTTTTCAATTAAAGCTAGGAACTTATGGCCTAGTTTGGTGCTGACCATTTGGTTGTACGGAGGGGTATACCAGATGATCTTTCTTTTCCTGTTTTTCTTATTATTGGTACTATCGTTTCTATAGGTTATGTCAGCGTTTTTGTATCCGCTATTTTTCAGGGCTGTGTTATAAAAACTACTGTGTTGTCTGAATATTTTCTTATTTGCTGAGTTCATACTTATTCTTTTCTCTATTGATGTGGGTATATGCTTAATTATAGATGGAGGGTGGTTTGACTTAGGGTGTACATACAGGGGATTAGTATTAGGTTTTCTGTAAGGTAGGTGAACGTTGTTCGTTAAGTCTAGGGTTACGTCTAGGAAGTTTACTCTTTTTAATTTAGTGTTGACTATTGTTTTTAAATTTAGTTTCCCGAATTCCTTGTAAATTATCTTTCTAATTTTCTCTGTTTTAAAGTTTGTGGAGCTCCTCACTACCATGAGCCCGTCATCTCTGTATAGCCCGATGTCCCCAATGTCTAGTTCACGGTGGGCGGTTAGATTGTACAGTATAAATAGACCGACAAGGTCCATTGTTTTTCTTTTTTTGAAAGGAAATATTGTTGATTATATTTAGTAGGTCCTTTTCGAATTCCTGTAGGTTTTTGTTGTATGGTGATACTTTCTTGCTTTTAAATCCGTAAACATCATGCTCTTTTTTGTTAGGTTATACCCTCGTAGGAAGAAGAATGCTTTCCATCTCATTCTTCTTATTAATTCCTCTGTTTTTTGCAAAAGCTTGATGAAATAATTCCGTTTGTTTGTGTGTGGAACGTTCTTCAGAGAAATGTCGAAATTTATTTTTTCCATATTTTTAAAGTTCTTATTTTAAGAGATCCCATGGTGATGTCAAAGTTGTCATTGGTGCTTTTAATCCACTGGTCCCCATTATGGATGAGGACAGATTTCTTTGCACTGAGAATTATGTTTGTTTCTTCCTTAGTTAAGTCAGAATATTATTGGATTAACACTCTGGATTAACACCAAAGAAGTCATAAACTGGTGTTGCAGACCCGGTAGCGTGAAGTGTTGGTTTATTTAAAAGTGGTCTTGTGCCAGACACTACACAAAACTATCGAATCCGCAAGCAAAGTATAAAAATTTTGCGTGAACGAACATAGAGAGGAAAAGGGGTCAATCAACAAGTGCATAAATTATAAATATCAAAAAGATAGCCTGAATAGAATGACAAAGGCGTCTGGTTGAAAAACAGATATGAAACTTTTATTAAATTGAAACAAGTAGGTTGTCTCGTCATTCGAGATCAGAGAAAATGTTCCGCGCCAAAACAGGAAAGCAAGATGGACAAGGCGGGAAAGTTTCATCAGAATGAAGTTCTGGAAAATATGACTCGTTAACACGAGGTGTAGGTGTGCACCGATAGAAAAAGTACTCACTGTGGAATTTCGTATTGTGAGTGTGTGTAATATTTTTTTAGGTTCAGGTTCAAAGTAGTTAGAATGTTCAGTTGTCTCGGAGTTTTTGGTCGAAAGGCAAGGGAAGTTGTTGACTTAAGGACATTGAATTAATCGCTGAGAATTTTACATCGATTTGATGTGATTATTGCCGTAGGATATCCCTGTCTGTATTATGGTTGACTAACGAGGGATTTAATAAGTCAACTTGTTGATACGAAGTTCTGACCACGACTGTGTCGTGTGTCTCGACTTTTTCTAGCCGAAAACGGAGAAGGTCTGACCTGCGGGTAGCATCAAGACGAGAAGGAGTCTTGGGAAAGTGTAAGGTCGACATGTTGAAATAAGATATTCCGGCCCACATATAGGTTAAGGGCACGGAATAAATGAGTTGCCCATCTAGTTAGCTTGAAAATCGGGAAGCAACTGGTTAGGAACGCTGGCGTCCGTGACGTCAAGAAAACGCGCGGGAAAAATTCAAATTCTGTTAGGCTGACTTTATCAGCAGGAGCTATGGTAAGCGACCTTCCTTCCTCCAGATTACTGCTACGTCTAGCTGTAAGAGAGAGGAAGGGGTGCAAACCGCGCGCACACACGCACGAGTGTGGAAGGAAGGGAGGAAAACTCGCGCGCGCGTAAAATGTAGATGGAATTACTGTGTTATTCCATACTGGTTTACCAACATCGGCAATAAGCCCAACTGCACCCTAATTCAGTTCGATATTGTCGATTACTACCAGTCAATATCAAAAGACCTCTTCACGACTGCCCTGGAGTTTGTTACAGTATATTCTGACTTAACTAAGGAAGAAACAAACATAATTCTCAAATTATGTAAAATTGAAAATAAAACAAAAATTAATACACAAACCCTTACCTTAACAACACCTAACTCTAAAGATTAACTTTAGGGTTAGTTGTTAAGGTCAGGGGTGGGGTTTTCTGTGTAGAAAAGGGGACAATTTAAATACAAATGAAATAAATACAATCAACCCTTCTACTTTAACAAAGTTTGTGTATTAATTTTTGTTTTATTTTCAATTTTACAATATAAAAATACTTTATTTTTATTATTTAATTTGTTCTTTTAATTTGTCATTGCTATTCGAAACGGAAAAAAGGTTCTGTTGTATTATTTAATTCGTTTTTGTTATAAATAAAACTAAACTTAACAAAAAAAAAAAAAAAATTTACATTTTTTTACGGTAGTACGCAGGGATTTTCTGCAAGGAAAGTCTGTAAAAGAAGTAAATAGGTCAAAGGCAAGCGCAAGTATCCCGCAGCGAATGAGGGTTCATGATGGCAGTAATGGGGGATGAAAGAGCAACAAGAAGTCCGATTTTTTTTTCTTGTCGATAACTCCAAAACGGTAAGGTTTCTTCATAATTTAATTGTTAATTTGAGTTCAGCATGTACATTTGCACGGAATTATGACGATTTTGGAAAAATTTGAAGCGATATTAGCGCTCGGGAAACAAAATAGAAATTTACCCTTTTTAGAAAAGTTTGTGGCGGTACATATGTCAGAATGTCACATTCTTTTCGAGATTATATATCCCTTTTAATTTCAATTATTCGTACTTGTTTTGCTTGTATGTAGCCTCTTACCAGCGGTTAACTTATTTTTTTACTATAACTTTTTAGTTTCCACGCACCTAAACAGATGTCCAAGTAAACATGACTTTCTCTTTTTCCTTATTTCCTGATTGGCGGGTTAACGTAATTATTTTGAATATCACTTGTGTAAGTAAAAGTGTTGTTGAGAGTTTGGTAAGTAGTTCTTGTTGTTGACAAGAAAAATAATGCACTTAAATTTAAAGAAAGGTTTAAAGTGCATATTTTTCGCTAATTTTGTTTTACTGTAAAAAAAAAAAACAAAGTTAGCGAATTTTTATGGTTACTAAATATGACTTAGTTAATGACTTCTTTTTTTTTTGCATTTATTGGCAGTTTGTGTTAATTTTTTTTTTCTTCCTCGATTTCATTTTAAAAAAGATAAATAATTAATGCTCATTGTTAGTTATTCATAAATTTTGTAAATAGAATATTTTTTTAACATGATTATTAACAAAATCATTAAAAAAAAAAGTGAGATGCTAAAAATTAAGAACTTGATGGTACACTGTTAGTGTTACACTCCAAACCAAAGTTTGTAAAACTAAAATTTAATATTCAACCTGCAACCACATACATATGGTAAGTAGTCGAATGTTTTTACCTCCCCACCCATGTGACAAAGAAGAAAAAAAAAAAAAAACAGAAATAAAGCATCAAAACCTGTGTCGTTAATAAACCAGTTTAGGTAAATTTTGGTTTTTAACACCCGCGCTAAATATCCCTTAAAATTTTCCAATCCAAAAAAAAAAAAAAATACTGTTATTTTTTTATTTGTCAATATTTTTGTATTTGAAAGTTAACTTTCCTCCTGTTAACACTTATCCAAACAAAAAATAATACTTTGTTATTTTTTTTATTTGTCAATATTTTCATATATTTGAAAGTTAACTTTCTTAAAAAATTAAGTAAAACTACACTTATTAAAAAAGAAAAAAATCGTTTTACGGAAGTGCGTACTGATTTCTGCAAGGAAATTCTGTAAAGGAAGTAAATAAGCCAAATTTTATGACTCCGCCGCAAAGTGTACCGCAGTGAATTACTTCTAAATAAGCCGGTAATAGCGGACGAAAGAGCAACAAGAAGTCCGATTTTTTCTTGTCGTTAACTCCAAAACGGTAGGTTTCTTCATAATTTACTTGTTAATTTGTGTTCAGCATGTACTTTTACACGGAATTATGACAATTTTGGAAAATTTTAAGGGATATTTAGCGCGGTTGTTAAAACCAAAATTTACCCCAGTTTAGACAAAAAATATTTCTAATATAGAAATTATTTTTAAATTCATAGAAAAATTAAATTGTATATTTGCGTTTGAAAAGTTGTTTAAAAGCCAGACATAAAAGCATGGAAGGACGATAATTTTTTTTATTATTCAGTCAATTATTAATCCTTTTATTAAATTTCAACATTGAAAGTTCAGAGACAGTTCGGGTATTAACTTTATTATTAATAATGTTAAAATCCAACGTATGTCTGCTGCGTGATGATATTTGTAACTAAGTAGCATCCATGACAGCTTTTTCGTCAAATATGTGTGCAAGTACCCAGAATATAGAAATACGAAACATTTTCGTTGTCAAATATTGAAATTAAACGTTTCGGTTTAACTTTTATGGTGTTGAATAATGAATTGAATGCTAAATTTTTTTTTTAGCATCAACCAAAAACAAAACATTTTTTAAATATTGCATTCATTCATGCAATGAATTTGTCACTTACGGTGTTAATTTTTTTGCTAAATCACAGGTTAATTTTGTTGAGATTTCATAACAGAACATTTTTAAAAGTGATTTGAAACCTTAAATTACAAAATAGTTCCCTCAAACTCATTTATTTTACCAAAGATCAGTTTCATAAATTTATTCATAAATGAAATGAAAACAGAAACTGAAAAGTACCAAAATCTTTATTGAAATTGAAAAATGAGCAGATATTTGATTTGGTATTTTTTTTTTTTTAAATTGTCCACTATGGATATGATGAATTGGATCATTTGTAGAAATTAACTTAAAGCGTGATTTCATAAATTTTTGTTAATTAGATTTTGTACAAAATTACTTGCTTTATTTCAAAAAATATATTTAAAAAATCCATTTTCCCCTTCAATTGTAATCTTCCAACACCGCTACTAATCGCGCCATAAAAATCAAATTCAAAACCTCGTTTTTAGTTTGTTAAAAATATTTTTCAGGTCGGTTACAACCAAGTGATTTATTTAGTTTCGTATTTTTAACATTATTCAATTGTAACGGTATCAAAAACTTCCTTAAACACACAAAAATACTCCCAGCATAAGTAGTTTAGTCAAATTCAAAACTTTCAATACTTTGGGTAGCCCTGAATTGTCATTTTTTTTTTTTTAATTTCAAGGGACGTAATTCAAACTTTTATTTTTTGATCATCCGGAGAATAAAAAAATCAGTCAGCTGTAAAAATAAAATAAAGTAAATTATTTTTAAAATGTTCACACACCAAAATAGCATTTTTTGAACTTTACATTGCCTTTTTTCTTTTGAGTTTTGGAGAAATTTTGATTATTTATTTATTTACTTATTAATTTTTTTAGATAATCTTAAAATTTAAATTTATCTTTTTTATTCATTAAAAAATCGAGAAAATGATACTAATTGGTTTAAGAAATCAAAAGCAACTGTTTTGAAGCTTGAAATGTAATAAGACAAGTGAATAACTCTGGACTCTTGTGTTCACTATTGCTCTTACTTTCTCTCTCCTGTAATGATTATTCTCGCTTTTCATTCTGTATTTCTCTTTATCCTTTGTTTACAAGCTTAAAAATGACTATATCTTTCCATTTCTCTTTAAGGATATTGCTGTTATCTCTTTCAATACACAAGTGTCTTGTAATATTTTACTTAGATTTTCATGTTACTACAGATGTTTTAGCACAGATGTCAGCATACTAGTTTTAAGCCATTGTCAGTAAATTAATTTTCACTGTTTTCCTCTATGCATAGCTTAAACTATTTCAACAAATATTTAAATGTTGAAAAAAATTCTTATTTGCTTGTCTCATGTTTCATTTATTCTTTGAATTTTGTGGAATAAAATGTTAGTTAATCTGTTTTAATACAGAAGAGATACAATTATTCATTTCAATATTACTTTTTGACTTCAGTGTTTTATAAGAAAATTGCTATTTATATATATGCATATTTTAAGTACTTATCCAATTATTGTTGTCTTACCTTGTTCTTTCACAGCTAGTCTTTTCATCTCCTGTTTTCAAACAGTCTGCCATCAGCAATGCAAAGAAGATAGCTCTAGTATAGCAAAATGTTACAAAAATTGCAAAAATACATTTGTATTAAAAATTTCTGAGATGAGAAATTATTATTATTATCTACCTTTAACTTTACATTTGGAGTAGCATGCTCACAAAGTTTCAGTTCCTGTACTCTCTGGCCTTCTTTAGATATCTGTTCAAAAGACACATGACCTGGTGGATTAAAGTGTTGGTTAAAATATATCTAGTTCCTTGGCAGTTGTGAATTCAATCCTTGAGTTAAGTAGTGCTGGAAAGTCATATACTCTGAATCATCAGAAGTAGCAGATAAGTGATACAAAGGCAATAGACTGGAATGTAGTAACTGATGTGTGATATTCACTAAGCATGGAAAGCAGAATGAGAAATTTCTACTCTTCTGAGTAGAATAAAGCGTTCAGTTCAAAATTTCAAGAAGGTTATTGAGTATAACACCTAAATAAAGCCAGAGTGTATATTGTAAGTAAAATCCCAATATGAACATTTTAGTCTGACTATAAAGGCAGATAATAAAAAAAAAATCACTTGGAGTATTATAGAGAGATGTATTTGTTTACATTTTGTTGTTCTTTTTAATAAATTAAAATTTTGGTGTACTTTGCTATTGGGTTGCAAGTTAATGGCTAATGTTTTTACGTTTTAGAAGACTGTATAGTGGTGAATGATATTGTATCATTCTCTTTCAGTATATTTTACTGTCTTACAGAGAAACTTTCTAACAAAAAACAAACTTTATCTTTAAAGATATTTAACTTCAAAAGATGATTGCACATTCATAGTTGTAAAAAGTTCTTTCATTAAATCAAATCTTTACAGAAATCATTTGAATTGTTCATTTAATAAGTACCTTAAGTGTTGAAATAGCATAAAGCAAGAACTGCAGTGCCATTTATAAGTGTTAAACATTAGTGATTACTTAAACTACTTTAGCTCACTTGTATATTATAGGCAATGAAAAGGCTTTCCTGTATGGATAAACTACTTTGTAAAGCAGGATGATAGTAGAGAAGCAGTTTTGCATTCTTCTCTATACAGTTTTGTCAATATAGTTGCACTTCTAACTTAGTGTTAATGGTTTTTTTTTTTTATAGTTTTGTTCATCAGTTTCCTGAAAATGAATCATGTCTAAGTTTTTATTTTGTCATTTCACATTAAAGTTTACAAAATTTTTAGTCAATACTTAAAAACCTGTTTTTGATAATTATACATGTAAAAGTTGTAACCTAAATTTTGAATTAAATATTAGTATAAAATTTTTTCATTGAAATTTAGGTTTGGGATCATTATTTTTAAATGTCTAGTTAATAATACAGGGACCATGTAATAAGTCACTCTGTCTATTGCTATTATTCTATTGATTGACAAAAGTAAATCACAAATTTTTATTATTACATTCAACAATTTTATTTTACTACGAAATAAAAGTTTATTTATGATAAAATAATGAGGAATACATATTTCGTTTTATGTTATGCATTTCTGTCTCATTACTTTTAAAATTCAATGCAATATAACAAAGGGCATGTGCTTTGATCCTAGACACCATAATGGTTACAATTAGGCTGAAAGTAAACATTTCTCTCTTGCATTTCTTTGAATTGGAAGTAGGCCTCTGTTTTTCTTTCCTTCCAAATGTCCTGTTAATGTAAATTTCTTGAAGCCTTCTTTCTTTACTTCAGTTATCTTTTTATTATTATTTTTATCAGCAATCTCCTATTCTCTTAAAACTTTCTTGTTTCTCATATGTCAATGGTTTTCTCAGCATTCATCCATAGAACTACATCTCTGTCACTTCAAGACTCCTCCTCTTCAACTGTGAAGAGAGTGTCCAACACAACCTGTCTTATAGGATGTTATATATTACATAGGAGTCCAACAATTTTTTCTTTTTTTTTGCCTAAAGATATTTTCCTATTTCTTAATACTTTGCTTAGTTTCTGAAAGGCACCTTTCACTATTCTTATACACCATCAGAATTCTGCATACACATTCTGTCATTTATTACTACACTAACCAGATAGCTATATTTCTGTACCTATTTGATTTTTATATCTCGGGTATGGAGCTGACAACTTAGGCTCTCTTTTGTTGACAAGCATGCATTCTCGTCTTTTTACAGTCAACGGTTAGTCCTTTCTTTTTGCTTTCCTTAACTTCCCTGTTTAATATTTTTTCCGTTTCTGCTATCAACAGAGTTTCCTGAATCCATACATTGCTCTCGGCTTGATTCTTGATCTTTACCACTTTCATTCATGATTTGTTCATACACTCAGTGTTGCAAACTACCAGGTCATTACAGTTTTGGCGAAGAGCCAGAGTTGCATGTATGTTTTGCAATGGAGTGTGGAGACTGTGAATCAATGAGTTTTGGACTGAAGGGGAATAGGGCAGTACTTTGTGTGGACAGAAGTGGTGGTGTCGCTTGTAGCCATTTTTATTGGCTGGTTCTGGGTGCTCACTGGCTGAGCAATAGCTGGGTCAAGTGCATAGAAGCATGGTACGTTCATTTAAGGAGTGGCATATTTGAGATTGAGAAACAAATGCAGTCATTTTCTAATGCTCATTGATTGTGGTCCCTCTCAGTTTGCAATATGGCAGCCACTACATCAACAGGACACTCCGCCAGTGTTGTTCATCTCCTGGAATCAATTTTTTATGATTGGGGGTCTGCCAACTGAAATATTAACTGATAACAACACTGCGTTAACTTGTAAGCAACTTTTTAAATAGTTGGCGGGTGCACTTGAGATTCTGATGTGCCCATGCAATGGGAATGGGATTGTCAAATGCATTCATAGAAGTATTAAGACCATTGCAGCCAGAAAGCAATGTTCAGTGCTCGAGACAGTCTACTGGCACAATGTCACTCCCAAGGAAAGTCTTTCATCTTCCACAGCACCCAACAACATGCTGCATAGGTACCACATCTGGGTACAAAACATCGACTCCATGCCCTCACTTGAACTGCAAAATGTTCAAGGGGCATACAAAGAAGGGGGACATCATCTGGGTAAAGACTCCACATGGTAGAGGCATGAATAAATTAAAAATGGGCTGCATAAACCAAGTAATCAGTCTGCAGTTGGTGTAGATTTATGGAACACTGTGGCGCGTGATGAAATTGCGCACTTTTCTGGGATCATATCCATCATCAGACTCTGATAGTGACACAAAAGAGTGAACAATTCATGTACTTAGAATTGAGTTCGCCAGTTGATTCCTCCAATACCAGCAGTTCAGAGACTGATACCGGAGCACCCAATGACCTTCCAATCAGTAGTTCATCTGAGTTCCTCTTTAAAGGAGTACCTGACAGAAGAGACCTGCCCCAGAATGCATCAGCTGTGATCAGGAGATCAGGAGGAAGTGTAGCAGAGACTTACCTTCATGACCCAGAGTTGCGTGTGTGTTTTGCAGTGGAGTGTGGAGATGGTGAATTGGCGAGCTTTGGACTGAAGGTGAATCAAGCAGCACTTTGCGGGGATGGAAGGTGGTGGTGGTGTTGCACAGTATGCTCATTTAAGGAGGGTCTTGTTTCTGCTGACAACGAGTGGCATATTTGAGATTGAGAAACTAAGAGAATTGTGAATTTGTTTTGCCGATTGGACCTATTGGACTTTCATATAGTTTTTTTTCCCCATGTGTGCTTCTGACCAATTTTGACTTAAGTTTCTCAAACTCAGCTTTTACATGGTAGTCCATGCATATTTGTGATTTTTCTACCATCTTACTAAATATCTCCACTTGAGAGCTGCTGATTTTTTTATGCATGGACCTAATATGACTTTGTTAACCCTTTAGCCTCCTCTGTGGATTGCTATACCATGCTAGGTGTTGCTCTTGTGGTTTCTGTAGCAAATAGGTTTTTTACAAGGTGAAGCTGCTACCTACACACACACTCTGAATTCAGAGATGCTAACCAAGGCTAGAGAGTCCAGTTTACCCTACTCTTATCTTGGGAGAGAAGAGATGGGTTCATACCTTTCCAGTGCTATTTGTAAAAAAGGGATTGCAACAACCTTGACTGGAATTTGAACTTGACACCCCAATCTCATTTTCCAAGTTGATTACCACAATGCTACACGTCCATCCAACCTAATATGACTGCCATGGTTATTTCTTTTCTTCTCTTTCATAATTTTCTACAACTGTTATATCAGTCTTTTACTGTTTTTTACCTGTACATTTTCTTTTTCCTGTAATTATGTTGTACAAATTGTCCACCTGGCGGAATTACCAAGTTCAAACAGAGCCACTCTTACAGTTATTCTGCAACAATGCATCTATTCCAGTTTATAACTGTACAATTTTAAAAAGTGTTGAGTCAGATGGATGCAATAGCATTTAGATAAATTTTACGTGTTCCTGGTGTGTCACATCTATTCTAAACAGAATATTTATATAAAAATTAATAGTTATTTTACTTTATAATAATTTTGTACATTTTTCAATTTTATAACCCAGATAGTATGTTTTTTATGTAACATAGGTGCCTCCACAAAATTGCTAAAAACTCAGCATACTGTGATGAAAACAGTTTTATCATCAAAATCTTTGTTATTATTAAGTAGAAGGATCAAAGTAGTTTTTGAATATTTAATTCAATTTTTACTCCTTTTTAGAATATTTGAAATTTTGATTAAAAAAACTTGTGCCAGCAGTTGTACTAATTTTAGCATCGCAAATTTTAGTCTCTTCTGTGTGCTGACAGACATATTTGTTATATAGGAATAAAGTGTCGCTGCCAACACTTGAGTTTGGACATAGATCACCAGTGAGTAAACACAGGTGATCCTATTATTGAATTAAATAGTGACCATAGAGAAAATGTATTTATGGGAGGTAGTGTGTGTCTAATTGATTGTTATTTCTATTCTATCCTCTATTACTATTCGGATCACTACTTCTGTTCTATCCTCTATTACTATACGGACCACTATTCAATATACTATTTCTCTTTTCGGATCACTATATGGATTACTATTCAAGTAAGTATTATTGAGTGAATACTATTAGTGCAAGTGCTATTCGAAGGCATCTGACACCAGTATTGCATACTATAGTTGTATCTGTGATTACAAAGTCTGTACTACAATGAGCATTCACGAAAGTGGCAATGAGTGTTCGTTGACATCACAAAACATTAATTTGGAAATTCTTGTAAAAATCAAATATCAGATTTTAATTAAATTTTCAGGACTTATTCACAAATGAATTAAATTATTTTTTATTTATTTTATTTTTTATTAGAAAATCTTAGTAAAGTTATTTTTTTACATGTGTTTCACCCCTTGTTTAATTTTATGAAAGCTTGAGAAATTCAATAGGATAATTTTTAGTGAGTATATTAGTTAAAATCAGATATATTAGTTAAAAGTTCTAGGAGAATGGACCAGTATACCAATAGATAAACTGATGGAGATGCTGACTTTCTGTATGCAAACAATATACTTCGGAATGGGATCAAATATATATCAACAGGATGAGGGCTTAGCAAAGGACTCACCATTACCAACAGTAATGGCAAACCTATATATGAAATACTTTGAGGAAATGGCATTAGAATCAACACCACTAAGGCCAACCCTATGACTGAGATATGTAGATGAGACCTTTATACTCTGGCCACACCAGGAAGACGTCCAGCTACTCCTGGACCATGTGAACTCAATAAGATCATTGATACAGTTCACAATGGAGCAAGAAAACAACAACAACAAACTTGCCTTTCTGGATGTACTCATATCTCAGAGTAGGGGTTCAAGACATCCATATACTGCAAGCCAGCATTCACCAGACAATACCTCAACTTTGACTCCCACCATCTATACAGTGTAAAGAAAGGGATCATCTGCTGCTTACAACATCAAGCAAAAGTTATAAGTGGTGACCCAGAAACATACCAACACGAAATGGTCAGTATAAGCAGTAGCCTACAATGTAACAACTACCTGGGTACATAGTAGCAGCTCCAACAAACTGGAATAGACAGGTACAAGAGGATAACAGCACTCAGAAAACAGTCTGTCTACCCTATGTGAAGGGATTATTGGAGAAAATACAAAGGATCTGTAGTCCATATAACATTGGGACAATCTTCAAAAGTGGTTCAACACTTCACAATCACCTCTTCCAAGTAAGACCCCCCCATAGAGGAGAACATGACTAAGGACTGTGTGTACACCATCCCGTGTAGCTGTGATAGGAAATACAAAGGAGAAACAGGCTGCACCCTTAAGGTAAGGCTGCAAGAAATAGAAAAATCAAACATAGCTGACCACATGTGGAGGGAAAAGGGTGATCACATCCTCCTGTGGGATGAGGTTGAAATAATAGACAGAGAGCATCACTGGAAAATACAAAAACTTAAGGAATCAGCACATATGTTATGCCACAAAAATCTCCTGAGTCGATCAAACGTAGATATATGCAATATGGGAACCAGTAATAAGGAGAGTTAGTGAAAAACAATGAATAAAACAAAAATTGCAATATAAGCAATATGAAATGATAATAACAGAAAAATTGCAATATGAGCACTGGTAAAAAAGGTTGCTGAAACATTAGGTTTATAAGTCCAAAAAATTAATACATAGATATCCTCAAGGACACATGGCCCAGTGGATAAAGACGTTGGTTAGATCCAGTGACTAGACCCAAAGAGTGAGTTCGATACTTTGAGAGTTGAGTTAAAGGGAAATAACTGAGACATCCGGAAGAGGCATGGCATGTAGAACTAGAACAATCCACTCCTCGTGGATGAAAAAAAATGGTTCAATTTGAAATTCCAGTCTTCCTGAAGAAGGCCGGAGCATACAATGGTCAAAATGTTGTGAATATGACAATGAAGATGGGGATAACAGTCTGAATAATGTAAGTAATCATAATACCTCATCTCAGAGATATAGATAAAGCTTTTTCATTTATAAAATTAATTTTAAACTTTGTGTATACCAAATTCATGGAGGTACCTAATGTAACATAATTTAGAAATGTCTTGTTTCTGTGTATATATATATATATATATATATATATATATATATATATATAGATTGTGTGATGTATATATAAATATATATATTTAATTTTGATATATATATATACTGCACTCTTTATAAAAGAGAAGATTTAAAATCTAGATGGTTAACATCTAGATGGTTCGTAATCGGAAGTACAAATAAAACCAAAATTAGAAGATTCATCTAATATAACAAATGTTTTTGTTTCAATAGTTTTTTTATAAGATTACAAATTTTTAATAGATAAACTAAAAATTTTAAGCTTTTGTTTGCCATAAGAAATATCCCTATATAGCTGCTTATCCATTAAAAACAAACAAAAAACTGGATAATTAAAGTGATTAGTAGATTCATTAAAGATTAGGGAAAAATGTAAAACAGTTATTTTGTGGATATTACATCAGCCATTGTCTAAAGATTTTCTATTTTCAAAACATTAGTAAAATAACTCTGAATCTCTAGAAATCAACAAGTTCATTTGAGTGCTTCAGTTTGCATAAATGGTCTTAAGACAGCTAAAACTTAATACCATCTCCAAATGTATAAATAATTTTTTATCCTGATTGAAATATAAATTGGGTTAATTTTGAGAGACTTTTTATGTCTGTATTGTAACAGATAATCTTTACAGCAATAACAAAAATAAAATATTAAATTCTTAAAGAATTGATAAGAAAATTTCCAGTTGTAACAATTGCAAATAATTATTTATCTCCAACTTATGGAGTTTAGTTTTGAATATTAAATCTTAAATGTTTTTGAGAATTTTATTAAACCATATTGATTTATATTTTACATATTCTTTATTAATTTTCAGCCATGGGAGTGAATAATCTGTGGTCAGTACTTGCACCTGTCAAGAAGCACAAACGTCTTGAAAGTTTACAAGGTCAAATATTAGCTGTTGACCTTAGTCTATGGATTTGTGAAAGTCAGGCAGTGAAACAGATGCAAGGAAATGTCATTAAACCATTTCTCAGGTATAGTTGAAAAGTGTTTATGTACAAGGTGTATCCAAAATGAAAAATGTTTAAAACAGTGTGCTAATTATATGGTGATTTTCTAAGCATTGCTTAGACATGGCACAGGGCTGACAGTATGGGACACCCAGTGAAGATCAATCTCACTATTCAGTCATAATTGTTCTAGCTTGCTAAACTTTACACCACGTTGAGGTGTCCAATGTGCCAATTATGTTTTGGCATATTTATGACTGAAATGTTGTGTGGAAATGACCTTGAACTTTTGTATAGAATAATTGTACTATGCCATGTCAGTTGAGCTAAATACACATGTTTATTTTTCCCCCCAATGAAGGATCTTGAAAAGTAATGTTTTTGTGTGAAATTCTGTTTCAAATTAAGAAAAATATTTCTGGAGACATTTCTCATGTTGCAACAGATCTGTGAGGAATATTGTTTGAAGTATAAAAAATGTCACAAGTAATACCAGAATTTCAAAAGATTATCTCAAATATAGACACTGCTTCATATTGGTAGATAACAATCTCGTTGAGAAAATGTATGCTGTGACCTGTGGAAATTGTTGCCTGACTGCCAGGGAAGTTTTTGAAAAGGTAAAATTTATGCCACTTCTGTTGGTAAATGAACAAAAGCAAAACTATGTCACAGGCTGGAATTGGTTAATCATGTGAATGCTAATGAAAATTTTTAAAAAGTGTCATATCAGTTGATGAAATGTGAGTGTATAAATATGAAGTTGAAGCAAAAAGCAGTGAATAAAGTGGATTGAAATATTACAGTAATCAAAAAAAATTTGGACAATGTGCAGTTGTTTTTTTTTTTTGTTTTTATTGGAATAATCTTGTTCATTGTGTGAGTTCACAACAGGTGGTCAATAAAGAGTTTACTTGGTTATCTTGAAATATTTGAAAAATGCACTGTGAAGTCCTGAACAAACAAAACCTGGATACTGCACACACATTGCACTTGATCTATGTAATTTTGAACAACTCTTTATTTAATCAATGGGAGTAAATTGTCCTCATTCCACTATCTAGGACTAGGGATATCTTGTTCTTTTTAATACTAATCAGTTATTGCTAGATTATTCTTACACATAGCATGCTTAGGAAATATTTCATATCATTTAAAGCCTACAAGTCTTATTCATCTTTGTGTCATATGTCCATTTCTTCTACTGAACCAAGGTATAACTGACCTTTTAGCATTAGACACAGACATTGAACTTACAACTTCCAAGGAACTAGATATGTTTTATATCATCATAGAAGTCCTTCAAAGTCCAAAAGAGACAAATGTGTTACATGATCAGCATCTGGGGGCCTGCATATGACTTCTGTGACCAAATTTGAATGCACAGATATGGCTGTATTAGGGCAAAAGCAAACACCTTACTATATTTTTTTTTATTTTTTATTTTTTTTTGGCTTTACCTACAAGCACTTCATGTATCAGTTGGCTTGGAAGTTGTTTACTACCTTGGAGCATAGTCAATCAACAGCAGTGTGTTCATGTTTGTGAGGCTGTCCACTTCAGGTTTAACTTGAGATTGTCTTTGTACCTATTCCTTGAGCAACCTCAGACACAGCTGTCCCCATTCCAGTTATCTGTAGGACAACTGTTGTGGTATTCTGAATTTTTCCATGTGGTTGAATTCAATCAAAATCTTGGCTTTAGTGCTTGTGGAATTGACTCAATCCAGAAATGTTAAGCTGAAAATACAGTTTTACTAGCAGATTTGTATGATTGATCACAGAATACAAATGTGAAAATTTTCAATACAGTGTCCAGGTTTTACAATCATAGAAGTGATTAGGGGCATGGTAGATTATCAGTTTTGTAGAAAGGCAAATAACTTTGTGCTGCAGAACTTTAACCTAGAACCTTCCAAGTTTCTGGTTTGCTGTCTGAATCCATGACATAATTTCCTTAGGAAGGACACTATTGACAGAGATGGTACTCCCCAGGTATTTGCAGTTGTCAATATTCTGTAGTTTTGTGTTGCTTATAGTAATGTATAGGTGTAATGGTGTGTGCTGTTAGGGACACAGACTACAGGAGGACTTCTGTTTTACTGAGACAGACTGTCAAGAACAAATTTATTGTCAGTAGAGAATTTTGGTGTATAATGAGAGTGCAAATAGCACTTTTATGAACTTCTCAAGGGACTTTGTGTGTGCTGCAAAGTTATGTAGATCAAATGTTGGCCCATAGAACATTTTTTATTATGGCTTTACTACTGGAAAGTTGTCTGCTCAAGTTACCAGTTTGGCAATGTATAATATTTGCATGGATCTGCATTACAATGAGATAATTCATTTTCTAATTTCAACAGCAGACTTTTCAGGAGAACTAACACTCACTGACAGAAGTTACAAAAAGGAAGTATGTACATGTATTACTAGATAAAGCATTGTCAGTTATTAATTTTTCTAATTTACTGTTGCAATTACCTTTTTATTCCCATTTCTTTTTTCATTAAAGCTCACATATATTATTATTTATTAATAAATTTTGACTTGTGTTTTATTTATGTTGCTTTTTATCATAACTCTGAGATTGTTTATTCTGCAGTATGACACAGGTCTAAAAAGATTTGATTTCACATCCTTTTTCCTTGAGAAGCTTGCCTATCCAGGACAGCGTCTGTACCAGTTATGCCATAAAGATTATTGGTTACAAAAGCTCAAATCTAAACATATAATTTTCATTGTTTATTTTCCTCTAGATACTGGATCATCTTTGTTTTTAATGCTTACATACACTATTAATATTAGTAGTAATATTACATGGAATTTATTATTCAATTATTAATTTTTATTTCCAATCCATCCTGCACACTAAGACTAAAGAACAATAATCTGAATGTTGTGATAAAAAAGCAACATAATTAAAATTAATTAAATGTTCAAAAAAAATAATAACTTTAATATGTTATCATTTCTTGCATGAATTGATTCTTCTTTTAAACATGCTTACTTAAAAGGATTGGGGGGCGGGGAGAAGAAGAGAAAACACCCAGTCTCTTATCAGAAGGATTATGAAAGGTGCACATTAAAAGAACACAAACTCTTACTTCGATGTGGAATTTATTAAATGGCATAAAAATATAATAATAGAACAGAAACCAACATTTACAAAACGAGCATGAACAAAATGTTCCTTTGTTCATCATACAAATAGGCAAGAAAAGAAGTTCTAATTACAATTTTGTTTGGTTCATAAAAACAATTATAATTAGTATCAACAAAATGTTCACTTACTTTGATTCATTCAACTTGAATGGAGTTGAGAAGGATGGCAAATCCACAATTATTGCTGGTGTCTGGTTTGTTTAGAATACAGTGCAGTTTTATAAACTGAAATGAGATAAATCTTGTATATTCATAAAAAGTTCAAAATCAGGGTTAATACCTCCAATTTTGTGACAAACTTTCACAAACAACTTTAGAAAGATAATCAGATATTTTCTCTAAATTTGTAGAAAGTTATCCTTTCTGCTTTAATAACTTTCTTCTATTAATAAATGTTTTTATAAAAAGAAAGTGTAATAAACAAACTTAGTCTCTTGCATTATTTTTTTTTATTTACCCATTATTTTTACATTTCTTTCTATTATATCATTTTTCATATATTGCCTTTTATCATTATATTTTATTATTTTATTAAATAATGTTGATAGAACATGCACTGCTATGCCTTTTTCTGTTTTCGCTATTTCTTCATTTAAATAATAGACTAGATATTCTTTCAGTTGAACCTCTAAATGGTAAAGTTAAAATATATTTAGAAGGAATGTAGTGCTGGGACCAATAATAATAGAATGTGATTTTATTGTTTCTTTTTATTTCTTTTTTTTTTTCTTTTAGAAACCTGTTTTTCAGGGTTAATCATTTACTTCAACTTGGTATTGGTCTTGTATTTGTAATTGATGGTTGCCCTCCTAAAATGAAGAGGGACACAATACGAAAAAGACTAAATCATGCCCACAGAACTAATGATAACATTGGTGATTGGAAGAAACAGCCTTATCGAAATCGTTTCAATATCTTTTTGAGAGAAGTATACACATTATCAATTTCTGCTTGTGTACATATGCATGTGTATGATGGCTATAAAAAATTACCTATATTTTGCACAATTCACTTATAATGTTTACTATTTCTATACTAAATTCTTGAATTCCTTCTGAGGTTGATAGTTTTTAATGCTGCGAAAGCAAATACCTATTTTACTTTTCACATGTAAATTTAAAAATTTCCAAGAAATCCTTTATTCTCACTTTTTTGTTACATTTAAATTTTTAAGTGTTTCTTATAATATGCTTATAAGCAAATTTATGAAAAAGCAAAAAGAAACAAATCGACATCATTATTTTTATCTGTATTATTACATTTGTGTCAAATGTGTATAACTTTGAAATCATGACTAAAATCGTAAAAATATTCATTTTCAGAAAGTTTAGAATAATGTTATTTTTTTTTCTTTTTTCAGTGCTGCTGTTTATTAGAAAGCTTAGGAATTCCTTACATTGAGAGCTGTGGTGAAGCAGAAGCTTATGCTGCTTTTCTTAATGCACAGGGTGTAAGAATATTTTCTTTTTTTTTGTCAATTCACTTCAAGCAAAGAAATAAAGTCCAGTAGGATGCAAATGTTTACTGAGAGTAAGAAAAACAGAGGGGACAATAAAAGAGCAGGATTTAAGGAGACAAAAGATGACCATTGACATTAAATTTAAATTTTTGAAAATTGTAGTTGACAGGAAAGCAGAGAGCGGGATGAGAGTTCTGTAAGTGAGAGGTGTGTGAGAAGAAACGATGAGCATAGAATTTACAGTTACAAGTAGGTATACCAAACTGCTCTAGTTCACAATGCGAACACATGTCAACATAATGAAGTTTACTTTCATTTCAATTGCTTATATCTTGTTTATTTTCAAGGCTATTTTGATAAAATTAGTATGAAACAAAATTTAATTTTTTCTCTTTCTAAAGGTACAATTCTTTCTATGTCTCTTTAAATTATGTCACTATGTCAATGACAAACAGTAATTTTTCTGTATTTTCAAAGTTGTTAATTTCATAGTGTTTTCATATTATTTGGGCTTCAAATTGTCTGTTTACACATATCTAAATAAGTCTATCTTAAAGGAAAAAGGATGCTCGTCAATTTGATGGGTGAACTTCAAAGTCCAAAGTTGTTTTTCACAAAGAATTTCTAAGTTGAAAGCTTTAGTGGATGAAATAGTAGAGAAATTCAACAATAAAAAAAAAAATAAAATTTATACCTCCTTGTAGAACAATGTCTTGGCTTTAATAATTGGTTGGTTTCATATAGCTGTGTCTATACAACTCTAGGCATATACAAATCAAAACAACGGTATATTTTGTTCATTTTGTGCAAAACAGTTGGGTCTGATACATCAAAATTTGTATTACTGAGTAAACTGAATTGCTAACTGAATCCAATTTTAAATCAGGATTGTTTCTTCAAAGGATATGACACAGTTTAAATCGTTTTTCTTATATTTTCTTAATTGATGCATTTTAAAACTATAAATCATTTATTTATTTTTAAAATAAATTTGAGCTGACAGTTTGAACAAAATAAAACAATATTTTTCTTTGTCCAAGCTGTCAGCTTGAATTGCTGTTGCCTCAGCTATTCTTATTTTATTAAAAAAAAATTATCCGAAATAAGTTTGTCCATAAAATATTTAATAGTCATTTATAAAGCATTGCTATGAACTTACTGAAGAAAACTTTAAAATCCATTTTGAATAATTTAAATATCTCCATTGAAGAAAAATTTTGTTTTTATTTGAACGATAACAGCCTAAAGCCAATTTGAAAAAATAAAATAAAAAAAAAAAAATTTTACGTAGTCACTCATCAAATTTCCATTCTTAATGACAAATGAAATGAAAAAAACTGAAAATCCCTTAACAATCCAGTATTTGGGTTTTTGTAAATTAGTAAAATTAAGGAATTTTGTAAAAATAATACATATTTCTTACTTAAAACATAGTAAAATAATCTTTACTTACACATGGTAACCTGTGAGCTGTCATAACCACAGTAGCCTTCTAATGTTAACACTCAAAAATAGTATTAAACTTTACATTTTTCAATTCTTAAAAGTAAAACATATCTTAATTTAATAGAAAAATCCCATAGTGGAGGAATTTCAGAATTGCAATGAAAAATTACAAGTACATTTTTTAAAAATAGATATTCAATTTAGATTGTTTTGTGTCAAATGTGAAAGAAAATATTTTAAATTATGCAAGTACCAACACCCAATGAAAATGTTGTTTTTTTTTTCTTTTCTTTTTGGGTTTTATTAAATTAATTTTTGGGTATGGTTGATGACAAACTTTCAGTATGTTCAGAAGTTGAACTTCAATATATTTTTTCACTCAAGTAACATTCAGGGATTTTTCTTTCAGATAAATGTAAAAAATTCTCAAACACCCTCAAAATTTCAAAATTTAAATGTGAAATTTTGGCCTGGAACTGACACTAAACAAAAAAAACAGCATGCAACACTTCACCATTTATCAACCTCAAAAATGCTCAAGTGCAACCGGACTATAGCTTGGCTAAAAGTAAAATCAGTATCTGAGTGGCAATCAGTTCTTGACATTTCAAGAAAGCATGTGAAACATCTGCAGCAAAGACAAGCCACAAGAAGTACTTTTGAAAATTCATGTACAGGAAAGGATTGCTAAAAGTGAAAGGCAAAAGAAGGAAAAAGACAGTCAAGCTGTTGCTGAGAAACAAAGAATCATTAACAATGTTATCAAGCATGGTTGTCCTGTGAAGTCTATTAAAAATGTATAACAAGCAGTGATTTGGAAGCACTGGAAAAGCAACTTAGATATCTGTAGATTCTCTTCAGTATCAAGATCAACAACCATCGGAAGTAAATCTCAGCTGGAAGCTGCTTTTTGTAACTACTTAGTAAAAATGCCTGTACATAGATGCATAAATATTTATCTCTAAGTAGTTTTGTTTTTGCAACACTGTTTCTGATAGGTATTAAATCATTTTTTTAAGTCATAGTTAGCAAGTTGAAATATATAATTGTGTTACTAATTATATTCTAGTACATTCCATTTTTGAGATTATAGGGTCATTTGACATCCCTTAACCTATGTTTACTGGGAATACCTGATGGAAGGCATTACCACAGGTCCTTAATGGTGCCCCTATTAACACTATAACAGTGGAAACAGTGCCTTATCTGGGCTCATAACTTAGCATGAAGGACTAATCTGGTGTATAGTGATCTGATGATTCCTGGTTCCAGTGGTTTCAGGCTGATGGTATTGTTTAACAAAATTCTCAGGAGGTCAAGGAACTTAATTGTTAACCAGTTACCATGCAGGCTGGTGGTAATTCTATAAAAGTGTGGGGTATCTTCACATGGCATGGGTTGGGTTCACTAGTCCATCTAAGCAAATCATTGACCGGTGACTGCTATATTTCACTATATCATGACTATTTGTGTCCATTCATAGACGACATATACTCCACTTACAATGGGTTATTACAGCAAGAGAATGCACCATGTTATTGAGTCCAGTTTGCTCAGAATTGGTTTGAGGAGTATTCTGAGGACATCTGTTGAATGGTGTGGCCATCATATTTGTCCAACTTCAATCCAATTGGTGATGATATGATAGGACATAGTGAAGAGGTCTATTTGTACACAAGATCCTGCAATTACAAATATCTGGCAACTGTGGACAGCTATCAAGATACTATGATTCAACAATTTTCCGGAGGTCTTCTGATCACTTGTGGAATCAATACTATATCAAGTTGCTGTCCTTCACTGGGCTAGAGGATTCCTACATAATACTAGACCCCTCTACCTTGAGTTCTGGTATATTATTACTTAATATTTTAACTTTAATATTTTGATTATAGTCTTAGACATAATTCTTATATCCCAGATAACAATTTCATATCAAAGCTTATTTTGTAGATTGTCGATGCTTGTTTGACTAATGACGGAGATGCTTTCTTATATGGAGCCAAAAAAATCTATAGAAATTTCACAATGGATTCAAAAGTAAGTTCAATATTAGTGTTGTCAAACACTGGCTATTCCTTTTTTGATAATATGAAGTATCATTTTTAAATTATTAAAGATTTTATTAGGGAAATCAGCAAAGAAACAATACACAAACTTGTAAACAGTGCATAGATGAAAAATGTAATTCCATCAAGTTAAACACTTACCCTAGATTTAAGATTTTGAATAAAGATTTAAAATTCATTTTTCATTTTTTTTAAATTTTGAGTGTTTTACTAGCTTTTATAACAAATTTACACAAATGCATAATGTGCTAGGTATTTGAGGGCATACTTTTAGCAGGCCATAAATTGAAGGCAGCTTGATACATGTTACATGGCAGTCCATTTTAACATTCTCATTTCTCTTTCAGATGTATCACAAGTATGAACAAGGTAGTTTCCTATTTGACAAAAATAAAAACTTATGCTGTGATCATGGTACTAGCTGCCAAATACAGCTTCCTGAAAGTAGTCAGCTGGAGGCCTTTGGCAACGATTTGTCATCCATGGAAGAAACATTCTAAATGGTCAGACATTGTAGGGCCAGATGTGTTTGTTTTGCTCTAGATCATCAACCATGATCCCAACAAGATGATAATGTTAAGCATCTCCAGATGATGGAATCCTCTATTAGATGTGTGATGCACAAAGACATGATGAGGAGAAGGGCCAGTACATGTACAATAAAATGAGAAAGACTTCACCTTAAACCAAAAACTGAACAGGTGTCAGGTATCTTTGGGTGAACCCCACAGAGATGTACACCAAGTTTGTTATCTGTGGCACTACTGACCCACATCTTCCTGCAGGACCTTAGGATCATTGCCACACCTATGTATGGTATTTTTGATATTGTAGGCAATGCAAGGATACACCGACTGTATTTTTCACACTTTATTATTGGCAGTTTTCTGAAGCCATTTCCCACAATATTCTTAAAAAGATAGGTGTCCATTAATCGATAACAGTATAAGTTTTGTTCTTTATTTGGTTTCACATCATTTAGTGTAGCTATCAATGGGATATTTTAGTTTAAATTCTTCTCTAAGTTTTTCTTTACCACTCTTTAATGTGGATATTTAAGTATCACACTTGACTTGGCTTTCCAGCTTTTTATTAAATTATATTGATTGGATGATAAAGTAGGTGTCTATTTCAAGTTGCTCTTGATTGGTTAAGAGTTTTAGCATTTGTTTTTAAGTGATTTGAAAAATTTTATTGAAATTTTTCTTCTAATTTTCTATGATGACTTCTGTCAATGAATCTATTTTTAAAATCTTCCATTCACTTTACATTTTAGGATCCTCATGTGGAAAGTTACAATATAAAAGATATTGAAAATCAAATTAAATTAAATCGAAGACACCTTGTAGCTTTTGCTTTGCTTGTTGGCTGTGATTATTTACCCAAAGGAGTTCCCAAAATTGGTGTTGAAACAACTCTAAAATTGTTCAAGATTTTTGGTGAAAAGGATGCTTTGTCCAGGTAAGAACTGTTTCTCATGATTTTTGCAAATTAGTAGTTATCAATGTAATGATAATCGACAAGTTATCCCCCTTTTATCGGGCAATTATGTTTGAGGTTTTCTCCCCTAAAAGCAACACACTCTCTCTCATATAAAATGGCTATCTTTATTTCACTTCAATAATTGCTATCTAGCAAGTTTAAAGCTTCAAAAAATCTTCATAGATTCTGTTCACTTGACCTATTTTCAATACAATTTATTCAACTTTAAAATGGAGTATATTATGTATAGTTGGAATGGTTCAACATCAACCCTGATTCTGATACAGCTAGCTAGTGGAAGCATTAGTTACAAT
Source organism: Acanthosepion pharaonis (assembly GCA_903632075.3). NCBI lineage: Eukaryota > Metazoa > Mollusca > Cephalopoda > Sepiida > Sepiidae > Acanthosepion > Acanthosepion pharaonis. Next base: position 72,479 of record CAHIKZ030003211.1, read on the forward strand.
CCTTTATGAATTTTATGGCAGCATTAACTGCAGAAACCAAAACCAGCAAACTGTTGACAAACTGTCTCATTATACAAAACTATTAACAATTGTTTGTATCATGACTTACTGAATGCCACCTACATAAGACCTAAAATTGAAATATTTTCACAGCATTCATTAGATGACAAGAAAATAGTGAATCACTGAAGAATTACCTAAAGGAATTAAGAACTCTAAGCAAAGACTGCAATTTCCTCTCAGAAACTGCTGAAGAATTGAAGGATAAAGATATTCTATATTCATTTATCAATGAATCAGAATATTTAGGTAAAACAAAGATGTTTTGAGAATAAAACCCTTGAGAAAAAGCTTTGAAATTAAAACTTGCTCAAAAATATTTTATCTCTTACCTGCAGTCTGCTACTGATGGTATTTATCTGAGTTTATTTACTTTTGTTTCTGCCTCAACTCATTACATTCACCATGTATTTCTTATCAAATACTTCTGCTGTTCAGAAAGCCACAGATTTGTCGGAGTTAGCTCCTCCTTTAGTTCCTTAACCCTTCACCAGGGGTCTCTCTCCTCTGGCTATAAATACTGGGTGACCCTTTGCCTCAATCTCTTTTTTCCCTCAGGCCTTGGACCTTATACCACCTCGCATTGATGAGGTGGGGTAATTCTTTTCTCTTCATTTCAGCTAATATCAATATGTGAGCTCTCACCAATATAGCGTTTCCCAAATTCTGGGAACACGCTAAGAAACAATACCAATACATGTACGTACGAACACTCACCACAATACACACACATAATATTCACCACACAAAATCAATGTAACTGTCCATGTGCTTATAACTTGTTGTTAACCTTGATGGCTACAAAAATGTCTAAATCATGGCCTATTCAGGATAGTTGTCTAGGATCAAACAAATGAGCTACCTTGTAAAAGTTATACACTGGATGGGTATCCAGGTATTTATTCAGTTTTGAAAAAGATGTACTGAAAAAGTATTGGAAATTTGAGATAACTCTCTCCCTCTCTGTGTTTTCTCGTTCAGACAGAAGATGATCAGTTTCTAGGCCAAATGTTGATTTTGATGAACCAGTATGCATCATGTTATATACAACACATGCAACTTCTTGTTAGCTTGTCAAAGCTGTTATTAAATGGGTGCAATTCTCATTTATAAAATTCAGATTTAGATGCAAATTATGATAAGAGGCATGATGATCATCTACTAATTCTAGAATCCTATCTACTGCAAGGCCATGACTCTTTTCTTAATGGTGATAGGGGTTAGAATTCCATCTTATTCCTACTGGTAAGGAACCTTGTTTTTAAGTAAGGAATTTTCCAAGTCGATTTTTTTAAAAAAGGCTGACTTGATGAAAGTAGTCAGATGGGTAACATTATCAAATGTTGGCCACTATGAAAATACTTCACCAACAAGATTTAAAATATGTGTTAAGCACAACACATGGCAACTGTTAACAAAGATATTTGACAACACTTCCTTATGAGCTGTTTTTGCAATAGGCTGCAGAATCTGTTACAAAGGCAATAATATCCTCAAATGCAATATCCACATGAGTTACAGCTCAGATGCATGCCTGACTTACAGTTTGATGATTGCATTCTTGCAAGGTTTACAACATCAATGAGAAATGACTCTCCACGAATGCTTGCAATTACATTCAAAATGCTGTGGACATGACAGTTGTTTCGTCTGTTATAATCCTGACTGATTGATTAGCAAGCTTGGCTTTCAGGGCAGCAAAGTGACAAGCAAACAATTTTAGTAGATGAAGTTGCCTAACTCTATTGACACTTGGAATAGCACTACCTTTAAAAAATTTTAATATGAATGGCCTGATTTTGTCAATTTTGTGTAGGGGAATGTCAGACAAAGTGCACATTTTCAAAAAATCAACGACAAAATCATCTCATACCTTTTTACTCTTCAACAAAGTTGTGATTGTCTTCTGTTTCAGTTGAGCCAACTTTTTTTGAAGACTTTTTTTGTCAAATGAGTTTTTGATTTGAATGTAATCTGTGATTGTGTCAACCCTAAATATGTCAACACTATGGAGACAGAATTTGCAAAATAACATTTTCTTCTGCATAAAAGTCATCAGGAAATGGCTCTTCTCTGGCTTTAGCACAATTCTTAGGTACTGGGATCATTTTCTTGTTTTTTTTTGTTTTTTTTTGTTTTTTAGAGGAGGAGGCCCAACTTTTGAGGTTGATTCATTATATTGACTTGATTCAGTCATCTTGCCTCTTTGCTGCTTATTCATGCAACTGGTTTAGATTACAGAATATAAATAAAATATGAAGGACTAATCATTAATTAATCATTAGTTAATATTATTAATTGATTTTTTGTTCAATTTAAATTTGTTTACAATGGTGAAGCACTGAAGATGCTGCAATTATTAATCTGATGAAATCACTGTGTGACAGTAAGCTTCGGAGTAGATGAGCCAGTCATTTCATAGAATGATGTTTTGAGAATTTTTTTTTTTTTTCATTATTTCTAAATTGTATAGTAGGCACAAGATGACATCCACATGAAAGCCTTTTCTTTGATATTATTTAAAACAAGGTTGAATTTTTGTTTGATGTTTTGGTTTTGTATGATTTGCACTATTTGGCAAAATGAATTTGTTAAAATGTTTGTTTTAGATTTAAATTTATTATAACTGATCCATATACCAAAAATATTTGAAGTTTTTAATATTTAGTAATTCCACATCCTTTTTTTATGATGGTTTCACAATATGTGCAATCACTGCTTGGGTTCTGTGTTTTGAAATAATCCACTTCAGGACATTAGTTGCATCATGAGTAGGTTTTTAGTATAGAACATCATGGATTACTCTAATTCATTGAATGGAGGAGACAACTAAAATTACTCCACTATCTTTCCTGTGAAAAGTCATGATAATTTCTGTCAGAATTTCTAGGTAAATAAATTATCTTTTATTTACATTTGAACTAATGTCAATTTCATATAATATCAAAGATATCAAGTCAATGCAGACAATCTTTTCCATAACTGCATAGTATGTGCTTTGGCAGAGCTACATAGAGTTTTGAGTTTTTGCTTGCGGAAGACCTGTTGCCACCAAAGGCTGTAGAACCCAGTCTGTCCTACTATTTATCCATAGACATGAGGATGCAGTTGATTCATACCTTTTCTAAGGGTAGGTGAATGTCATGAACTAGACTGGAATTCAAACTCGGCTCTCTGATTCCTCAATCCAAGTTGCAAACCATTACTCTATTTATGACTTTTCTAAAATCCTATCTTTGTTATTATTATCACTATGTTTGCACTGTTGTGCTCTCTGGCATTCTTGAGGTGGAAGTCATTCTGGGGTAACCTGAAGAAGATTTGAAGGATAAGCTTTTAGTTCTCATTCCACTGTCAGAGGTATCTCATCTTCTTTTTTCTAGAGCTTTTTGCGGAAGGTTTCTACTCAGTCTAAGCTTCAATTACCCAGCCCAGGGATTGAACTCACAATTACTGTGCCACCAAATTCATGAACCAATGTTTTAATCCACTGATAGATTATCCTGATAATAAAGAAAAGGAAGTTGTGGAGAGCCATGACTATCAAACAAAATTTAAAAAGACAAAATCCCAACTAAGTGGTTATAAGTTAGTTTAGTCTGGTACAAGTGGAGAAACACAGTGAGGATTGAACTCAAAATATTCGTAATACTTAGTCTAGCTCAAAGCCCCACATTGAAGCAGGGATTTATTTAGCATAAAGTAATCTGACACAAGGATATTATGGTGGAGTTGATGACTGATGTTGCAGTTGACCAAACCATGATGAGTACGACACATACAGTTCTTTGACATTTTAATGCCCTGCTCATGGAAATATATTGGTCGAGACACCTTTCGTTTTAGAGTTAATAGGTAAATAAAAAAAAAAAAAAAGATTCAAAATTTGAAGTATTATAAAAATTAACCAACCTCCATTCAAACCATTTACAGTACATTTTCATGGTAGAATCATTTTTAGGTACATCAGAATGGTGTAATGGTTAATGAAGCTAGTCTGATTGGATATTACCACTGAGCAATGTGTTTGATCCTCACTAGGTGCCCCATACAAAAAATCCAACATTAAATGACCCAACAAAGGTTGACAAAAATTCAGGAATAGAATAAGAGAAGAAATAAATCTTGTATATGGAAATATTTTTTTATAAGAAAAGTTTTTTTTTTTCTTCTGTAAGCATACTTATACCATTTATAAAGAAATTGTCTATACTGTCATAGCAGTGGCATATCCAAGTCTTTGCTGCCTGGGGCAGATCTTGTGTTTGCTGCACCCTGACCTCCACAGTTACTCAGTTTTAAAGCTATAGCTTATATATATTATATATAGCTTTTTTTTTATTTTATCTTTCTGGTCTGGAAATAAAGATTCTATATTCTGAGATTATATATATATATATATATATATATATATATATATATACTACCAGTAGAGCCCGGTGTTGCCTGGGAATGTAACAGTAAGAGATAGATCAAGTATCGACCATCATAAAGACTGAAAAATAAAATTGACAAAATTATTGTTTAAGGTTGACGGACACGCATGTCTTAATTAGTTTTAGAGTTTTTTTTTTTTTACGAATTGTCAAACTCAAACAAAAACATTGTTTTTCAATTGTTAGGAAAGTCTACCGATTGAATGGAATTTTATTATAAACAATTGTCTTGTAAATGGAATTTTAAAGCATTCTGAATGTAAAAATAAAAAAAAAAGTGTGCAAGACAAAAAGAAACACTACCTACCAAAAAAAAAGTGAAGTTTTGTTGAAATCAGTTGAAAAATGTAGGAAATCCGATCCCATATATAAAGGAACACACACACACACACACACACACACACACAAACAACCTGGGTTTTATAATAAGTATAACTTGATATGAGTTGTCCCCCTTTCATTCTTGCGATGTGTCTTAATCGTGTTTTCAAATTGATTTCATGCAAAAACAATTGTTTTTCCAATTTTTTGCTGTCGGAAAACACTTAAAGGTAATTTTACGTAGTCCTGTGAAGTTTTGTTGAAATTGGTTGAAAATGTGAAATCTGTCCAATATATAGACCAAGAGACACACACACAACATGGTTTTATAATTTATGATATGATATATATTCCTGATCGATTGCATCTAGCATAAAAACAGACTGTTGCCTCTGTGTTGAATTTCACTTATATATATATATAATTATTTATATATATATATATATATATCAGACCAGAAAAATCTGAAATAATGACATGATGCATACACACAAAAAAAGTTCCCTTTGAGTTTGTTTGAATCGGGATGAAAACATGAACCCTTTTTTTTTCCCTTCCTTCTATTGTTTGTTGTGTGTTTATTTTTAAATAATAAACCAAAGAAATTATTTGGAGATGATTGAAAACCAAAAATTGAATCCAAGGTGGCGTGATTAGATGATCTAACATTTTTAAAGGAAAATCTTTGCATGTTAAATTTTCTTTTCTTTATACATTTATTGTGCACTTTTTAATACTGCTGTTTCTGGTCTAATTCAACTGTGACCAATGCTTTTTCCATTGTTATATATATATATATATATATATATATATATATAGTTGACAGTTTTGTCCATTATAATATTCTTTCACAGGCTCAAATATAAAATGCTTTAAAAATTCAAAGATATTTAAACTTTCTCAGTAGTAAAAATCTCAATAATGACATATCAGGATGTTGATGATCCTTATTTTTGAAGTGAAAATTACAACTTCTATCCAAACTAAAATTCTTCCTGCATCCAAAAAAACTTTTCATCTGTCATTTGTCACTCTAAAGACAGGATGGAAATTTTACCGTTAAAGGTGCTCATAGTAGATCTTTAATTCTTGAAGTTTTAGTTTAAAAAAACTTCTCTTGCCAGTTGCAATACAAACACCAAATGTGAATTACCATATTTTTTTCTTTTTCTTTTTATTAAACTGCAAAACATGTTTTGAAATCTGTTTTCATCTTTAATAAATGAATATGCAAAAAAAGTAATTTTCTTTCAACAAGTTATTCTTTTTCAATGTAAAAAAATAAATTTGATCTAAGTTGCAAAATTAGGTACCTCCATGAGATTGTTAAAAAAAAAGCATAGCATGATGAAAAAGATGCCAAACTTGAAAAAAAACAAAATTTTATCGTCTAAATGTTTGTTATTATTAAGAGGAAAGATCAAAGTATTTTTGGGGTATTTTTTTACATTTTTTAAATTGTTCCTAGCACGTCCAAAATTTTTCGTTAAAAATCTTTTTTTTTTTGAGTCATCAAAATTGACAGATAATCAATCATGTCAACCATTTTTTTTTCCATTTTATAAAAAAAATGAAAATCTCAGTTTGAAATTTTTTTAAAAATCAATTATAATTTTTTCAAAACTTATTTTAAGAAAATCAGAAATTATAATGTTTATTTAAAATATTTTGAAACAAGCATTAGTTTCTGTGCAGAAAAATGTAGTTTTGAAAATAAAACAAAGCAGGTCATAACATTTTGCGTCACTTGACAGGTGATGAATGACAATTTCATCATGTATTGACAGTTTATGTGAGGATAATTTGTTCTACAGAAGGAGAGAAGTGAAATTATTTAGATTTAAGTGAACAAATTATTTACCTCGTTATTTTTAAGGAAAACTTTCAGCGCTCTAATTTTTTTTTTTTTTTTTTTTTGTACTTAGCTTTCACCTTTACGTTTACGATGCTTTATGGAAAATATATTATAAAGAAATTAAAATAAGACTGTTGAGAGTGAGATTAAATTTCATAAGAAAGGTATCTAATTAATTTATAGGTACCTTTCTTATGAAATTTTATCAGAAGTGTACATAAAATACTATAATTTTATGTACATTTATTACATTTTACTGTGTTATTTGTATTTCCATTCATTTTATTATTAATTTTGATATTTCATTTATGGAAAAATGTCATAACTGAGATTAATATAAAAATAAGATCATATAAATTTCATAAGATGATACTGATACTTGTAGGTACCCTTCTCAGTTGAAATTGAAAAATCAAATTAACTTCTCCACACGTGTTTTGCAAAAATAAAGGCCTTAACAGCAGGGAACAAGGCTTAACTAAAATAACGCAACTTAATTGTATTCTTGCTGGTCTTCTGCACTTTATAATTACAGCTGTATTATAAACACAAAATTACATTTCTTAATTACTGCAGGTCTTCTGATTGGTCAAAGTGATACAATTTACAATGCGGTAAAAAAAGATCTATCTCATAAGGACATTCACGAAACTGAATGTGGCTTTCAACTAATTTTATATTTTAACAACTTAAATGTAAAAATCTAAAATAATTAAATAAATAAACAAATAATTGTATTAAAAATTCATTTTTCATCGAAAAAAATTTTTTTGCTTTCAGAAAATATTGTCCATATTCATAAAAACAACTAAAAGCAAATAAAAGCATTTGAAAGTAAATAATACCTTTGTTTTATTGAGTTTTGTATTTTACAATTCAGAGCTGATTTTCAGGTGGCGGCAGGGGTCTAATTACAAAAAAAAAAAAGAAGAAATACATGATTTGCTTTCCTCAAAGCCTTGTGCTTTTAACTAATATAATCACTAAACTGAATGCAATTGAATTTCTAGAGTTTTCATAAAATTAGTTATGGGTGGGGGGGGGTAATAAATATAAAAACAAAAATTTTTGCCATGACTTTAAAAAAAGAAAACATATTTATAATTTCTATCATTTGTGAATAGTTTCTGAAAGTTTCATTAACATCCGACAATTATTTGTATTTTTGCAAGATTTTCCAAATTAATGTCTGTCATCCAAAAAAAAAAAATTTGTTATTTTACTAGTTCCGGTGATACAAAGAGAAACAAAGAGGTTTTTTTAATCAAATTTAGAATGTTCTAAAAGAAAGGAAATTTTTTAAAAAAATTAAAAAAAAAAACTTTGGTCTTTCCTCTTAATAATAACATAAACATTTAGATGATAAAATTTTGTTTTTTTGTCAAGTTTGGCATCTTTTTTCATCAGACTATGCTTTTTTTTTTTTTTTTTTTTTTTAGCAATTTCAAAGAAAAAAGAAAATTATGTAAAATGTCTACTCTCATTTTGGTCCAATTATGACTGAAAAAATTTAAAGCTGAATAAGTTATTTTTGTTGCAATAAATTATTTTAAAGGTAGACTTTAAAAATGGTGTTATTGCCCTTTATATACCCACAATTTTTTTCTATGTAATCCATATTGTAAATAAAGGCCATGTTTTGTACTTAAGCCTCATAATGCAATCACATTTGCTGTTTTCATTACAAATAAAAATAGAAATGGAATAAAATTTCATATGTACATGTCTTGTTTGATATGTTTACATTTGATTAACTAAACCTGATTAATTTAAATTTTATTATTGTAATGGTGTTTCCCTTAAAACGGTATAACCATAAATGACTTTATAGCTAAATGAGAACAAACATGAATAAATGAGTTAATGGTGTGTAGATAAATGATGAAAACACATTGATTAGAACAATATTTAAAAGTCATAACCCATAAAATCCTTAGATTTTATAGTCTGTAGTGTGAAACACTTTGCACAACATATGTAACATTAACATGAAGTAAAGAAACTCATAATTAACCTTGTGGTCATCAAACTGTTGTAACTAGGTTAGGGGTCAAGTGTTGAACAAAAACTAAGTGTTGAAAAAATAGACAAACAAAAGAGTAAAACAAGACAAGATAGAAACATTTATTCTATCTTTTGTGTAGAGAAAATTTAAAGGAATTTTCATAACAGTCTCTGTAAATAATGAAGGAAAAGTTGAACTTACTCTGCTGGTGAATCAGTGAGTGTGTCAGGTGTACTGCCTATGCCACATTGTGTCTATTGCATGAAGTGCCAACTTTTGTATCCTGTCATGATATCAGATCAAAGTGAAAGAGAGCCAGCCTCTCAGGTTCACAGCATGCATGCCAAAAAGTGAAATGGGTTAACTTCTACTGATAGGTTTTTTCACACATGCATGTCTGGCAAAAGGGTTTAACATTTTCTATATTCCCCCCAATAGCAAATATAGTTATCAATATGTCAGTACCTTACCTAATGTATGTATTGAAATGTCTTAGAAATTATATTTGATACTTTCCAACTAGATTTTGTTTCCATAGTTGGTGTGGTTATTTGCTACAATATAGCTGTTTTGTTGTTGGTCATTCTTTTTTGTAGTGTTGAGGTTAGTCTCATTGGTATTGAGGTCATCATCTGTGTGATGAATTTTATACTAAATGCAGATTTAAGAATTTATCAATTTTTTAACTTTGATATTTTTTCTGCACATTAAAATGGTTGTTGGTTTCCTTTATTATTTTATATAGACCCTGGTATGTAGGATGCAATGGCTTTCTGACAGTGTCATTACATACAAACATGTATTTACTGTCAAAGACATTTTTAGCAATGTACCATTGTCTGTTTGCCAGGTGTGCTGGAATAATTTGTATTTTGGACACCTTGTGTTTTAAATCTTTTACAAAAATGATGTAGGATCTAGGTCTTAGTTGTTTTGGTTAATGGAGTGAATTTCAAGGAATTAAACTGTTTTGTTTTCATCTAACTTTGATGTTTGTCATGTTTCCTTAGAGGGTTCAGCTATGTGCACATATGGATACATTGAAATGTACTAGGAAATCAGCTTCTAGTATAATTATCCTCATATTTGCTTTCACAAATGTCCAAGTGAAACAGTTTAGAGTAAGTTCTCATTTACCATAAATCTGGATTTTAGAACCAGTTGCTGCCTAGAGTCGGAATGTTGAAAGGGTTAATTTATGCAAATGGGGGTCAACAAGGAATGAGTAGCCATTGTTTTTATCCTTTATATAAAACTAGCAACATTTTGTAAAAGTTTAGCAAAATAATTTAACATCTCATCTACACACGTGAAGCAATTTTTTCTATATTTCTTTTCATTTTTCAATGTAAAATCTTAACTAAGAAGCTGTAAAAAGGACACTTGAAGAAATTGTGTACCATAAATTGTTAACATGTGGATAAACTTTAAGAGATTTTTTTATTTCAGAACACTACAATATTTAAACCATTTTTAACAGCACAAAACCTAAGTATATCTTGAAGGAACAGAGACATGTTGAAATTAACTGTCAAAAATGGACAGATGATATAGCTGCTTAAGAATTAAACAACTTTTTACGTTTTGACAGTTAATTTCAAAATATCTCCATTCTTTCAACCTCCAATATATCTTATATCTTCTATTTCTTTATAAAAAAAGATTAGAAACATAAGATGACCCATGAAAGAGCAAAATAGTTTTATTTGTTAAACATAATGACTACTTTAATATTAAATTTTATTTTAAATTATTGGTTTTGATTTTGTGTAAAATCATTTCTTAAATCAGTCTAGATACGTTTGTACTTGAATTGTAGAAAGATATCAATCAAATATGTAAATGTAGAATATCAAGATCATTAAATATATGAAATTAAAATTTAATATAAAAAATGTATCAACTAATATTTTCAAAAATTAATATCAATTAAAACTTGCCAGAATTGAACGGGATTGGGTCATCCATATTTGGAATTTATTTAGCTGTAATACCATCAGCTTGAATTGAATTTAGGCAGAAATTTAAAAATTTTTACTTGTGATGTTGGTTCAAAAGAAATTGAATTGATAATTGTAACAAAAAATGAAAAAGAAAATGTAACTTAGAATTTTTGAAAAATATATTTTTTGTCTTGTTTTTAATATATCTTTCATATATTTCTACTTGTAGATTTCAAGAATGGCGCTCAATGAAATTTTTTGAGTTTTTAACTCCTGTTGAAGCAAATGTTAGAAATAAAGCATTGTCTCTTCCAGAGTTTCCCTATGAGGAGGTAAATTTCATTTTGGACAAATAGAACTGTGATGATAGTATAAGTACTATAATTTCATTATCAGTTTTAAATATTTTGAGATTGGTTTAAACAAAAATTTTTATAACATTCAGTATAACCTCTGTATGTGAGATTTTTTTTTTTTTTTGACTGAGTCCTTTAACTATTAGCATATTAGCATTTATTCTTGTATTCATCTAAAATCCAGAGTATTTTTTGTATAACAGAGTTACGGCCCTTATAGGTAGCGTGATGCCGTGAAGGTAGCTATATTTATTAATGAGAATGAGAATTATAAATTGGATAAAAGTTAAAAAGCTCAAAATAAAAAGGTGGTTTTAAAGTAGGAATCTCCACAATACCTTAGCTTTAAAATTAATTTATAAAAATGAAAAATCTTTTTCCAAGCTTTTATTTTTGTTTTAATTTCAAGCTAATAGATTAAATTTAATATTTCCTATAAGTACTTTGCTGTATAATTTAATTGACTGGAAAGAATTTTTTTTTTTTTTTTTTTTAGCACCTTTTTTAGTCATCTTTCATTACAATGTCATATTCTTTATTAAAAATTCTTCCAAAAATAAAATATACTTTTCTGAAATTTTATTTGTGGAAGATTAGCTGATTTAAAGTATAATTAATCTGATTTGAAACAAATATTATTTGCTTTAAGTTTAAAATATTGCAGAAATACATTTTTTAACCAGACACTAGCTGTGTTCTTAACTGACAGAAGATGACAGTACAAGATGAATACAGATCTAATGTTCTAAGGAGACTATTTGTAAAACATAATTGAAGAAAATGACGTCGACATCTTTTTTATTTAATTTTTAAGTACTCGGTAATCTTAAAAAATTTTTTAAATATTCTCCGTAATCTAATGTATTATTGAATTTTAGAAATTTTGGCTTTAAATTTACATCGCTCTTATTTTCTGATAATTTTCTGTGTGGTTGCCCATATTTACAAAAATGGCACATTTATACACTAATAAGAAAAATTATTTTTAAAATATCAGTATTTGATGATTTGGATTAAACTTTTCCATTTATGATTAGTAAATATAGCTTTCACTTAATAATAATATCATCAAAACTGCTGAAATTAATACAGAATTTTAAAAGATTTAAAACTAATTAAATTTTTATAATTAAAAAAAAAAAAAAAAAAAAATTCATTGAAAATTCATTTTTATTAAGTCAATTTTTTTTTAAGACAATATATTTTATTTATAAAAAACAAAAAGCTTTTCTAATTAAATAATGTCATAGTTTTGTTGCATTTTTACTTTACAACTGAGATCAGATTTTCAGTAAATGATGTTTCTGTTTGACAAAAGCAAATTGATTTAAATTCTCTAAAGAGTCCTGCTTTTAACTAATAAATACGAAGATCCTGGAATTTTAATTTCTCAAAATTTCATAAAATTAAGTAAGTAGGTGTTAACAGATGTAAAAAACATTTTTACCAAGATTTTCTAAAAAAACAATATTTCAAAAATAATTTCATTCATTTATAATTAATCCTGAAAATTTCATTAAAATCCAACGATTATTTGATTTTTGCAAGAATTTCCAAAACAATGTGGGTTTTTTTTTTTTTTTGCTTTTTTTTACTGCAAAAAAGATGCTAAATTTCCCATTTTTTGGCCTACCCACTGATGCAAAAAAAAAAAAGATTTTTAACCAAAATTTAGAGTGTGCTAGAAACGTTTAAAAAAAATATTTTCTTACAGATCATCAAAGAATTTCTTGTTCCAAAAGATAAATTACCTACAAAGGATTTGCACTGGAAACAACCCAATATTAAAAAATTTCAGGTGAGAATTTAAATACAATTTTCCATGCTAATAATTATGGTTTTATAATAGTGTAGACACTTTTACATTACTATTATTTGAGGATTTAAAAAAATATTGGATTTGGTGTTTGATCTTTTATTTTCAAGAAATTCAAGTCATTTTTTCTTAGTTCCAATCTGCTGTTTTTGCCAAGTTTACAACATTTCAAAAGATGAGATGGTAAAATTTGCATGTTTAAAGATTATTTTTTTCTTTTAAAAATTTAACTCTATGCAACTGTAAGTCAGCACATGATTACATTTGTATGCATGTCACTGTATCCAGTAATCCATGTTTGTGTGTGGACTTGTCTATATCTGGCTGTGGTACCATGAACATATCATCCAAAGGGAACACAAAGTATTTATCTTTAACACATTATTTATATCTAGTTATACTGATGAAAAGAAAATTGTTCTTGGACAACTGTATATTTTCAGTTGTTGTTTTATGTATTCATGCAGTAACAGAAATAAACCTATTTGTGTGTTTTTGTTTGAAAAAATACTATCATAAATTATAGTAAAATGCTATAAATGTGAATAAATGTAACACCAAGTTTATAATGTTTGCAAATAAAATAGTTAAATGTGAAAAGAGTTTATAACAAAGGAATTATAGTGCTAAAAGAAATGGTAGTTTTTATGAGTAATTGTGAAATTACATTATTTTGTAATTTTTGCAAAAAAAAAAGTATCAAAATTTGGCATATTAAGTTTTCTTGCTTTTTATTTTGATTTTTTTCTTATATTCTGGATGTTGTACAGGATGTTTCAATTGGAGAATGACAACATCTATAAAAATCAGGGGCCAGCATTGAAAGAATATTGAAAATAGTATTTAATTACAGGTACACAATGTTCAAAAATATATTATTCTCCAAAGCTTAGGGTTTACTTTCCAAAATCTGTAAGTGATACTTTGAGCATTTATCTGCTTTCAATATGGTAAACAAAAATAAGTTAAATCTTCCTTAGACACTCTTTTACTGGCAGGAACATTCATGATTGGCCACCACCAGAGCTCACTCCATAGACCAGATGTGATGCAAGGAGCGTAATTTGCAGAAAACGACTTTTGTTATTTCATTTTCTGCCTTTGCAGCATTCACATCTGGTCAGCATACAGAGTATGAATCAGAATTAGATCTAATTGCAATGGAGTATAACATTCTGTATTCTTATCAGTTGGCTGTGCTGTGGAATTTGAAGTGGCCAAATGGATTCTACATGAATTGACAAAGCATATGAAATTATTAATTTAAAGGGATCTCAACAATGCTGACACCAATTCTTGAAATTTGTAATAAATGGATCTTAATCTGAAAAATATTTAGATAGTAGCAAGTCTTCCAGGTGTTGCCTAAAACAATCTCTGTACCAAAACAAGAAACTGTTTACTGTACAGTGGTAAGCAAAAGAGCTAAACTCCAACTTTCAAGAAATTGATTGCATAAAACTTTGCATCAACACAATCTATTACTGATCAACAGATATGAACTAATTATTCTGTATGTAACTCAATTAAACGCTTCACAAATCATTGCTGAGAAATTAATGGAATTGGAGCATGAACTTTTATTACATTTATTGTAAAAAACTCATTTGACATTTTAACTGAATTTATTTGCATTTTTCAAATCTATGAATCATTTCCAATACAATAAAAGATTTACAAATCAGGAAACTGCATTTGAAGAGTTCATAGTGTAGCAATACAATTTCTCACACATCCTTAGGAGATGAATAAATAGATTTTTTTTTCCTTTTAAGTCAATTTAATGAACAGGATTTTTTAGGAATCTTGTCTTCAGTGCATCTTTGAATTGAGAAACATAAAATTTTGTTAGTGATTTTTAGATAGCTGTAAAAGTAAGGTCCTTTGAAAAAACTGACCACTCAAAAGCTGTGTGGGTGGTCCCCTTTTCTGGTCAATGGAACACAAATGAATGGAAAGAGGTGGTGTTTTCCCAGCAAGTATCCATATAATGAGTCAGTCAGTGAAACAGCCAGCAGTCAGACAGTCAGGCATCAAGTGTGTAGGGTTCTTTTTCCATGGCTGGAAGTTAGTGAAATACCAGAAGTTTGCTTGCTTGAAGCAGAATGAAGATATTGTTGATTAAGTGAGAAATCGTTTTTTTTTTTGCTACTTCCCAACCAATGTCTTGAAAAGCATTTATTGTTATTCTTTGTTGAGGTTGATCACAGCCGTAATATTAAAACAACCCTGTAGAACATAGTGAGCCCAGTGTATATGCATACAGCCAACCATGTATGTCATCACAGATTGTGCAGTGACGTATCATGACAATAGTATAAAAAATTTGAATTCTATTAAAACAGAATATGTAGTATTAAGTTGTCAAACAGCTGTTAATGGAATATATTTTAACTAAAAGAATATTCTTTTGTTAAAACATTTTCTATAACAAAATCAAGCAAGCTAAAAATATTTCTCATTGCCAACTCATTTTCTCAATATTTGTTGCTTTTAAGATTTATCATTTTGGTGTAATTGGCAAATATTAATGACAGCTATTTAGTTTTTGTTTATGTACAACAAATACATTTATTATCTACTTAGGAAATTACAGCCGAAAAATTAGAGTGGACACAAGAGTATGCCTTGAAAAAAATTATTCCTCTTGTAACCAAATGGACAATGCTAGAGATCATAGGTGTCATCCCTTCCAGGCACCATGATGAATATATTATACCAGAAAAGTAAGTATTTAAATGTTTGTTTTATTTTTATTAAACTGTTTATATTTAAAACATTGAAGAGTAAGAAAATGTCTTGAAGAAGAAATTAAAGGATCACTGGAATTTTTACTATGCTTTTTTTTATTATACAGATTTGAAGTGTTTTAGTAAAAAATTGATTCTGACAAATGTCATGGCCAAAGGAAGCTCTAAAGAATGCTAATGTACAAAATTTATTTCCTTTTTTTTTTTTCCCTTTTTTTTGTGAATGGACCAGTGCCCTGGTTTGTATGATTTTCAAGAGCCTACAAGTTGTTTTGCATCAAAGTCACATATTTGTGATGTGTAATAAAACTGACAAAGAAGTTAATCATTAAAAAATTTATTTGAACACTTGTAGGGAATTTTAACAATCACTTCACCATTTGTAGATTACTAACCATAGATGGTCCAATCAATGAAATGGTTGTTTTAAACTTTTTATTAAACTAAAATGACTTTGCAAAATATATTTCAAAGGAATAAAATATAAAAAAAGATTGTTGTAAAGAAGTGCTAAAATTTGTAATTTATGAGGTTCCTGTTGATCACTAGCTTTTAGAAGACTTGTTATAGGTGTGAATGAGAAGTTTCAAAAGAAATGAATTTCAACACATGGAGGAACTTTATATATGTATTTTATATAAAAAACAACATAGTTTACAAAAGCGAAAGAAAAATTATGTGTACGTGATAGCTCAAAAAAAAAAACAATTATATGATTAGTGGTAGTATGTGTTGTCCATGGGATTTGTTTGAAATTAAGTAGTCAGTTTGCCAGGGGGAAATCCTCAATGTTGTCACTAATACATTCCAAAAAACAAGGTGTGGTAATCCCCCTCAAGATACAGACATAAGTTTTTATTAATAATATTTTGAAAACATAAAAATTTAATCGATTTAAATTTTCTCAAAGTTATCAAAGTCTGAATTCTCAGATCCTGAAAGAAAAAGCTCAAATAAATAAAACAAAGTTTTATTCATTGAATACTGAAATGCATTTGTCTAAATCACTTTATTTTTTTTATGAAAGAAAGTTAAATACCCTCTCTTATTAAATGAGCTTATAGTAAAAACTTTTGAACATACTTTGATGTTTCAATGTCATTTGTTTTTTACCATCTGCAGGTAATCAAGCCTCACTGTATATGCATTTTATATTTAAGTAATTATTTAAACAAAATTTATCCCCTTTTTTTATTTAGTATTTTTAAATTCTTTTTGTTTATTGTCTAGTGATCTTTTAAAACAAATAATGAATTGATTCTTTACTGGAATTCCAAACTTGTGTAAATGATTATTTTGTTATTTTTCATTGGTTTCAATGAGTTTTTGAAGAGATTTTTTTCTCTCTTGTCACCTGTTATAATTGCCCTAAACTAATAAAGTAACTTTGGAGTAGAATTTCGAAGAAGCTGCTAATAGAAAACAGTTGAAGAATGTACCTGAAAGAAGATTGTTTGTGCTATATCAGTTAGCTCACTAATCAAGATGTTTTGAAATATGTGTCTTAGAATTTGATAGCATGTCAGAGAAACTGGTGAAATAACATTTGAAAAAATAAATAGTCTCTAAAATAAATTTTAGAAACATATCAGAGCAATATTGCTTCAAGATTTAAGAATGTTCTATTTAATGATTTTAATGTTTGAGTTATTATGCAAGAATACGTTGTCATCGTTGGTTTAGAGAAGATTTGCTAAAAAGCTTATTGCATGGGTATTAATTGATTTTAAGTAGAAGAAACTGAAACAAAACATAAAACTTGTAGAAATGTAGAAAAACTTTTGAAACTATAAAATATAATGCACTGAGTAGGTCTTATGGGGAAAATTGTTAGTAAAATTAGAGTAAATGTATACAATGTTGATTTAATAGATTTTATGTTATGCTTTGTATTATGATATAAATATTTTGATATGGCAAACAATTTTTCATTTTTTTAGAATTTTAAAGACACGGATCAAACAAGGTATTCCTTGCTTTGAAGTAAAATGGAAACCTTCAGGTAAATAAAATTTTTGTTCTTTTATTTACTTTTTAACTTTCTATTGTTTTATGGTTTTTGTAGTTTTTCTCAATGCATCCACTTTTATTGGTACCATCTTAGAGCATGCTCTTAAAATTTAAATAGACATTTATTAGATTAAGTGTAAGGCCACCTGACCAGTATAAGTTTTGTTAGTGATATGGAAATAACATAAAGAAAATTGGGCAAAGTATTAAACACTATTCTTGCAAATAAACAAACAAACTAATAAATAAATATTGTTTAACATTTTTGTTTTTAATTCTTGAGAAAAAAAAAGTATAAATCCAGATGATCCCAAACTATTTTAGTGAATTTATGTGACGAGAACAAATGAAAGAAATACCTAGAAAATGCATTTTTTCCAAATTTATAATTAAAGTTACTCATAGTTATGTAGTTAAATTCCCAGATCAATTCTGTGGACAAGACAGATAGGTATAAAATGACAAGTGGGAAAAAATCTTAGATTTTGCCAACGCGTTTTGTCTTCCGATTTTTTAAAGGCAAAAATTAAATCGAAATGTCTTTGTTGTTATAGTTACATTAAAAAATCCAAATTTAAAAAGATAGACGCTTATATCTAAGCCTTTTTCTGGTTAATGCAAATTTCCTTTATACTAAGAGATTTTTTTTTTTTTTCCATGTCGACAATATAGTTAAATTCCCAGATCAATACATAGTTATTTGTTTATTCAAATTTTCTTGTTCTTTTGTTCAGACATTTATATAAATAAATTTTTATAAATAAAAAAATTTGTTTTTATAGTTACTAATTATTATATGGGAAATGATAAATATTGCATTGTAGTTGATTCACATTTTTTTATAAACTTGTAAATATAAAATTATTCTTGTAAATAAACACTAATAAAAATAACTGGTGTTTAATTCTTTTGCTGTCCATTCTCAAGAAAAATGAAAATGCATAAATCCAGTTTTAAATGTTTGGGCTTTATTAAAACTCTTAAAATAGTTTTTTAAAAGAATAAAAATTGCCAAGCAAGTATACAATATTAGCAGTGTCAACAGAGAAACCATCTTTTTGACATACCATTTTTTTTTTTTTTTTTTTTGTGGGTATGAATGTTAACCTTTGTCAAAAATTAAATATTTAGACCATATATATTAATTGAATATATAAATGTGTAAGTCAGGCAATTGCGGATTTCTTTTATTAGCAGGAAAATAATTAGCATTTCAAAAGAAAGAAAAAGTGGCATCATCTCTGTTATACAGCTTGCTAAAAATAGGATAAATTATGTTACACAAGTTGCTGGAAATAGGCTGATCTAGTCAGTATATTTGCTGCTGTTTTTCTAGGAAAAGATCAGCTAAGATGTAGTAACAACGAAATATAGAATGAGTTCAATCAGCAAAATAAATGTTGATATGATAATGAGTCTTTTCAGAATTACAGAAGATAAAAGATAATTCTTTTTCATTAACATAGTTTGTTTTATTTTCTTATTTGAAATGTTCTCTAGCAATCATTCGTACAAAAATATTTTTATGATTTTTATTTTCTGTAAAAATATGATCCCAATTTCTGTTTATCATTGGTTTTATATTGAAAAAAAGATATATTGTAAATATATGGCTATCCAGAATTCTGCAGTCTAACTACATTACATTTGGCAACTTGTTTCATGGATTCAGCTGATGATAAACCTAATCACACACCAACAGTTCACTAGCAAGTCGCAAAATATGTTTAGATTAGTTTTACACCTTATGTTATAAATATGTTTTGAAAACAATCTTAACTCTTGACACTTACTATTTTGATTATACCCTGGAGGTTGCTGGAGATTTTTCTATATGGCAACTTGATACTATTACTTTATTTATGTTATGCCTCTTTTAATTTTATCATCTTGTCTAAATCCTGCTCAGATCTCAGAGTGGCTTATCAACAAAGATTTGTAGGTTGGCTTTGCATGATGGATATGTTGCTTCTTAATCTACTCTTCAGACTTCAAAAATATCTTTTTCCTTATTTTGGGAAGGAACAGTACTGGTCACGTCACTCAAAATATACTCACTATAAAGTCAAATTAGAATAGCTTCAAAGCAATAATCAAGACATTGACAATGATCTTGTAAGCACTTCTGCTGGATTGTTTATAGATAACACTTCCTTATTACCTAAATATAACATTAGAGCTAATGACTAATTCAGTGTAAGTACCCTGAGCTTACTAAGCTAATACATGGTGATCCATTTCCCACTTATCAACAGATCTACTGCAGTTATAATCTATGCAAAACTCTTGGGTATGAATGTTACATATTCCCTACAAAACAAGCTCATCTTTTGATACTTCTATACATGAGTTTGTTTAAATATTGGCACTTTCCCTTGTTTTTTAAATTGATAATTGACTTCTCTAAAAATAATGTGTTTCAGATATTGTGATAGTTTCAGCATTCTTCTTCTTAGCAGCAAATGAAGGAATGTATAGCTTTTTATAACACCTTTCACTGCCACCTACACTTGGTGGTGTAACCGTGGTCCGGTCCTCAGGTTCTTAGAATGTTTTAATCATGGAGCTAACTCTGCACTGATCAAGCTGGTCACTGGTCACTTCAATCCACATCAACTCTGCCCACGTTGTTTTATTGATCTCAGAGCAATGAAAGATTGAATGCCATCATAATAGCAGTGCTGGTTCAAGCCATGGTGGGTGCTATATTAAAGAAAAATATCTTCATAATGAAAAAATAAAATGAAAGATTCATGGGGTCAGTCTTCAATTGGTTTATATAGCTCTTGGTACAACAAAAATGAACCCTTCCTGAATCAATCTCTATAGTAACACAGGGCCTTGTCTAAACTTCTAGAGGGCCAGATTTGAAGTCTTGGAATCAGGAAATCTGGTGGCAGCTGACATGGATTTCAGAGGCACTCGATACAGGTTCTCAGCCCAAAGTATCCGAGTTATCAAAAGTCATCTGCTTATATGCACTTTGGCCCAAAACTAGCATGAGGCTGAAGGGTTCTGGAGATTTGGTGATTCCCCAATTTTCATTAATTCCAATAAAGGTTTGCTTTGTTCCCTATTTCTGTTTTCTTAATCAACTTTCCAAATTTGGAGAATTATCCACCTTCCTTGGGAGTAGTCACAGGGATTGCCTCTCCTTTAATTCTAACTCTATCCACTTCTCAGGGCTGGCATAACTGTCTTTGTGACAAATCTAATTTTTAAAGTGCCTAGGAGAAAGGGCATGGTTTATTCTCCTTGTTAATTTCAATTCTCTGACTCCTTTCCTGTGTCCACTTGTCCACTGAAAAACCAGATCACCTGCCTGTTATGACAGATTGATTTTCATAACTCTAACCCACACAGTGTTCATTCTGTTTTCATTTCTCAATTCGTTTTCGCTAACAAAAATATAATTCCCATCTGCTCCTCTTTTCACCAGTGACATGTGTTTTTCTAATTTCCCAAGAAAGAAATAAAGCCATTTCCCAATTTGCTTTACCTGCATACCAGATTTTCAATCGATAAAAACATGAAGTAAACTCTCTTCCAATTTGCAGGGGTAAGTCAACCCAGATGGCCCTTTCTTCACTTTCACACATTACCAGGGAAAATGTATTCCATTCTATCTTCCGGTTTATATTTCATTTTGGGCTTAACCCTTTTTCTGCTAAGAATTAATGTTTAACCATCTCACAGCCTCAGTGTCACATTTTAAGGCTTCTCAAAAACCTGACGGCATAATCACTTGGTAAGCTGACTGTTTTAGTCCTATTTTCAAATTCTTACAGACTTCAGTTTATTTTATTTATTACAGCTTGTGTGAAATTTTCAATTGTAAAATACAGGTTTACATTAACTATTTTATTGTTTTTTTTCTTGTCATTTCTCAACAGATACAACAGATGAAAGTGATGAGAACTATATATCTAGTGAGGAACAAGAAATCTTTAGAAAATGTTATCCATATATTGTTGAAAAGTTTTCTCAATGCGAAATTTCTAAATATCAGGCTGAAAATAAGGGTAACTTTCTTATAAACAGCTGTTTTTTTTTTGTTTTTTTTTTTTCATTTGTTTTCTGCATTTCACACAAATGTTGGAATCATTGCCCCTCGCTCCAACACAACAAAATTTTTCATCTTCGCATTAAACTGAAAATATGGACTTCATTACAATAATTGTCTTCGAAATTTTTATTTAATAACATATTTACTAATTTTGAATTATTTTTCCACTGGTATTGATCATCTATTCTATAATAAAGGGCATCCATTTGTATATGTGTCCAGTGTAAACACTAAAACTACAATAGTAAAAAAATACATATTCTGATCCAACATGTTCCAAGGAAGGTTTTTTTTTTTTTTTTTTTTACACATAATTTATTTCTGTACTTTTTATATAACTGAAGATAATTGTAAATTAAAATATATGTAAATATATTAAAAAATGTAGAACAAAACTACACTGACATTTTAACATTTTCAATTTAAACCATGATGTCATTCTATTATTTTTCAAATAAACATTGACAAAGTTAATGAATGAATGCATTGTAGAATATTCCATACGTTTTGTTCAATAAATGACAATTTTTTAAAATTATTAATAATTTATCTATACATATATAAAGGGCAGTTGTCTGTATATGTGTGTGTCCAGATAAAACTAAAAAACTACAGTAATTAATGACAAAATAAATATATATAGACTCATTGTCATCCAAAATGGATGGTAACAGTGAATGTACAGACAGACCTCTCATTTACGGACCCCCCCCATCAACAAACTTCAAATGTAACAGACAAAATCTGAGGGCAAAATAAAAAGAAATCTGCAGGAAGAAAACTTCCAATTCGTCAGTGATGTATTTCAAAATTTGAATAGAATGAGTTGTATTAGTTCTCAAAGTGACCGTTTGGTGGTGGTGGCTTGTAAACAAAGATGGAAAGTACAATAGTGTGTGCATGAGAAAGTAACTGTGAGAAATCTATTATTTTTGTTATTTTGATTAATATATCTATATTAATCAAGCTCTGCAGCTTAGGTGGGCAGCCAATCTTGGACAGGATTCTGTAGAGGCCTTCTTTGCTAATAAGATCAAACGCCTTGGTGAGATCAATAAAAGCAATGTACCGGGGCATCTGCTGTTCTCTGCACTTCTGGAGCTGGCAGAGAGAGAAGACCATGTCTACTGTTGATCTTTCAGCTCGGAAACTGTACTGTGACTCTGGGTAGACACGTTTGGCGAGTTTCTGCAGGCGGACCCAGATGACCCGAGCAAAGACTTTACCCACAATGTTGAGTAGTGAGATGCTTCTGTAGCTGTTGTACTCGCTTCACTCACCCTTGTTCTTGTAGAGGGTGATGATCTTAGTATCTCTCATGTCCTGAGGTACAGCCCCTTCTTTCCAGCACTGGTAGAGGACCCCATGCAATGGGAGCAGTAGGGCAGTCTTGCAGTGCCCGATCAGGTCAGCAGGGATCCTGTCACTGCCAGGAGCTTTCCCTGAGGTCAAGCTGTCAATGGCCTTGCTAAGCTCCTCTTTGGTTGGTTCGGTATCAAGGTCCTCCATGACCGGCAGGCACTCAATGGCATCAAAGGCTGCCTGGAGTAGAGGTCGGAATAGTGTTCCACCCATTCTCCATCTGTTGTCTCTTGTGTATGATCACTTCCCCGGTGGTGGATTTGAGGGGAGCTGTCTTGTTCTACACTGGTCCCATTGTCCATCTTGATACCATTGTACATTCCCTCTTATGTTCCCTGTAATTACCGCTGTTTGGATGGTTTCACTAAGCTCTGTCCAGTACTCATTGGTGCAGCAACATGAAAGCTGTGGACATCAACACAGAGTCCTGGGAGAGCTTGGCAACCATACAATCCAAATGGAGAGGAACCCTGACCAAATACCTTGTCAGGGTAGAAGAAGCTAACACAAGTCACCATGGAAAGGCAGGCCTGCAGATTGCAAAGTGACAGTTCCAACAGACCAGAGACAGAAAACACATGCGACCTCTGCAACAGAGATTGTCACTCTCGCATCAGCCTCTATAGTCACAGACATTGATGCTCCAGCCAAGCAGACAACTTGGATGCTACCCATGGTCAACCCTGACCGATAGAGGCCTACACAACAATCTATATTAAGTATATATTTATTTATGCCATAGTATTGATTATAACTACTGGTAGTTACTAGTTTTATAACTAAAAAATAATCCCTTCCCATCTATGGACAATCAGCTTTAATGGACCCCCCCACCTCTATTTGTCTGTTGATGAGAGGTTTGTCTGAATATACAAACTCAGTATCACCTTAAATAGAAGTTTTGTATGTTTGTGTATGTATTATTGACTTATTAATATTTTTTGGCCATCTTATTGAAAATAATTTTTTATTCAATCTTTAAAAAATAAATTTCATTGTTTTTTTGGTTTGTAACTAACATAAAAAGTAAATAATTTTAAATTAAGTTTTATTAAAGCAGAAAAACTATAGCAAACCTTATCTTTTCAAACATTAATTTAAATAAAATATAGTTAGATTCATAAAATAAATATTCAACATGACTAATGTTGACCATAACTCATGTCTGTCACTGCTAATTTTTATTTACCTAAAGTTTTTCTTTTCTTTTCAAATACAAATATAACTTGAAATTTAAACATAATTACTTTTCAAAACTAAATTCTCAATGTATCTTGCTTGCTTTTACTATTTCAAAATAGTTATTAATTAAATTCATTTACAGAAAAATGTTTGCTTCTTTAATAATGTAATGTTTAAAAGTAAAACTTTATTTACTTAAAAAAATGTAAATTCACCTCCAAAATAAATAGTAAATAATTATTTTTTGTAAAAGTAAGGCTTGCTATAGTTTTTGCTTGAAAAAATGATTAAATTAAATGTTTAGATATATCTTAATTTAAGTTTATTTACTTTTTTATTAATAATAATTTGAAAAAAGGTTAATGAACTTTTATCTAAATAAAATAACTTGTAAATTTTATCTAAATAAAATAGCTTGTAAATTTGATTTGTTTGAAAACAACATTAACAGTATTTATATTAGTATTAAATCGAAAAATAAAGTGTCTTTTTGAATAAAAATACGGAGATGCTCAGCCCCCTCCTTGAGTGTGATATTGGTAGTGTGATATTTTCCTAAATTTTGTTATTTTGTAACAAACCAAAAAACAATGAAGTTTATTTTTCAAAGATTGAATAAAAAATTATTTTCCATAAGATGACTGAAAAATATCAATAAATTGTTAATAATGAACTATTATTCAGAGATCTCCCGAGCAATGCCAGGTATCCCTGCTAAGTTTTATATAAAAATGCAAATATGAAAAACTAAACTTTTAACAATAGACCCTACATCATTCAATGATATTTTTTAAATAAACATTAGCAAAAATTAAAATGAAAGATTAATATACAGGCAATCATTTTATTTAAACATTTTAGGGCTTATTTGTTTTAAAATCTACAAACATTAATCTGAAAAAAAACAAATTTCCTCTTTTTAAGCATAAAAAATCTTTGAAAGAAATGAAAAATCATTGAATTGGGAAAAATGTTTTAATTTAAAAATATCTTAAAATATAAAGAGTACAGAAATAAATTATTTATGAAAACCTTCCTTGGAACATATCAGATCAGAATCAATTTAATGATTTGAATATTGTAGTTTTGGGGTTTAAGCACGTACACAAGACTTAGAGCAGATTTAACAATCCTTTTCTTTATATATTTATTTAAGTAATAAAAAAAATGGCTTAGATTTGTCTTGGTCAATTGCCAATGTGTTAATGGTTATTTCAGGCTTTATGTAAGAACAGTGAGATTTAGATATCTCATAGGTATTTGACAGGGTTTGGCATACGGGCCTTCTTCACAAGCTCAAGAACTATGATGTCTGGATGAATATTTGACTTAATACAATCATTCTTAAATTGTGTCATGACAATCATGTTGAACAGCCACATTTCTAAATCATTTCACATTAATGCAGGGGTCCCTCAGGGCTCTGTCCTTGGATCTACACTGTTTCTTATCTTCATCAACAACCTTCCTGATGTCATCAATTTTCAACTAGGTATTTATGCTGATGACACTACTATTTACTCCTGTTTTAATAGTAAGTGCACTAGGTCTAAAAAAGTAAAACTGGCAGCTGCTCATGAAAATAACCTCCAATTAGTGGCAAGAAATAGCTTGTAAATTTTAACACTTCCAAAATGACACTGCTATCTTTTAATCATCATAGAGAATCATTTTTGCCTTCCATCAGCATGGCCGATGCGAATATCTAGGAGAGTAACTTCTTAGTTTCATGTTTTCTACTGACATAGTGGAGTGATTATATTGAATCAATTACTAGGTCTGCTGCTAGGAAAGTTGGTTCACTTTGTCATGCTAGACAATTTTTCTCAACAGAATCCATCTTGCACATTTATAAATCTACCATTTGTCTATGCATTGAATATTACTGCTATATATCTCAAGATTATTGACAAAATCCAAAGAGTCTGTAATGTTACCTGTCCTCACCTGGTACCTTGACTTTGGTCACTTTCCCACTGCTGTGGCATGGCTAGCCTGTCTTTTCTATAAATATTTTCATGACAATTGTTCTAATGAGCTCTTTTCTGTCATACCTCAACTGCATGAAGTTAAGTGTAGATTAGCAAATACATTTTGCCATTTTACTGTTGAAATAGCAAAATGTAACCATTCTATTCTAATAGTTTCTTTTCTCACCTGTGTAACTCTCTTCCAGTTTCTTGCTTCCTTGCCACCTACATTCTTCAAAAATGTCAATTGCCATCTTCTGTCTTCCTAAATCCTGTTCTTTTATTGTTCTTTCTCCTCACTAATGTTTTTCTCAGTCTCCTTCCCTCTCATCCCTTGCATCTTAGTGGCATTATTGTCTTGCTTGGGGTGAAAAGATTAAAAAGAAAAATTATTATTTTTTTATCATTAACAACAACACTGTTCATCATGAATTTGTACATTACCTGGTGTTGTTTTGATATAATAGCAACACTGGCTAGTCCTGCTTAAATATAAGTCTTGCTTGATTCCCCAAGACAAAACTTTCATCAAAACATGGTTCAAATGTAAATTTTATGATAATAATAATAATAATAATAATGTTCTTAATATTTGAATTTTTTATCTTAAAACTTAGTAAATGGAAGAAATCTCAAAATATATATGAGAGACTGGTTTGTGACAAGTGTATTAGATTATTTCCCTACACATCTCCAAAGGAGCACAAGTTTATTATATGTATAGTAGATAGTTTTTTTTCTGCAAATTGCTGCTGCTATCTTACTGCTCCATCTTGGATATAAAAAGTGGCAAATAACTGACCTTATTTTAAAGACCATTTCAATCTTCTCTATGTAAAGTTACTTTGAAGAAGACACAGTATACATTATTTTACATAAAAACAAAAAGAAAAGATTATCTTGCTGTGGGTTTCATTAACAGAGTAATGATGTTCAAAAATATCATTTTAATGAAGATAATTTATTTGCAAGGTTTTATTATAACATATATTGTTATTTTAAAGCTTTTAATGTTCCATTTAAAACAATTGTTGTCAGATTCTAATGAAGGTTTTTTTTCCCACAACTTTGACATATTTTGCAACTGAACTGGCACTATCAGATAAAGAATTTATTTTACAGGAACAAAATTTACATCAGCAAGACAAAACAGGCTTTATGTTAAGCAGCTGATTATTTGATTTTTACTTTAATTGTATTGTTCTAGAAATTAGATCTCGGCTAATTGTAACCTAGTTTTTATTTTTTTTCAAGACCTAAATATCCCAGTTTCAGTATTAATTTAGTAAGAACAGGAGATAAACTAAAATAACACAGTCATATATTTACCATGACACTTTTCAATACATCTTTGTCTTTGTAAAGGTATCATAATCTATGAATCCCCGACAATTAATATGACAGAGGATATTTCAGTTTATTCTCTATTCCTACTGAAAAAGTGTGGGATAATTAAATCTTTAAAAGTAAATGCCAAACTGAAATGAGTTAAAAATCAAATTTCCATAATTACAGAATTTAAAAAAACAAGGATTCAGTTGTGTTATGGGACCTTACCCATAATAACATAATGGACTATTCCATACGTAATAAATACTGCACATCAAGAGGAAGCAGGGTGTTCAGTCTGAAGTCAGCTGACCTCTCTGCCTTCAGGCGGGGAGGAACCCGAACGAGGCTATGCCGAAGGGCGGAGTCTCTTTTGGGGAGGTAAACCGACCCAGAACCCGTTTATATGGGTTCAAAGGGCATATTTTTGGCCGAGCCCATGGGCTCGGAGATCCTACATTAAACCGGCCTTGTGCCACATGATGCCCTCGTGGGGGGGGGGTGACTAAATACTGTTCAGTCTGAAGTCTGGAATGAAGCCCGTCAGGAGTCAGTCAGTCAGAGCAAGTGAGTCAGTCAGTCGAGTCAGAGGCAGTCCGAAACAGTCGCGTTCAGACAATTACTACTAAACCTGATTGTTTGTACTAACACTTTCTACTTCTCTGTATATATTCCTGTTTGTAATATGTCTGTGTTATTCCATATATGTCTTCGAGTTCTTCTTTATTGGTTCTACCTTGGACTATCACTGTGGTACAAGGAACCGGACCATAACAAGTTGCTTAATGTGAATCATGTTTTGTCTCAATATTGTTGATTTTGGGAATTATTTTTCTGATAATGCCAATTCTTTGGCAAAACATATCCAGGTAGTTTTCCAAATTGTCTATATAAGACAATTTCATTGAATTCTCATCCAACTTGAGTCATATTTAAAACTACCTTTTGCAGCATTATGGCAGGCAATTTGAATTATGATCAAGTCTAGGTTGCTAGCTAAAAGGAAGCATTTTCTTCTCTTAATACTAAATATTGAGGTTCCAATTAATATATAATATTTTTGTCACTTTTCTAATTTTACTGATTTTTAAAGTAGCAGAATTTGAATTTGAAAAATTTTTATTTTATTTTAGAATTTTTTTTTTTTTTTCAGAATCCAGAAAGAAAAACATATTGGTCCAAAAGAAAAGTATGCAGCCAATTGACAACCTTTTATTGGACTTGGAAAAACTTAGTCTTGTTCCTTCAAAGCTCAATGAGACAAAATCATGTAGAATGGAATCTGTTCATGTTGAACCACATTGTCATAGAAATCACATTGAAATACATAAAAAAGGTACAAAATTCACCCTTTCTTGTCAACCAGTTTCTTCTTCCATTAGTCAACAAGCACAAAATCTAATAAACTTAAAAAATGATAGAATATTGCCAGTAGAATTAAAACCAGATTTTTTAAACTGCAGTTTTACCTCTCCTAGATCTGATGACAAATATTTTACTTTTCAAAAAAAGCAACAAAAAGAATTTTGTTATTCTATAAACAATGAAAGATATGTACAGATTTCACCACTGCATGATATTTCAACACATTTGTGTCATAAAACAATTGATGAAAATGATGAAAATTTATTTTCTCCTGTTTTTAATAAACTGCATTATCAATACTTGCTTGCTGAAAATAAATCTGAAACTGTAATTTCCAGAGGCAAACATTTTTCTCACTCTAGTGATGTAAACCTAAAAAGCAAAGAAATATCAAAGTTTTTTAGAGTTTCAAATCAGTCTACTCCGAAAGCAAATCATAAAACACATGATCCAGAATTTGTTTTTTCTCACAGCACAAATGTTTCTGATAAATTGAATGAAAACTTTTCTGCAGATAGTTTCATTTTACAAGCAACTAAAATTGATAAGATGGATAGAATGTTCTTTCTCAATGATATTTCTCTGAAGAATGATTTAGTAAATCTAAATGAAATTTCATTTGAAAATGATTTGAATTCTATCAGCAATGATATTGTTCCATCTAACCACAGCAGCCGCCTTCTTAAAAATGATTTCAAACAAGATAAAATAGCATATATCCCCGTAAAAGATAACTTTAAAAATATTCATGATAATTTAATGCTTGATAAAAATGTAAAATCTACAAAGAGCTTCACTGATGTATTAATTTCTGATTGTTCTAATGAATCTTTTAGTGAAGAAAAGATTCTGTTTAATCTTTCAACATCAAGTAATTCCAAACTAGTGTCAAAAAAACTAGGTGATCAAGATTTACTACCTTATTCTTCTTTTGAAAATGATTCTTTGACACTAAATGTAGTAAAGAATGCTTTAAACAGCACATATTCTTTTGAAAAAAATGATTTGGGACAATTTGAGATTTTAACTACATTTTTAGATGACACCTATGAAAATAATAGTTTATCTGTATCACAGAATGAAAATAAAATCAACATTACTTAAACTAAAATATTAGAGAATGTATTTCAGTAATTCAAAATCTAAAGGATTTTGTCTTTACTCTTTTCTATGAAAAAAACAATTCAATTTTATATTTACAATTTTAAGTCCGAGTGACATGCTAAAACAGGAAATATTAAGTCACTGTATAATTTAATATATGTTTATCTTTTTAAATGAGGTTTCATTAATGAAAAATACAAGCATAACATGAAATGGATTATTTTAAAAAATAATTTATTCAGTTCTTGTAATGTTGGTTTAGATCTTACAAAAAAAATATCTGATCATGCAATCTTTGAAAATTTCAACAATATAGAAAATGTAAAATCAGTTATGCACAAATATGTAATCTTTTAGGGAAAACTAAGCACAAACAACAAATTGGTGGCTTCTGCTCTAGTATTATCTTTTTAAGTGTAGGTTCTGATGTTTTAAAATGATGTGTCATGAAGTTGCATTACCGAAGTTGAAAATTCCTGTTTATTTTTATTATGTAAATTTAATTAAAGGACAATGTATTCCAAATAATAAATTTTTTGTCTCTATAAAGCTTGATTGTTATGCCTTTCTTCAGTTTTCTGATTTTGGTAAATTGGGTTTCATGGACGTCATCTATTTTACTAACTTTATTCACATTATTTGGACTATTGTCCTCATCTTTGTCACCATATTTATTACATTTTGGCTGTTGTATGCTCCAGCCTTCTTCAGGTGACTGGAATGTCGAACTGAACCCTCTATTTCGCTCACTGGGTTAGACTGTTCTAGTTTCACATTTTTAATGGATGTCAGTTATCCGTTATCTCGTTAATTTCCCTCTGAAAGTTTTCCACTGCCTTAACCAGGTATTGAACTCACACTCTTTGGGTCCTGTCACTGAATCTAACTAATGCCTTTATCCACTGTGACATGTGTCCTTGAGGACATCTGGGTATTATAAACCTAATGTCTAATGGCATCAGAATCTATATCTGTAA
Source organism: Acanthosepion pharaonis (assembly GCA_903632075.3). Taxonomy (NCBI): domain Eukaryota; kingdom Metazoa; phylum Mollusca; class Cephalopoda; order Sepiida; family Sepiidae; genus Acanthosepion; species Acanthosepion pharaonis. The sequence goes on from CAHIKZ030003211.1 coordinate 103,386, forward strand.
AGCCAACTATATGGTTAAGGTACGTAGATGACACCTTCATACTCTGGCCACACCAGGAAGATGTTCAGGGTCTACTGGACCATGTGAACTCAATAAGACCTTCAATACAGTTCACAATGGAGAAAGAGAGTAACAACACACTCCCATTCCTGGATGTTCTAATATCTCGAATAGAGCATGGGTTTAAGACATCCGTATACCGTAAACAGACATTCACCGGACACTACTTCAATTTCAACTCACACCATCCATACAGCGTAAAGAAAGGGATCGTCCGTTGCTTACAACACTGAGCAAAAGTCATAAGTGGCAACCTAGAGACGTTAGATAAAGAATTGGTCAGTATAAGGAGTACCCTACAACGTAACAGCTACTCTGGGTACATGGTAGCAGCCCCCAAAAACTGGGATAGGCGGGTACAAGAGGAGGAGGACAACACTCAGTAAACAGTCTGCCTGCCTTATGTGAAGGGGTTATCAGAGAAAATACAAAGGATCTGTGGTCCATATAACATCAGGACAACCTTCAAAAGCCCGACAACACTTCACAGATATCTCTCCCGAGTAAGACCCCCCCCCATAGAGAAGAACATGACTAAAGACTGTGTGTACGCTATCCCGTGCAGCTGCGGAAAGATATTTAAAGGAGAGACAGGCCGCCCCCTCAAGGTAAGGCTTCAAGAACACCAGAAAGCTGTAACACGAGGGGAAGTGGAAAAATCAGGCGTGGCTAACCACATATGAAGAGAGAAGGGAGATCACTGCCCTCTGTGGGATCATGTTGAGATCGTAGACAATGAACACCATTGGAAAATTCGTAAACTTAAGGAATCAGCACATATGCTAGGCCACAAAAATCTCCTGAGCCGACCAAGCATAGAAATAAATACAATATGGGAACCAGTAATAAGGAGTGCCAGAGAAAAGCAATGATAACAACTAAGTTGCAATATGAGCTCTGGTAAAAACATGCAATGATAACAGCAAAATTGCAATATGACTGGTAAAAATGGTTGCTGAAGACATTAGGTTTATAATACCCAGAAATTCATACCCAGATGGGACACATGGCACAGTGGATAAAGGCGTTGGCTAGATCCAGTGACAGGACCCAAAGAGTGTGAGTTCAATACCCGGTTAAGGCCGTGGAGAACTTTCAGAGGGAAATTAACAGGAGATAACTGATAACTGACATCCATTAAAGACATGGCATGAGTTCAGTTAGTTGTCAGATGTTTGTAGATCAAAACAGATGGTAATTAGTTGAGCTGAACAAGCAACACTTTACTGAAAGTTCATTAAAATGATTGTTTTTCTTGCAAATACATCAGATCATGTCAGGTTTTGATTTTAGTGATTTGTTATATTCACTAAACTCCTTGTGCTTGATGAGTTCATTTGTAAGAGACAGGATTGATCTAATATTTTTTGATCTCTTGCATTTTAAAAATCTTTTGGCTGATCTCTTAACTAAATTTTTCTTTGAAAGAAATAAGTGAAAAGGATTATAGATTTATTTTTTAATCATTCTATAGTATGACTATGATTTTATTACCTTTATATGATCAAACATCAGCAGAAGTCTTGCAATTCCTGCGAACGAAATGCTCTTTCTGAACAGTATTGAAGGTAGAGATATGAACTGTTCAGAAACTACAAATGTTTCTGAAGATATTAAAATTTAAACATTAAAAACTTTAAAAAAAATCTATTCCTATCAAAAGCACCTGATGATATTGGCACATTCTTGTTGAATGCTCAAGTTGGTAGAATTGACATACCTCTTTAGAGTTGAGAGTATCAATTCAAAGCTAGTAGAATCAATGTTCAACATGAAATTGGTTTTGACAAAGGAATGAATAGGCATAAATAGTAAAACCACCATTTGTTGAGTTCTGACTGATGAAAGTGATAGTGTACTAGGATCTGTTTTGGAGACTAACATTTGATGTTTATCCTCCATAGAGTTCCATGACATCCTGATAAAAAGATATTAGCAACAATCCAAGAGTCAGACCATAAACTAAGAAGTTCAGGCATTTGATGGTCATGGGATAGGTGACTAGTATTCTGCAGGACACACTCCAGTCAAAGGGCAGCAATTTTATATGACATTGATTCCACAACTGGTTAGAAGACCTCTGGTGATATGTTGAGTAATACCATTTTGATAGCTGTCCATGGCTCCCTAGTGTTTGTAGATGCTAGATCATGCATATGAATAGATCTCTCCACCACACCCTATAAATACACAATTAGGCTCATATCTGGTGAATTTGGTAGCCACACCATTTGTCAGAAATCTCCAGAATGCTCTTCTAACCAATTCTAGGCCCAGTTAAGTGGTTCATTATCCTGATTGAAAAAGCTATCACGAATGGATGTAAACAGTAACAAAGTAGTGGTCACCAGTCAACGAGGCTTAGATGAACCAGCAGATCCAACTTATGCCACATGAACATACCCAACATTATAGAACCACTACCAGATTACATGGTACCTTGGGATCCATGACCTCATTGTATTTGAACATCTGAATTCTACCCTCAGTCCAAGACTGGAACTATGTCATTCAGACCTCACATGTTCTAGTTCATTAGGGGCCAATTAGCAATGTCACAAGCCCAGATTCAGTGTCATGATATTGGTGAAAGGTACCTTGGTGGGTCTTCTGCTTCCATATGCTATGAAAGCCAAAGAACATTGAATGGACTTGGACATGCAAATAAATTGATTTTATGATTTAAACTAGTATCATTTGTTTGTTACTGCAGACAATTCTAGCTAGGTACCTGATCACAATCATTAAGAACCCATGTGATGGCCACTGTAAGCAGTAATGTGTTCTATAAAGGTATTCCCAGTAGGCATGTAACACCATAGATTAAGAGATGTTAAATGAACCTATTATGCTTAGTTTAAATGCTGATATTTTACATCTTGCTATGAGCAGCCTAGCTGAGTGTTCAATTATTCACCATATGTCAGAACAACTGATATAGGTTAGGGCATTGCCATGATGTCAAGGTAAAGTGGTACCGCCTACTAATACATAAAATATATATTGCTATCATAGGACTTTTGGCATGTCAATTTATATAAGGTAAATAGTCTTATCAACTTACCATAAATGATATATATATTTCTTAAAAACAACCGATAAGAGCTAATTTTGACATTTTAAATTCATGAAAATCCTTGATTAGTTGAGCAGTACATTCTTCCCTTTGGAAGATCCTTTTTTGTGTCCTATCAAGACAGAGGAGAATAACCTTTTTGTGCAAATCCTTTATTATAGTGTTCGTGTCATGAATAAAACCGTTGTACTGTGAGATAAACTTTTTTTTTTTTTTTGTTGGTACTACACAAACATCCATCAGTTAATTTAATTTCTATTTTTCCATAAAAAATCTCAATCATTACAGAGTATATTTCCTTTATTCTTACTCTAAATTTCTCTCATAAGTATAACAATGAGCACATAGGCATGCTCAGAAAACATAGCATGTCCACTATTTTTCACAGAAAGTTGGGGCGTTTTACTCACGCATTAATTACAGTGGCTTTTTTTTTTTTAGCCGAAAAGGGGGCCTAAACTCTTATTGTGGCCCAGAATAGTTGTGTCCTCTTGAATTATGGTAAAGAAATGGTACAAGACGCCCAATTCATTTTAACGTAATAAAACCTGGATATTCAATCTTAATTTCGTTAAGCATTTGTAAGTAAAACCTTTTTTTGGAATACCAAGTAAAAACCCACTAATCAGAAAAAGCTTATCCCTAAGCAAATTATATAGTAATTTAGAAAAATAAAATTACAGTTCTAGATAGTTGTGGCAATTATGGAAAAGAAATAAAAATTAATCTGAGAATTTCCTGGCATGTGCAGTCTTAATTTGTAGATAAAAGTATTGCAAAAATTGTAATTATTGAGCATATTCATATATCAAGGCTGCTGTAACACGTTGCACTCTCTTGATTTACTGCAGACAGAAGTTAGTGATTACATGGTGCTAGAGTCTTATCTATGGGAGCCTTGAACAGGTGCACAACATCCATTTGGAATGAAAGATTCTTTGATTTGATTGTCTCCAAAAAGTACACAGAATTCTTTAAATAAAATAGAGACTTAATTGTTAGTGGATTATGTATCTTTACTTGTTTAAAATCAATTACAGGATAAAGTTTTCTCCGAGATGGACCAGTCCTAACAGATTTTTAAAATAGTGCTCAATACCCAAACTGTAGAGCAATATAAAGAATTGCTATCTTAAAAAGATATGGTTATCTTACCACACTACTGCAGTTTCACTTCTCAGATTTTCACTGCAAACACTTATCTAAGTAAATCAATGTATAATGATAATGAAATATTTAAAAAAAAAAAAAAAAAAAAAAAAAAATTCACTTTATAACTTTCTGGTATAAAACATCCATTTTAATTTTATTAATTCTGTAATTAATTCTGTGATTAACAGAGTAAAATATTAGAATTATGTTTTCTAAATATCTTCAGGCAAAATGTATAAAAAATATTTAAGGTATCCAATTCCACTTCTATATGACTTTTCGATAAACATGTATAAAAATTAGAAATTTCAAAAAAAAAAAAAAAAAAAAAAAAAAAACAAAGTTCCATAATGAAAGAATTAATTTTTTATTATTCAGTTAATGTCATTTATTTACACTGAAAGGAAGAATGGAAAAATAGAAGAATTTAAAAATTACTTGTTAATTGCTGAAAATTAGTTAATTTAGGGAAGAGCAGTTTTTCCCCCCTAAATTCTAGCAGCAATGTACAAAATGCATAGGTAAATGTAAAAAATACGGATGCACTGAGATAATTTATCACAGCAATTCCAGAATCTTACAGCAACATGCTCCAAAAATATGTTCAAAGAAAAGAATAGAGATTTTAATTAAACTTAATTATATTTCTTTTTCCATTTTTTTTTCATAATGGTTACAAGTCTATGATCTGAGTATCTAAGATTCTATCAAAGCTCATTTCCATTTCAAGGTTTCTATTAAATTTGGAAGGAGTGGATTCAGATAACTTTTGTTATAATTAGATCATACAAATAATCATGAACAATGATACAATTTATTTCATTGGTGATTGGGATTGATTTATCTGGCAGTTGTTTGCATATCTAGTGCATGACTGTAAATTAAAAAGAAAAAATATGATGAACTTTATAAAACAGGAGTAAAAGTTCCTGTGAATTTTTTTTTTTTTTTACAAGATAAATTTCAGATAAGTCTTTAATTATCTGTTCAGTGAAGACTTACTTAAAATTAGCCTGACAAGCCCTTTTTAATAATTCATATTTTTAATTTTTTTTTTTAAACATAAATTATATAAATTTTTAAAAAATTTATAAATATAAACTAAAAAGTAATGAAACAGAATTCATGATTTAAATGATATAAGTCAAAAAAATTCTTCCATACCTACAAAGTCATGACACCATTATTAAATTTTACATTTAATTGACAATTACTCAATTTACTCTTAAACCCCCCCCCACACACACACAGTAAAAATAATATACAATCTCTTACATCTCATAAACCAAGAGTATAGTCAAAAATAGAATGAGCCAATGCCAAATAGCACTGAAACCGGAATTCTGCTTTTCCCTGTAAACCCATGATTGCACAATTCCCTAATGAAAGAGTAGAAATCACTGCATCTCATTCAAGTTGATCCTGTCTATCAGAACAGAGTCTTTGTACAATTAGAATGGAAACTTAGGAAAAAATTCTTGTTGCAAGTGAGCAGTGACAAAGTTATGACAAAGCAACCAGTTGACATTCAACAGAGAAAGCAATGGACAATCAAGATAAACAGACCCTTATAGTTTTGGCACACAGTCATCTTTATAAATTTTCATTTGCTCACATTTTCAAACAGTGGACAATTACAAGTCTAGAGATTGCCTGTCAAGAACTTTATTAAAATTGCCTGCAGTCCACTATCAAATATGGTAGATATTTGCTTATGGTGTAGGAATAATTTGGGGTACAAGTTGTCCAAAGCTTCCTGAATGCATAAGGAATAAATATATATATATATATATATATATATATATACACACACATAATAATGGTTATTTGTTAAAGAAAAAAGCCTAATGAATGGCAAGTCCAAAAAGGTATTAACATTGTGACCTAGTCAATCTGTTCCATAGGATTCAAGTTAGCAGACTCAATGGATCACAAAAAAGAAATTCCTTAGGAAGTCCCCTACAAAAAAAATTTGTTTATACTTTCAATAGAGTTTGGGCATATATCCAGCAAGGGAAGTTAACAAATCTGATAAATCTTTGTGTGTGTGTGTGTGTGTGTGTGTGTGTGTGTGTGTGTATAAAAAAAAAAAAAAAAAAAAAAAAAATCAGCTAATGACAAGTTTACCAAATTTCAATTTGTGTAAAACATTGAGTTGCTTTGTTGCATTAAGGCTCTTGTCTGAAAAGAGGGGTTATGTCAAGTTCTTCTATAGTTAAACAATCTGTATTTATGGTTCAACGAATTATTTGCTATGCAATCCACCTACATAGAATTTGTTTTTGATAGGCAATAAAGTATCAAAATATCTTAGGTGCAGTAACTTAAATGCAGAGTATTTGATTACAGCTAATTTATATCTTTTTGATAGTATATCAATTAGATACATTTTTAAATGTTTTTTTAAATTAAAAAAATAAAAAAAAATTTGTGAGATTTGAAATCTAAAAGCAAGAAGTCAATATGAAATTAACAGTTCAAATTTATCTATTTAAATTTTAAAAGTGAATAAATAAAAAAAAAAAATAAATTAAAATATGCAAAGCAAAATTTAAATGATGAAGCAAGTTTGACATAAAAATAAAATTGAATACATATTTTCACTTATTGAATATAAAATAAAATTTGTCACATTCTTAAATTCAACTTCTCTAAAAACAAAAACTTATGTGCTTATAAGTTTGAATATATTATCAGCTATTTCACACAGAATCACTTGTCAATGTTTAGTAGCAATCTTTGCATCTCATTGAAAAATACTGATCTCAATTTATGCTTACGATAGTTATTCATGATCTAGGATGAAATACTTTATTGAGTCTGCTATGATCATCAAACAAACTTCTGATCATGATGACTTGAGTAAGAGCAACTGACATCATGAGAAATAGTTGGATTCCTGACCACCAATTGACCCGTTCAAAGTTAGATTCCTGGATATTCCGATCCCTGGCTTCAAACATTTTCAAGTAGTTTTGTACTTGATGTGATCTTTCAAGGTTTTCTTTAACACGTTCCACAATGGACTACAAAAAGAAAGAAAATTTAAATCAAATATGACAACATATTCATATTTTCAAACTCTTAAAATAATCCTGATATTAAAAATTAAAATTTAAAAAGGGTATTCAAATACTGATGAAAAAGGATAAAAAAAAAAATATGAAATAATTTTTCTTGCTCGTCAAAAATAGGAACTGAATGAGATTCAGTATTTTTAACATGTTGAAAATATGAAAATCCAAATATTTTCTTAAATTTTGAGTGCAACTATTTACTTTCATCTGTACTATTTTGCCAAAGTTTGTGTATGTTCAAACAACATAGCCAACTAAAAAGTAAGAGGTCCAAATGATGTTGCATAGATAACCACCAGACCTCAAGTAATAATAAAGGCTATATAAGTTGGAGGCCACCAAAGAGTACAGTATATCATTTATAGTCAATGAAGCAAGATATTAGGTTTACTAAGTACAAAAAATGTTTAATTTCACAAAAAGGCAAGTAAAATCAAATTTGACCTCTTAGGTTATTGAAAGTAGAATTAGTTTGTGGTCTTTATTATTTGTATTGCAGATATTGGTAACTTGGGCAGAAAAAAACTGAAGAGATAAGTGATGTTAGGACACTTGAGATCCAAAGGGGTCATTTTTGAGTTAGAATAACAAGGGGAGTGGGGCTAACAAAGCGCTTAAATAACTTTGTAAAATGTTGCACAACTCTGAAAGACATTTCCAGACAAAATTCTAAAATGTTCATAAACTATTTTTTTTTTCAGAACTTTAAATATAGCACAAACTTCAGAAACTATCATTGGCTCTGCGAATAAAGTATTCTTGCTTCACATTCCAAAGAATGATGCAACTGAAGAAAACCTAAAAAATTATTGCAACAGATTTCAAAAAAGGTTTAGTTGTAAAAGTCAACTGACAGTTCCAGACATTTTGGGAATTGTTCAGAAATTAAATAAGTTCCTCAACTCAATTGACCTGCTGTGTAATTCTTTAACTAAAATTTGGGATAGCCATCATAAGGGTTGTTCGATTTAAATTAAATCGATTTTTTCTTTTTTTAAAAAAAATCTTTATTTAAAGCAAAAGATTTAGAAGTAATTGTTTTGCTTTCACGTAATTTCATGAAAGAAGAAAAGTTAAATATATTGAATCAATTTACACTATTTACATCATTCAAACTGTTGCCCTCATCTTTATTGCTATATTTACAAGGTTTTGCTGTTATATGTTTCAGGTGATATATGTGGGAATTTCAAACCAAACACACCGTGGTAGATTGTTCTAATTCCATATGTCATACATTTTTGGGTATCTCAGTTAATTCCCTTTACTAACTCAACTCTCCAAGTTTTTGTTCCTTCTGCTGTGGAAATAATAGAGAGAGAACATCACTGGAAAATATGAAAACTTAGGGAATTAGCACATAGGCCACAAAAATCTTCTAAGACAGCCAAACAGACAAATACAATATGGCAAGCATATTGAGAGCTAGAGAAAAACAATTACAAAAATTGTAATATGAGCACTTGTAAAAAAAATTATAAGTTCTGAAAATATAACTCGCTGGTGCCCCCAAGGACACATGGCCTAGCGAAAAAAAGTGTTGGTTGAGTAATCCAAAAAGTGACATGTGTTATGAGTTCATTACCTGACTACAGCAGAGGAGAGTTGAGTTACTGAAAAAGACATGACACATGGAATTAGAACAATGAAGTGTTCGGTTTGAAATTCCAATGTATATAACCAGAAGACCAGAGTGTACAATGACTGAAACATTGTGAATATGACAATGAAGATGAGGATACCAGTTTGAACAAAGTAAATAGTTACAATATCTCATCTCAGAATATATATCAATTCAAATATTTATTCATCAACTGAATATATATAATTTATTTTTTTTACACTATAAAATAAAATTTTAACCATTAACAAATTTTAAATTCCAACATGAACAATATTTGCATTCATGGATTTAAATAGAAAGGCTCACCAGTCCATAGGATGAGAAAATATTTTTAATGCCAGAAGATGAGGCCACTGCTGGCAGGAGTTGCTTAACTGCAGAAAGTATATCATTTCTCAATACACTTGCATGTGGATTCCACCATTCAATAGTAGAGACTGTCTTACATATGGAGTCTGCAAATTTAAATGCCTGAAATGAAGGAGACCTCACTTGCAATTTCATAATAATGGGATATTTCTCACTGGCATATTCCATTGCAATGTTAACTTCCTCCTTGCTTAATGATTTTCTTTGAAGATAATAATGAACCATGTTGGCAAAAAGGTGGGCTTTCGTGCTGACTTGTACCTTTTTTCACAATTTCTATCAGTTTTTTTTTTTTTTTTTTGGGGGGGGGGGTGAAAAATTCTTTCCCAATATATTCAGCAATAGTGCATGTGTCACTGAATTTTATTCAGACCTTTATCTATGGGTTGTAACTGCAAAAGCTGTTCCTCTGCATATCACATCAGTGCAATGTTGGCTACTTTATTTATCACAAGTGAATCTACTTTGTCCCTGCTAACTTTACAATTTTGGAAGAGATTTAGCCAGTTGTTTATATAACTCTTCAGTTTAACATGGTGTTCCAGTGAGTATCCTGGGGCATGACAAGACAATTGGTGGTATCTTGTCAAGGAATAATGATTGTTCCTAAATCATTTAACCACATAAAGCATGTGTTCTTTTACATTAGCAAAACTCCTAAATGATGAGCCAGGAGATTTAAATGTGTGCTGAACATCCATAAGTCAAAACATTCAATTCACTTTTATCTAATAGCTTTCTCATCTTGCTGACATTATCTGTTACCACACTACCAACATAAAGTCTTTATTGAAGACATGGCAATTTCCTGAAGGTATTCTACAGTGTGGAGTTGGCCTGATGTGTCCGTGTTCACTAGGTATATGTGACCAGTTGATGTTGCGACACATGCGTTTAAAAATTGTTTTCAAAATCAGTTGCTTAATATATCTTGTTCAGTGCGACATTCATATTAAAACATTTATTTAATAAACGTAACATTAGAAACTAAAAAAGAGAAACGTAACATTAGAAACTAAAAAAGAGAAACGTAACATTAGAAACTAAAAAAGAGAAACGTAACATTAGAAACTAAAAAAGAGAAACGTAACATTAGAAACTAAAAAAGAGAAATTTTAACATTAGAAACTAAAAAAGAGAAACGTAACATTAGAAACTAAAAAAGAGAAACGTAACATTAGAAACTAAAAAAGAGAAACGTAACATTAGAAACTAAAAAAGAGAAACGTAACATTAGAAACTAAAAAAGAGAAACGTAACATTAGAAACTAAAAAAGAGAAGAAAAAACATTAGAAACTAAAAAGAAAACGTAACATTAGAGAAACTAAAAAAAGAAAGTAACATTAAAACTAAAAAAGAGAAACGTAACATTAGAAACTAAAAAAGAGAAACGTAACATTAGAAACTAAAAAGAAAACTTTTTAGCAAAAACGTTTTCACATATTGGATAAAAGTGCTTATCACAAGTCTTTCATAAGAAAAGTGCAAAAAAAATAAAATAAAATCAACAAATCTCAATCATCCAAATTGTGCAATACAACTTACCTAATTGCTAAACAGCTTCTATAGACCATTAAAGCAACTAACCTAATTAGCCTACACAAAATGGAGGGTGTGTTCATTCCAATGCTCCCCATAACTTCAACAGACATGCTCTTTGAATTTAACTTCCTAAATTCCTAATGAGGTTTAGTTTTGCCATATCCATTAACAAGGCATGAAGACAATCTCAAGATCTCTAATCTCATCCAGACGTTTCCATGATGTGTGGAGGGAGAGAAAGAAAAAAAGCTTACCTTAAAATCTTCCAGCTTAATTTCCATTAATTCAGCTGCATCATCTTTACTAAAGGTCCAATTACGATTATCAATTTCATCATCTTCATTTTCAGTAATGATATCAAAATACACAACCTTCCGAAAAAAACGACTGAAAGTGTTGTCAAAGCATATTTTATATGTTCCTGTTAACTGAATATCAACTCTGCAAATAAACCAATAAAAATTCAATTTTAAGGGAAAAAATTAAATAATCCTAGATAGTACCTTCAAAGTAATTTTTCATTAAAATTTTCTATGACATTATGAAGGATATAATATACATATGAAACTAATATTTTTAATAGACAATCATCAATTAGCCCTTTTTAATGAATGAAGATAAGGATTTCATGTAGAAGATTAAGAAAAAAGTATTGTCAAAGATAAAGGGAAATAAACAAAGATGCATTCCTATTTCAATAAAAGATTCAAACTAAAGTTACATGATCAATTATCTGACAGTTGAAGAATAGACAGATTTTGATAGAGGGTTTTTTTGGGGTGAAAAATTGTTGTATCTTGTCTTTGAGATAACAGAAAAATAACTAAGGAAGACAAACTTGTAGGTAAGTAATGAAATAGAAGGTTTACTACACCAAGGTACACTTAGCAAACTGAACTAATGCTAACTATTCTCAACTCTGCTTATTTATATGAACAGACAATTCCATTCATTTATGTCCTACATGACATGAACACAGTATTTCGACCATATTTTGGATTGTAAAAATAATTTGTTTTTTTTGGCAAATGAATATTGCAATAACTTTTAGAATAATGATTATTCCAGATACACGTCTACTATTTAACCCATAGCTGAGGGAGGAGATAAATTCATGTGTTTCCCAAGGGTATTTGCACATAAGTGAATGTAACAACTGACTTGAACTCTGCTCTGATTTCTCATTACAAGCCACTGTCCATTACACCATTTGCATATTCATTGAATAACTTAAGTATTAAGGTAAAAAAGTAATTACAAAAATAGTTCATAATGCAATTTAAAAACAACTTAAATTCAAGTGGGTGGGGGAATGCCACTCTTCTTTTTAAAAACCTCTGCATTGATCAAAAACAATAAAAAGCAGAGTATCATATACAAGGCTAGATTATAACCTTTTGTGGCCCCCGCTCAGACAGACCTACCCTCTAACTCACACCCATCTTGAATATTTTTCTTATACACATGATATATTTTACCAACATTTACATAGCTTTAAGTAAACTTATTGCAAGTTCTTTAAATAAACTAGAAGGGCTATATTGTTTGTCAATAAAAATATACTTTAAGAAATACCAATATTATTTATTGCAAACCAAATTAGCACATATTTCAACAGAACCATAGTAAAAAAAAAAAAATAATAAAAAAAAAAATAATAAAAAAAAAAATAAAATAAAATTTATAACCAACACAAAACAAAATAAATATGAATGTCATATTGATATCATTTCAGTTTATTAATCTATTTAGTTATAACATTTAGAAAATTAAAATTACTGCTTTATAAAAATTTCCAAGATTTAAGCATTCTAAACTAAAATCAAACATTAACTGCTTGAAGCAAAATAAACTAAAACATTCTTTTCCTTGCTTTGCATCCTGCAAAGTCAAATAAATATGAGTTTATATCATTTCAGTTTATGAAACTATTTAGAAGTTATAACATCTAGAAAATTAAAGTCACTGTTTTATAAAAGTTTGAGGGCCCTAGGCTGCAGTCTATACTAGCCTATAGGATAATCTGGCCCTGATTATACAGATTTAAAGAAATTGTTTCAATCAGAAAAAATAGCTTTGCAGAATTTCTGCACCTTCTGGACAGTGTAACAGAACATTGTTCCAGGTGTACACAGTTACACTAGTTGGCCTCATGCTATAGCAAATAGAGCATTTCAAGACCTCGTTAAAAGCATCAACACCCACTTTTTCTTCAAGTTTGTAGTAGAATGCAGTTATCTTTTTCTTATTGAAGTAACAATTTTCAAGACCATAACCTGAACTGGAAGTTTGGATCTGACAAATTGTTGACTCCTTGTGGTTCTGGTCAATGCAAATATTTTCTCTCCAAAGAAAATTTGAACAGTAGACCCATGATTCTTAAGTTAGCTGAGTACTTTCTTGCATTTTTCCAGCTTCTTATCCTTTATGAACTCTTAAAAGCTGCATTGGAGTAGGATTTAAGACCCAGCTGTTCTGAAGATTCAGGAGCTATCTAATGCAGAAGTTATATCTTGTGAACATTAATGAATCACAATTCTACTTTTTGTGGACTTCACTGCTACCCAATTTGCTGTGGGTCCTGTTGCCTACATCTATGGTTTTATTGATAACGTAGAGAATGCACAAAGAGACAGCAACTATTTTGGGAATGCCTTTAGGGTTAGTTTGTACATTAAGCAAGTCTGATACATTGTCCTATGAAGCAATTTTCCATATTCCTGAAAAATAGATATCTATTAATAGCTGACTGTATACTTTTTGTTTTGTATTTGGTGTAGTGGTTGTTAGAAAACTAGTTTAAATTTTCTTATAGGTTTTGCTTTTATATCTATATAATGCAAAAAATATCTATTTGTCTATACTGATTTGGAGGACAAACCTTGTCTGTGGATTGTAAAGAGTATTGTGAACTAGCACCAGTCTATGCAACCACATTAATAAGATTAGATTTACAGAGTAAAAAAAAAATGACTGTCAAGACCAGAGTGGATAATAGCCTGTCTAGCTTTGATAAAGAACATAAAAGAAAACCAGTTGCCTCTGTAAAATAAAACTTAAAGAAGAATGAAAAATTATAGTCTGTAGAGATACTATGAAATCAGGATTAGCTGAACTTGTATATAGAGAGGGAAGAGAATACTAACCCTTATAATATGAATTTAAAACAAGAGAAAAGGAATAAAATTGGAAAATGAGAGTTCTTGCAAAAAAAAAAAAAAAATTTAGCAAATTTAATATAGACAGGAACATCATATGAGAGCCTAATTAGAAAAAAAAATTAGGTTTAAGGCCCTAAGATCTCATCTTGTTTGGATAACAGTTTTGTTTTCTAGGAGTGTGATTCTTGGGTCAAGCAGTGCATAAGTACATCAGCTGAGTGAAGAAAGCAGAGCAGATACAAGGTGAAAATTACAATGTCTGGAAATGACAACAATGAGACCAACATATCCATGCCACTGAATGAAATAAAAAGTTTCTAATCAATATTTATTTCAATATGACAGATCACCATCTAAAGTGTTGCAATTAACTAAGATTAATTATGAAGATTTAAATCTGAATCATTGCATAATACGTATTAGATGACAATAGATATAAATGTACACAGCAAAAAGCTCAGTGCAAACAAAAAGGAAATAGAACATTTACAATGTTGTACAATCTATTTGAAATGTAAAGGAAATGCAAAAGATTTAATTTTAATAACATGACATGTGTTTGTTGAATGTATAACTGCTTTAATAAGGCATTGTATTTAATTTTATGATTTTACTCCATTGCTACTTTCCAAATTTTTGTATAAAAATGAAATCATGAAAAGTTAAAATTTAGCATTGTTATTACGTTTCTCAAATTGAGAAATTCTCAAAAATTTGAATCCTAAGCTTTTCATTTTACAAAATGACAGAAACCGCACACTATATATATATATATACACACACACACATACATACATATATATACAGAGCATATTTTTGCTTATAAGGCAACCATTAGATAAGGCATAAAAAAAAAAATAGCAAATTTTCATGAATTTATCATATACTTGTAGTATAAGAAGACTGCTTATTGATTATATAAAGATGTTATTGGAAATGTTACTGTGTCCTTAGAAATTCAAAATAAATGAAATAACAAAACCAATTTTATATTTTTACTATACACATTCCCTAAAAGAAGGAAACCATTGTTTTGTTTAAGTTTCATCAGGTGATTTCTTGCAAATACAGATTCTTCTATATCTAAACAGTTACAAACATTGCCATTTATTTATACTTCAAAAATCACAAATATAATTCTAAATTGTGTTATTTAACACCAAAATGCTAATGAATTTTTAATGAGAAATGAAAATCATGTTATCCTAAATATTATTACTGCCATAATTAACACTACCATGATTACATTTTCTCAGCTAAACTTGCATGGATACAAGTTGATTTCATTGATATGGAATTATTATTTAAATAGGCAATTTATTATGAAGTTATGCCAGTAATATATAAGGTAGTAATGGTTTTATTACATTTATTATCAGTTTCCTTGATAATATGAATCTTTTCATGTACGTTATTGTTTATCGCCATTGAGGCCATGGTTAGCCTACCAACAAACATCACTAAGAATTTAAGGTTTCTTTACGAGAATTATTGTGGAAGATGAACCCCTCAATTTTTAAGTGTGATTTTTGGGACTTAAAGGTTATTTTATATGCAGAGATATATGGTATATATATATCCTGAATTATACATTTTAATGACATAGAAGAGTCAGTCAGTTATGTGCCATGCGTGATACATGCTTAAGCGATCATGTATCTTTTGATACATGACTGACAAGGCAGATTTTTTTTCCATAGTAGGTTGCCATTTCTTTCTGCAGTAGACCAGTTGCCATCCAAGCTATAGAACCTGGTCTGTCTTGCTATTTACCCATAGCTGGGGGGAGGGGGTGAAGAAGAAGAGGATTCATACCTTTCCCAAGGGTATTAGCACAATTAAATGTAATGGATTTGACTGGAATTCAAACTTGGCTCTCCAATTCCTCAATCCTAGCTGCTATCCATTACTCTACTCCCTCCTCATAGAAGAGGACCTTTTGCAAATTGCATATTCATAAATTTGGTATTGTTGGAAAAAGAAAATTACAGAAGATTTAAAGCAGTTAAATTTATTTAAAATTGTGGCTTATGAATCTTTAACGTTTGTCTTATGCCTTATGGAAAGTGGCATGGAAAAATGTAACTTTACTGATTATATTTTAATAATTATCTGTGCTGAAATATTGTTTTAAAACTTTCAAAAACCATCAAATGGAGGTTTTCATTTTTATGGTAGGTAAAATATAAAATTCTGTAATTTGGGTACAAAATCTTTTTCCTGTCTTGACATTTTTCCCCTCTCCATTAGCTAATTATATATAAAATGAAAAAAACAAATATTTAAAATAATATATTGATGTCGCTAAAAAATGAATTAGACAAACTCTTTTGGTCTCACTGTCAATTCATGTATACAAACCATTTCCTCCCCCACAATAATAAAGTTACATCTTTCTTTCCCCCACTCTCTCAATATGAAATCACCATTCTTAATTTTTAAACATGAAGTGGATTTTTCCATTTGGTTTACAGGTCTGAAGATTTGAAGCCGTTTTTTGCTGACTTCAATGATATAAATATCACCTATGGTATTTTAAGTGTTTGTTTTTCATTATATAATAATTGTTGCTCTGTTTTTGACAAAGCTCTCAACAGATCTACATCCTCTCGGAAATTCCATACAGATTACCAATAATTTTATTATATATATATATATATATATATATATATATATATATATATTCATTTGTATTCAGACAAATAAACTACATAGTTACTTAGAATCTATATCCCATTTTATAAATGAGGTAAAAGAATTAGCATCCAGGTCTTACTTAAGCTTGCATTTCTAAAACTAAAATAATTTAAGTCTATTATGCAAGTGTTCTTTCAAAGAAATGATTTTTCACAACAGAAATGATTTATGGTCAGTTATAGAGATTATTGTCAAGTAATATTTTTAGCAGCTATATATTGTATTCATTCACTTATAGTTCCTCTTAAAATGTATGTGTGTTTGTATAGCTTTATCAAATATTTATTACTGATGATTTTTTGACAGGAAATGGTTGTAAAAAAAAAATAAAAAAATTTCTAAAATTGGTAAAATCATAAAATTTGGCTAGCATAAACCTTAGGAAATTAATACAAAATAACTATTATAACTTTCTCTTGTGAATCTAATAAAATTAAAATTTCTTTGATAACATTTAGAGCATATCTCCTGTATGACCAAATTTTTTCTAGTTATTTTACTTTATTTTAAATGTTTTTCTATAAAGAGTGTGTGCATGCAAAAAGTAAAATCTTTCACACAATAAAATTTGTAATTGAGGTTTTCATGAGGGAATTTGACACTTGAGTGCAAGCATCATCCAAAATATGATTGAAAAAGTTAACTTTATTTACTTGTAGTTTGTCCTTTGGGCCAGACAGACATAAATGAATATTTTCCATAAATAATAAATTACAATAGATACAATAATTGATGTGTTGAACAGATTCAGGCACCCACCAACCCCAAAAATTATTTGCTGTACATTGATATTCTTTTTAGTATATAGCTGGCAAATATAGTTAAATGATCTTAAAATTAAATTATTTAGCAAAGTACAGAGAAGATCTAAACCGAATTAATAAAAAGTGTTCACTGACAAAGAATCATTCCAAATTCTGTTGAGACAATTGAGCCTTTTCTTTACATTCTTGATGTCAACATGTTATCCATTCTTCAGCACTTGTTAGGTGTACAACCATGACAAGAGTAAAAACATTTTTTCTCCAGATAAGGGGGAGTAAAAAAGAAGCATACACAAATCAATCACTGCCTTTTTTTCTGCTAAAAATGTTTTACTATTTTCACCTGCCAAAGGCTGAAGAATAGATTAACTAAAATGTTGACAATACATATATGGAGAAGTGGTTCAATTGACTGAATAAAAGTTGTGAAGTTAATTTAATAACCTTTCTCACAGTCCTAGAGACAAAAGGAATCCTTTAATGTGAAAGTTTTCAAAACATAAACCAAGGCAGGTAATCATTTGTATGCAAGACATGTTTGTTGCTACACAGGTTCTGGAAGAATTTATGAAGTGACAATTTAAAGAACCAAAACACTTTTCATGAAGTGCAAGAATCAAAAGAAATGTGAAAACTTACTTATGTGCAGAGTCAGATTTCTTGTCTTCTGCTACAAGGATAGATCCACTAGGGGCCTGGATATAAAAGCTAACATCCATATCACCACCATCTATCACCTACATTTAAAAAGTTGAATTAGTAAACTCTTTATGCAAACAGTTAGAGGACTGTAAATCAGCCATTTAAGATTCATTCAATGCATTATTCAAAATAAATGATTATGATCACAATGCTAATACCACTACTTTACCATGTACAGAAAAATATTTTAATTACTAATTCTAATAATAAAAAAAATGTAAAAGACTTCTACTTTTTAACAAATATACAAATTTAGGAATATATGAAGGCACTTTTCCACAGAGTAAAAAATATGTAAGAAAAAAAAAAAAAAAAAAAAAAAAAAGAAAAAGCAGACACCAATTTCCCACACCTTAAAAATAAAAATCACTATATACCTAAAATACTTTTTGAAGCCTTTTTTTTTTTTAAACTTCTACACCTGGTTTATTTGTAAAATTCATAGAATATATCTATTGTTGATTTTTTTTTTGCACATTTTTTTTTTTTTTTAAACATGCTATATCTTAAAATTGTACTATCAAAAATATGTCATTTTCTTTCACAAATTAATCTAATGAGCTTTGGATTTTTTTTTTTTTAATTATTTACACTTCGATATTTAACTGACGTTTCCATGAAGGTAGGATGTGACACAAGGTCTTTAATGTAGAAAATACCTACCAGTACCACCCATGACCATTGTCGTCAATATTATTGCACCGATCCTACCTCCTAGTGCAATGAATTGGACCAAACACCTCCATTGTAAAACGAGGAGAACAGATACTACTAAAAGCATGAGAAGCGTTATCTACCTGATCTCTCCACTAATGCAGATGTGAAAGTATTTAGAGAGGGGGGTTTCATATGCATACATATGGACCAAGAGCACTTCGACGTGGTGTAAAAAAGGTTTAGCAAGCATGTCTCACTAAATCACAACTGATTGATTAGCGATGCTTCATACTTGCCGTCTTGTGCCACATCTAAGCTACACTTAGTAAATCACTATATGAGCAAAGGACAAAAATTGTTCAGTCCCCGCGACTACCATCACGCTGGCCACGATTACGCTGACCCTTCCCCCACAAACACACCTCTCTTGGTGCAACGAGAAAGGTGTTGCCGCAGGGTTGGAATCCCCGCGACTAAAGTGCCTTCTCTCATCTCAAATGAATAGAGAACAGATAATAATTTTTGATGTTCATCAAAAAACTGATTAAAATTTTTCAATTACGCAAGGTACTTTTCATTCAACATTATAATTTCTTTAAATAACAAACATGCTCTTCGTAATTCTTTAAAATTTCAATTAAAGTTACAAGACAACAACTCTTCCACTTGACTAAATTATCATTTTAGTCACGCGGCAAGTATTTCAAATTAAAAAGAAACATTGCATACTTTTTTTTCTTCTTTTTTACTTCGGATCCTTTATCTGGGGAAGTTTTTTTTTTTTAGTGATTCCAGAAAAGCTTAACCCACAACCGGTCTTTATTGCAAAAATAGTGGCTTGCGGAAACATTTCGCGACTGACTTATTTTATTTTACATAGCATGAATAAAAAAAAAAAAAGTGGCTTTTTTTACTGAGGTTGGGTGGATAATGCTTGCCGAGTGAGTAAACTGGGATTCTAGCATTTTTTTAAATTATTATATAAAAATTTAAAATAAATCTTTTTAATTTTAACATACACAAACATCATCCGCAGTTCTCTTTTGAATTTTGTTATAGATTTTCAGTCAGGAGTAGTCTTCACAAGTTAAAATTATTCTACTTTAACAAAAGGAATAACACTGAAAAAGTTGTACTTTATTTAAAAATTGCGCAAGTAGATTAAACAAATTTAAGTTTTAAAAATAACTTAAGATTTCAAAAACTATTTTGAACTTAATCTTTATTACAAGAGTGCTAAAAGCACAAAAAGCCAACTTTCAACAAGACAAATTCCATATTTCAATTTATTTGGAAGATCATATTTATTCGTTATTACTACGATAACACATTCCAAATAAACAAATTCTGATGCGATCGATTTTCCAAATATTTTGCGAAGTACTTTCTTACCTGATATTCAACTTCCAGAGTGGTCTCCCCTGTTTTAGTTATCTGCTGATAAAAGCATTCTTGCGAACCTGGAGCGATTTCTACTGTTAAGTCTGTGTCTACTGAATTGACATATATTATGTTGACCAAAAAAAAGGATATCAATAGCAAAGTCTTGCTTTCTTGATTTGATAAATTACTTATAAACATTATTAATGTATTAATTTCTACTTTACCTAATGCGTTTGTTTGGGTTTCTATCACTGAAAGTATTTAAACGAAAAAAGAAATCTGATTCAATAAACCACGACGAACGGTATCGTGTGCTGCGAATTCGTTATTTTCCCTCCTCCTCTTTCTACTGCTTGTCTTTTCATACGTCTTCTTCAAAATCACCAAATTAAATAATCTCTATTTTTCTCGTTTTCTTTTTTTTTTTTCCTACCTCCACACCTACAAGAATTCTCGCTCTCCTTTTTGCTAATCAACCGGAAATATAGTAAGCGTGGCGGATGTGATTCATTTTAGCCTGCACTAAATAATTTCATCAATGACTGTGAGCATATAGAGATAAGCTTTAAATTATAGATACCTATATGTAATTACATATGCACGCATATTTAAATTTTTCATTTTTCTACTAAGAATACATATTTTTGAACTGTTTTATTCTTTTGGGCAGCTATTTTTGTATTCCCTTCTGAATATTACCGGCGAATTACATCTGTTTTGCATATACGGTTTCTGAATGAAGTCGCGGGAAATAGTTCATTAAATATAATCTGTATCTCGATCACTTATAAGTTCAAATAACCTGTAAATCATTATATATTGGTTAGTATGAATGTTTCTTTCATTCCTGAATAGTGATCAATGATTTTAATTTATTTTAACAATCATCTTAGAGTTTTTTTTGATGCACTATGTTAGTCAGTACCTCATGGTGACTCGGTTATTGTGCATTGATAAGATGAATACTTATTATGTCGGTGTAACAATATTATTTAGAATGATTATATCACAATTACATTCAAATACTGTTTGAATTGAGTTGTATTGCGATAAACATTGCA
Source organism: Acanthosepion pharaonis (assembly GCA_903632075.3). Lineage (NCBI taxonomy): Eukaryota > Metazoa > Mollusca > Cephalopoda > Sepiida > Sepiidae > Acanthosepion > Acanthosepion pharaonis. Next base: position 124,712 of record CAHIKZ030003211.1, read on the forward strand.
TACATGTTTATTTTTCTATATTTCATGTAAGAAATATTAGACTTAAAGTTACTATTTAAAATTATGTTGTCATTGAAACCACTTTCTTTTGCCCAGTTCAGTGTAAAAAATATTTGTACAGAAGGATTTTTTTTACTTAATCATTCAGTTTTCAACTTTACCCTTACTTTGTGCATTATCTTATTTCAGTAACACATTATTCCCAGATCTTTCCTAGAGTATCATTCATGAATACCTGGATAGACTTTACAGAATGGAATCTTCAAATGTCGAGGATCCTAAAGCAAAGGAAAAAGTTATGCAGCAAATATCGAATTCAGTTCCACCTGAAGAATTACCTCAGGTGGGAAAGGAATATCAAAAGAAAGAAAAACATTGTGATGCCGATATGGAAGCAGAGAAAGAATCGGACACGGAAAAGACTCCTTTAATTGATGAATTACAGCATGGCTATCGTATTCTTTGTGAATTAATGTCCGATTCGAATAAAGCAGTAAACTGGCCATTCTTGAATGCAGTTGATGATTCTCTTCCAGAGCTTGAAGACTACTATGAACGGATTCCTCGTCCCATGTGGATGAAAAAAAGTAAGTTGTATTTTCATGCCTCTCTCCATCCCCAATTGTTATTTTTCTTTTACAGTTTTCTAAAGTTATGCTGTTTGTCATAATAATCAAGATTGAAGCCATGGAAAATAGTTCGATTTTAAATAAACCGTTCTATTGTTTTTATTGCATGGTAGTCTTGTTTTTGTCTTGATTAGTTTTCAGGCTGATTTAAAATTTTTGCTTTTGAAACCTTTTTTATTCTTAGGCATTTTACTAATCCTTATCAACAAACTAGAATTTTTAAAAAAATCAAACAAAAAAACTATTCACAATTGTGACAATTTTCTTTTTTTTAATAACACGATGTCAATGAGTAGACCTTCAGCTTTTTATTTTACTTTGAAGAATAACTAGTATTCTCGACTCGGCGAATACTACTTTTTTGTTTACAATTTTTCTGAGATTTTTCATTTTGTAGCTTTTTTTTTTTTTTTTTTTTTTTTTAGTAATATTTTCTCGTCATTCTCACTCTCTCCCATAATGTCTATATTTTTTCATATCATTTAAGAATGATCGCTTGATTAGTAGTTTTTTTTTTTTTTTTTTTAATTATCGAAATATTAGTAAATTATTCAATTGTAATGTAAAAATAGGTTCTTCTTTTTTCTTTCTTATTTTATTTTGAAATCACCATTTTATTTAAATGGTGATTTCAAAATAAAATAAGAAATTTCTAAAATATTTCCTTTAAAATTTTAAGTTTGTTTTTTATTGTCCATAATCTAGAAACAAGATTTACAGTTTAACTTACCGCTTTTAAAGTTTAAAATCATCCAAAACAAAACGCAAATATCTTTTTTTTTTTTTTTCTTTAACAGCACAATTAGCTGTATCCCGATCACAAAAGCAAAAGAAAGATTCAAACTCAAAGTATACATATGCTGTGTAGTTGTGACGATTTTTGGTAAATGATTATTAATATTACGTTTAGAAAAGTGAATTAATTTACGCACCTTTTTTAATGAATTTTTTATTTTTATTTTATATATTTTTATTATTTTTTATTTTATTTTTTTTTTGCTTATATTGACAAGGAAATTTGCGCTTCTTCATATTTCTTGCTTGAATAACAGAAAGATCAGTAATTTATTTCACTTACTGTGTAGTAAACGATACAAAAATGACACTGTTGTAAAACTAAAATATCTCATCTTCGTTTCACCTGTTGACGTTTTTAGAAAATTTTAGATATTTGACCATGTTTGTTTTATTTTAACTTTGAATTTATTTTTGAAAATTTTGCTTACTCAAAAATTACGTTGAATTTTCTTATAGCAATCTATTTTGCAAGTTTTTCAACAAATTAAAAATCCTGTTGTAATTTACTTACTACTTCGCTAACCACTGAACGAGTATGGTCTGTTATTTTATGTCCTGTTTTTAGTTTATAAAATTATTTTTAAGGTATTTTTTTTTTTTTTTTTTTTTTTTCTTAAGTTGACAATAATACTCGTAGAGAAAAACTGATTTGTACCGGGAAATTTAATTATCAAATGTCAAGTTATGAGTAATTTATTAAATTTTCTATTACAAAATATTAGTAAAATAAATGAATTATTATTAAGGATTAGTAACTTCACTTTACGCCTAGAATCATATTTACCAATTTAAAAAAAAAAAAAAACCGAAAAAAAACAAACTAGCATTTGTTGAATATGTTGCAAAGAGCTGCTGCTGTTTGCACGTGGAGGTGGGTCTGAAGAAAAACCTAAAAGTACTGCAAACGAACTATAGTTAAGAAACCGATATGAGTCTTATATATATATATGTGTGTGTGTGTGTGTATGGAATAACTTTTATATGGTCTAAAAAATTTTTAGGCACAGGATGTGGTAATATACCTTTTTTCACCCTTAGCACTGTGAAATAGAATGGCATATTCCACATTTAAAACGAATTATTTTGGTTGAATAAAGGTTTAACTAAAAACTTAAGGCCTCTTTTATTTTCACTTCGTTTGGGGATATAAAAATTAGAACAATTTAGGAAATAAAATGCATTTTTTAAAAAAAATGAACGTTTTGGAAGTTTTTTTTTTTTTTTTTTTTTTTAAATCATTAATTCAATTACTAAATAAAATCATTGGTTTAGTAAATCTGTCAACATAACATTACTCTCTTTATTAAAAAATCTTTGAACAATAAAATACTTTTGAAATTTTTAGTATTTATTAGCTGATAAAGTTTAATAATGGATCCGATTTGAAACAATACTTTTAGTTCAAAATATCGTAGAAAAGCATTTTTTAAACTGTTTTCAACAACCCATATAAAAGTTGACAACTTTCTCGATATAGACTTGTTTCTGAATTTTTTGTAAAGGGTTTGACTACTTGACGAATATAATGCGAGGACCCTTTTTATATAATTTTTAAGTACCCAGTAATCTTTAAAATTTTGGAAACTAAGTAATCTAATATTTTATTGAATTTTAGGTACCTTTTGCTTTAGGTACCTAGAAAAATTTTCTGAAAATGAGCATACCATAATAAAAAGTTTTCAAAATATTTAAAAAAGGTAAGATTTTTTTTTTTTTTTAATCCTTTCTAGAACGTTCGTAATTTTGGTTAAAAAAATTCTTGTTTTTCTTGCATAAGTTTGTGGGCCAAAGATTAGGGATTCTTGGCATTAAAACATTGTTTTGGAAAGTTTAATGAAACTTTCAGGACTTATTCGCAAATGAATGAAATTATTTTATAATTTTTTTCTTATTTTTGTTTTACGTCTTAATTTCCTGAAATTTTGAGAAATTAAAATTTCAACAAATCCACTAACGCCAGGTACTGTATCGTCGAAGTAAAATTTCAACCTCTTCATATTTATTAGTTAAAAGCAGGATTCTTTGGAGAATTTAAAAATCAATTTGTTTTTATCAAACAAACTCCATTTACCAAAAACTGGCTCTGAATCATAAAATAAAAAAAACTCAATAAAATTATCTGTTTAAAAGTGATAACACTTAAAATTCAATAAAGCATTAGATTAGAGAATATTTTTCTAAATTTTTTTTTTAGTTTACTTTAAAAAAAATCATAGACATTCTCACCATTTTCTTCAATTGTGTTTTACAGATAGTCTCCATAGAACATTAGACCTGTTATGTCAAAACATCTACTGTCCATTAAAAACACAGCTACTGTCTGGTTAAAAAATGCATTTCTGCAATATTATAAACTAAAAGTAAATATTTGTTTCAAATTAGATTAATTATACTTTAAATGGGCTAATATTCCTCAAATAAATTTTCAGAAAATTATTTTTGAAAGATTTTTTTTAATAAAGAGAATTACATTGTGATGAAAGACAAAAAAAGGCACTAATCGGCTATTAAATTCTTTGACATCAATTTAAATTAGTTTTTGAAATACAGTATTTTGTCTATTGGAAATATTAAATCTATTAGCTTGAAATTAAAACAAAAATAAAAGCCTCAAGAGATTTTTCATTTTTAAAAATTCATTTTAAACTTACCGCATTTTTTTTTTTTTTTTTTAAAACCTTTCTTTTGCTTTTCTTTTTTTCCTCAAGCTTAATGTTTATCGAATTTATTACTTCTCATGAATTTTCTCATTAATAAATATAGATACCTTCACAGCACCATGCTACTTATAAAGGCTGTAACTCTGTTTTACAAAAATACTCTGGATTTTAGATGAATATAAGAATAAATGCTAGTAGTTAAATAGGTTTCTACTTTATAGTCTCTTACAAAGACACTCATTAAGGAAATGTTAAAAAGTTATCAAGGAATCTTAAATTTACTATAGTTATTGCACTTATTTTCTGATAATGTCATGTATGGATGTCTGCATTTACAAAAATTGACACATTTATACCTGCACAACACAAAAAAATTAATTTCTTTTTAAAATACAAGGCATCACTGAATCATAAGTGTTTCCATTTATGATTAGTAAATAGTTTTTTTACTTGCCTAACTGCTACAAATAAAGACAGAATTTTAAGATTTAAGACTTTATAAATTACCATAATTAAAATTTAAAAAAAAAAAAATAAAAGGAATTTTTGTAAAAAATTTTCTTTAAAAAAAATTTCTTAAGACAAAAATTTCTTAGCAGCCATAATATCTTATTCATAAAAGAAATTAAAAGCTTTTCTAATTAAATAATGTCTTAGTTATTGCATTTCTTATTTTGCAATTCAGAGCAAAATTTCTGTAACTCGAGTTTTGTTTTACAAAAGTAATTGATTTAAATTCACCAAAAAATGAATTTTTCAATTTCATAAAATTAAATAAGTGCAGGGTAACATGTTTAAAAAATATTTTTACAATGATTTTCTAAAAAGGGAAATATTTTCAAAATAATTTAATTCATTTGTGAATAAGTTTTGAAAGTTTCATTTAAAATCTGACAATTATTTGGTTTTTGCAAGAATTTGAAATGTTTTTCAGTGCAAAAAAAGATGCTCATATTTCCCATGCTAACTTATGGTCACATCCTGACACAAGAAAAACAATTTTATATAATACTCAGCCTCAGTGTTTAGAAAATAACATGATTAACTAACTTCTGAAAGGCAATAACATTTCCATTTTCTTAATTAAAATGGAAACACTGGATTAATTTAATAGTAATAAAACAAGAAATAATATTACATGTGTGTTTGTGTGCACATGAACAGATGACAAAAGCAAAGACACCATTTTACTTAAATCTTATATTTAATAAGGCTATACTCCTAAACAATTATTTTATTGCTAGAGAGCTGCATAATTACTTTAGAAAGCAAGTGGTTCATGGAAAATATCAATTCAAAAAAGTATCCATTCTACAAGATGGACTTGTAGTATTTGTTAATGGTTACTTGAACCAAAACAACTCTCATTTCATGAAAAATGAAGCTCCATGTCATGCAACAAAAAATAACTCTTATTTACATTGTTCAGACTGTTGTCCTCCTCTATATTGTCATATCCACAGCCTTTTAGACATTGTATGCTCCGGCATTCTTTAGGTGATTGGAATTTCGAACTGAACCCTTTATTTTGTTCACTGGGATAGATTTTTCTAGTTACAAGTGCCATGCCTGTTTCAGATATCTCGGTTATCTCCCTTTAACTCAACTCTCCGGGTTTTTGTTAACCACTGCAGTCGCCAGATATTGAACTCACAACTCTTTGGGTCAAGTCACTGGATCCAACCAATGCTTTTATCCACTGGGGATATCAGTGTATGAATTTTTGGAACTTATAAACCTAATGTCTCAGGAACTATTCTTTAAAATATTGCAATGTTGTTGTTATTGTGGTGATCTCCATTTTTCCCTCCATATGTGGTCAGCTACGCCTGATTTTTCTATTTCCCCTCGTGTTACGGCTTTACGATGTTTCTGCTGTCTTACCTAAAGTGGGTGGCCTGTTTCTCCTTTATATTTCTTACTAGAGCTGCATAGGATGGTAACACACATCTTTTTCATTTCTTCTCTGTGGGAGTCTTACCTCGAAAGAGGTATCTGCAAAATGTCATAACACTTTTGAAGATCATCCTGATGTTATATGGCCACAGATCTTTTGTATTTTCTCCAATAATTTGGCGTAGCTGACCATATATAAAGGGAAAAAGGAGATAACTGTCCCCTGTGGAATGAGGTTTAAATAATAGAACATCACTGGAAAATATGAAAACTTAAGGAATTGGCGCACATGCTAGGCCACAAAAATCTATGCTGGCCAAGCATAGAAATGAATACAATTAGGGAACTAGTAATACAGAGTGCTAGAGAAAAGAGATAACAAAATTGCAGTATGAACTCTTGTAAAAAAAAAAAAAAAAAAAAAATAGTTCCTGAAACATTGGGTTTATAAATCCCAAAAATTTATAGACTGATGTATTCAAAGACACATGGCCCAGTGGATAAGTGTTGGTTGGATCCAGTGACTTGACCCAAAGAGTTGTGAATTCCAATACCAAACTTGGAGAGTTGAGTTAAAGGGAGATAATCTGTAAGAGGTATGGCACAGGGAGCTAGAACAATCTACCCCAGTGGATGAAATAAAGGGTTTAGTTTGAAATTCCACTTACTTGAAGAAGGCCAGAGCATACAATGGACAAAATGTCATGAATATAACAAAGATGACGACAGTGTGAACAATGTAAATAAAAATGGCAGATTTAAAAATTTACTGAATAATGATATAAATCTTTTTAAATAAGTTGGGCCAGTTTTGGAGTATGAAATAAGGGAAGAGTCCAGGAAAACTATAATATATTTGTCTAGTATTTTGAAAGATGCATGATACAATATCTCACAATAAGAGATGAGCAAATCTTGAATTTTAATTTGTACGGTTGTTTAGATACTTGAATAAAGGATTTTGTTTAAAGATAGAAATATTTTTTTTTTTTTTTTTTTTTTTCTTTTATCACATGTCTGTCTGCACACATTAAAATCTCCTCAAATATGCAAGTTTTACCTGATACTGTTTTTGGCTCAGGATCAATTAAGATCAATTTTGAGTTGCACATTTATAAATTGTGTTCATATTTTGCTGGTGATAGAGAAACTGGAAATGCAGGTTACAATACATGTTTCAATAAAATGGGTAGGGTCGGAGGTACAGCCTGACATCTGTGGCAATATGCCAATTGAACTAGACAAGTTTTTTTCCTACTCTGCATGTGGAGTCTGACATTAAAAAAGGCCATTTGCCACATTCTTTTTCTGTGAGAAAATTTAAAAATTCTTATTGTTCAAGGTGGGAATTTTATTGCAGTGTAATTATATTTCTGTAGAATAACACTTTAACTGTTGTATTGTTATAACATTGTTGCCTATCTTGTGAGGTGGATAGAAAATTGCCTTTTACTGAAAATAAATGACTAAAAAGACACTGATGGCAATTTCTCATGGGATCTGCCATTTTAGTTTTTGATTAAATACTTTGCAATACAAACTAAGCTAAATGAAATTCTCCCCCACCACATCCAGTCATATTGTGTACTATACTTCTACACTGGTTTGTATATAACACAAACACTAGGAAATGATAGCAAGCAATGAAAGTTTTAACATATACATTAGTCCACAGCATTGCCAGTGTTAAAGTAGCATGGTCAAAACTTGTGATAAGCACATTTTGTGGTAGAATAATTAAAGGACCTCCTCCTCACCTCCCAAATTTTTAATTATGAAAAAGGAAGAACTTTTGCACAATTAAATTCTGTGATTGTAGCTTAATAGCCTGTAAACAATCATGAAAATGTCCAGTTTTCATTTCATAAGTAAATTTGCATGCCATCTTTCTAATAAAGGGATGTAGTAAATAATTTCTTACTTCCATTAGAGGAAGTAGTAGTTTCCAATAATAATTAAGCCTATATTCCAGAATTTTCTTGAATGATACCAAGATTTTTTTTTTTTTTTTTTCTTCAAAGTTCTTCTTAGCTTAGTTGATCTAGAGCACATTGGATCTAACATTGGTTGCCTCTGCCCAGGGTGCCCAGTGCATATCCTGTCAGAGAGCTTGTATTTTTCTTGAAGTTTTTTGAATATTCAGGCTGGTAGACAAAAATAAAATAACTGTTTAATAAACAGTCTACTCAAATATTAGTATCCGCTAAATGATAAAATCTGTTGGATTAATTAAATATAAAATTTGAGTGTTTGAATTAACTTTAATTGCAAAAGCTAAGGGTAAAATTAATCAAAAATAAAGATAAAAATGTCTATTTAATAGACATTTAATCTCTCATATTAAATATATTTCTTACACTTATAAAGAGCAAGAATGTTGAATGTAGAAGCACAATGTACTATAATCCAAATGTTTTGCTGTTAGATAATACTTTGATTTATTATTTCTATCTCTACATATTTATGCTGCCAGGTTTTTTTCAATATTATTGAATATTGTTGGTGAATGTTTTAAAATTGATTTTCTTCTTCAGTGCGAATATCATTTGAGAAACGTGAATACAAGACATTAAATGAGTTTGTGGCAGACTTTCGCTTAATGTTGGAAAATTGTTATCGTTATAATGGTCCAGACAATTATATATCTAAACGAGGACAACGTCTTGAAACCATGCTTGGACAAAAATTGGCACTTCTTCCAAGGTAAGATTCAGAATAATTTTTATTTTTTAATAAAATACAGAATATATAATTGGTACTTTCCTTTAGTATACAAAAAAGTCTCTGATAGTATTTACAAAATAGTGTCATAATTTTAAATTTTTATTTGCTTTTGTAACTAAGTTTACCTTGTTTAAATTATGATTTTAAAAGTTCAATGAGAAATAGCAAAATAAGACATTATGATATTGCATCTATTATCATTGGTTGTTCCATGAGAAATACAAGTGTTCATAATCATAACCTTTTACTTCTTGCATTTAAAAATTATTTAAATTTGTTTTGTTATCCCAAAAAATATCAAATATACATTACCAGTCTGATTGAAATCAAAGTTAAGCTTTCTTTGTCAAATTGGAGAGCTCTTATTAAATTGATTTTTCTGATGCTGAATACCTCTTGTGTTTAAATGCCTATATCCATTAAATTGCAGTCACATCATTAGCTGACTAGAAATTTGCATAAAAGAGCATTTGTTCATGTATTAAGTGGCAAGTGATTCTAACTACATATATCTAATATGTAGAGGGGCCTATTTTCCATGAATACAGAAAACAGAATGGCCTACTTGAAATGGAAATCATGATTTTTGAAATGGAATTTTTTTTTTTCTAACAGATTTCAAGTGCCATTTTAATTTGTTGCTATGTTTGCCTTTTGTAACTCACTTGCCCAATAGACATCAAAGGATAAAGGCTACATTCATATTAGGAGGCTTTGTAAAAAATTCTTGTTCTCCATGCCTTAAAGCTGTATCTTCCAAGTAGAATGCATTGTTTCTATCCAAATAACCCATATCAGTGAATGCTGATAGAAATTCCTCCAGCAAGGTGATTCTTTCCTGAATTTATAATTCTCTGTGCATTCTAGAAGCTTTATACTCCCATTTACTTTCTACATGATAACCTAAAAACTACTGTTTGATAATGGCTTCTTCATGACCAATCAATCTCTAGACCCAGACTCAATGACTATTCAAAAATTGAGCAAATGATTTTACCAATACTTGGCCACCAGAGATTTGTTCACCATCTCGTTTATCTTTTTTACTGAATGTTGACTGATTTTAAAAAGTATTTTTTTCATGGTTATTCTCTTATAAGTTTCTACTGAAGTTGCTATACACACTCTGCACTCATGCAAAACAGATTTTATTAAATTCCCACCTCTGCACACAACTACCATGCACTTAATGATCATAGGATTCCCAATTAAAGTCATTTTTTTTTCTACTGAATATGAATAAAGACTCAATGGAAAAAGTTTGTAACTTTGTCATTGTTATTATCCTCTACCTATCAAGGTTATATAAAACACATGCTCAATTAGGAATTTAATATTATGATTGGTTCTGTTGAATATTTTGGGTGAGAGTGGACAGATAATAAAGTATTTTAAATACCGCTTGAAAGAGGTTGAATGTGAACAAATTAAAAAAAAATTGTTTAAATAAGTTTAAAGTTATATTATTTTTTTATTAAATAAACTTACAGAAAAATAAGTCTATAAGGGAGGAAGACTATCATCATAAGTAATTTAAAGTGTAGTTTATATTTACAGCATTTTATCTGAAACAAAAATATCTTGTATGTATTCATGAACCTTCTATTGTGAAAACAATAACTTTTGAGATTTCTTTTATGAGTGTGGAAATTTTAGTTGTTTAAATCTTCTTCATTATTTATAAACCAAAAAACCAAAAATTTTCTATAAGTTCCTGACATATTCTATTATACCTCTTTGTTTGCTTTTTGCTAATTTGTCTTTGTTTCTCCCATCTTTACTTTCATTGCAACATTTTTAAGTTAATTAATTTTTCTGGTAATAAACTAAAATGAAAAAGTAAAATAAAGTACTTTAAGATGAGATTTGAACATGAACACCAAAAGTTGCTTCTTTATTTCACTTTATATATTTTACTTTAAAAGAAATAAGATCTAAAAATAACTGAGGAAAAACTGAACAAAATGCTCATTAAAAAAAAAAAAAAAAAAAAACTTCTAATATAACTACCCCCCTACAATCTTTTGATCAGAATTTGCTATTGCCTAGCAACTAAACTAATATTTTTTTTGCTTTTATGATAAACTTTATTTTAACTTGAAAGAAAATTACTTTATCTTATGTATCCATAAACTTGCGTGGTTACAAAGTAAATGGAATAATCTTTATAGCTGAACAAGTTTTGATATTTATTTTTTTTATCAGATGAATTTTTTTAAATTCTTTGATATCTAGAACATCCTGCACATATAAATATAGTGAACAGGTATATAACCACAATAACATAATCATGAAATCTTCAACCAAGCAGGAGACTTGGTCCCAGATATGTCATTAAACTGAGGTGCCAAAAAAATTAGGCAGGTATCTAATTGTTCCCTTCAATTGAATGACATTTTCATGACATGCCATAAAGTATGTCAGCTGCTGGAATCTATTGTGGGCATATGTGCTGATCATGTTTAATTTGGAAAACATGTTTCTCCTTGTATATTTATCCCACAACGAAAATGGCAGATTGGGTATGTGAATCCAAGTAATAGATGTGTAAAGCAATGACTAAACTTATTGTTGCATGTTACAAACAATGAGCATTAAGAAAACATTTAAACTAGTAAATTGTTTGAGTGTGTGAAGTTGTGTAGAAGTGTAACAAGCGTGTGTGAGGATTCAAAAGTCAACGGTGGACCAAGGGAAGCGACTGTATCTCAGCAGCAGCATTCTTATCTACATGCAGCTACAACTGAAAGCTAAGGATGGGGGGGGGGTGAAGAGAGAGTGACAGAATGCTATAAACCTGTTTATAGGTTTAGGAGTGTCCCTTAGCAGTGTGTGTGTTTTAGGAAAGTGAGGTAACTCAAATCATTACATGTGTATATCCCTCCAGGCACATTCCAAGGCTATTGGGTATAGCTGCAAAGAATTTAGTGAGGTCTGCAATATGATCTACACATGTTCAATTGTGTGTAAATTTGAGCCCAAAGAGTCAGTGGATTACCAGGGAGCCATCCAAGTGTTCCTTGGACCAGTTTTGTGTTGTCGGTGCACAGTAGCAGTTGCATAACACTTAGAAACCTAGCAAGCATAAAGGGGTACAAAAGGTTTGTAATAAGATCTTTGTCATTCCTGTCAAGCTACTTCATCAGAACACACCATTAGTCATCACCAACTTGCAAAACAACTTGCTGACAGGCTGAATCCATAATCCCATGTAGTTTCTCTATACAAACCTGGCTGTCTGTCTGAAAAAGTTAGAAATGGGATTTGACTAACCAAACCACATGGTGCCAGTCTTCTACTGTCCAATGCCATAGTGTCAATATGTGAAACCTTGGCTAATCAACAATTAAATTTTGTAGGATGCTGTAAATGCTTTAGTGCCAGCTTTGAATTGAGATGTAATTTGATTCCTTGTTTGCTTACCATTCTTGTCAATGCCACTAATGTCTGCAATTCATATATTCCTGGTATACTTTTGCTACTATTGCTATATGAGTAGCCCAATTTTTCTGACTTCCAGTAATCATTTCATTGTCAAAGTGGATTAAATACTATTTGCATTACATGGTTGCCACAGCTTACACTATTTCTTTACCTATTAAGTTATATATGCATCATCTGGTTGAGTTAATTTCTGCAAATAAAGTAATTTTTGACCTTCCAATTGCTGAAGAGATTAGAACTGAAATGCATACCAAAGATAGTTATGTTTCAGCCAAATGTTGATTCCTCCATTTTAACCAAATCATTTTGATTTTATACTTGTTCACTACAGCATAATTTAGAGGTTACAGCTTTGTCTTAAATTGGTAGTAAGTTTCTCTATAATTTTAAATGCAAACCCCTCACAAACATCTCATTAAATGAATTTTTAAGGAAATCTTTTAAATGCAGAATAGTCATTTATTGTATAATGATCTTGCACACATCCTTTTTAGTTCACTTTCAGTAACATACACACAAAATCTAAGAGACCAACTACCAGCATGTAATAGTACAGAAACTGGAATTTGAATTTAAATAATAATTTTTAAAAAAAATCAGTCTGTGATCAATATTCTTTATTGAATTTCTTGCCTTATTTTAAATAGCATTAAATTTAATTTTTTGAACTGTAAAAAAAACTATATTGCTTACATTCTTATTTTTAGTTAAATTTCATTTTTATTACCATAACAATATTTAAATTGAATTTTTTCTAATTTGTGCATAATTTTACCAGAAAGGTAATAATTCCATGTTGTAGCTTTTTGTGTTGGTATAAAACTTTATGCTATAATGTTGGCATTATTAAATTAATAAAGTAAAATTATAAAAATAGCTATTGAGTAGTTAGTGAAAGCTGATCATTTTAAAAATGTCTGCTCATTTTAGCACTTATTTGCTTCTGTAGATGATCTAAAAAAACAAAAAAAACTCAACAAATTACACAGCACTTAATTTGATTAACTGTATTACTTAGAATGGTTACTTTGCTATTTATATAAAGTCTTGGTTGGCAATAATATAAGTGACAGATAGCTATAAAAAAAACACTGATTATTTATTTTGTTTAAATAATGCACTGACTATTGTTTGCATCATGTGGCAATAATTGTAACCAAGTAATTTAATTTCTTTGAATATTGGTGTCATTTAAAAAAAAATAAACAAAAAAAAGATGTTATTAACTAGAATTGATTAGAAAAATGTTAATGGAAAAAGTCTTCACCATTTTAATTTTAATCAAGGTCTTTAAACCAAAATTTGTTTTTATAAATTTAAATTACTCAAAATTCATGCATCAGTTAAAATCAAATGAAAACAACTTAGGGTTTAAAAAAAAAACTTTATTCTAAAACAAAATAGATAATGTATCTTATTTCTGTTCCTGGTATTTCTGAGTTTTGAAATTATGCTTTTAACAAAAAGTGGGATATGATAATTTTAGCAGAAGAAAAAGTAATGATAATGCTAAATCTTTTTAAATAATTTTTTATATATCTTTAATGGGCCATAAATTGTGTGGAAAAAACTTAAATTTGTGTTATTCGCGTTGCAAGAATTTAGCATCTATTCATTTGTTTTTCAATTTTTCAAGGTCATTATGAAAAAATTGCAGAATCTAAACTAAAATGAGAAAATAAAAAAGGCATTTAGGATTATCTAGATAATTGATCTTACAATTTTATAATGCATCTTTTAAAGAGCAAAAAAAATTTTTCATTTAGATACAATTCTTCCACAATTTTGAATTTTGAACTGTGGTTTCATTTAATAGATTTATTGTTGAAGATATATATAAATATTTATATTTAACTATGAGTAAATAAAAAGTTATTCAAACCTCTTTTGATTTGAATCAAAAGTTTGTTTGGAATCTTAAGACCATAAAATCACAATACTTGTTGAAGATTACCCATTTCGAACAAGAAATTATGATTTACCCATGACCATTTCCAGGTAATACAGATTTCTGAGACAATTAAAAATCTAATTGAAGGTTTAAATTTTTCTCATTTGGACATAAATAGAAATATTTTTGAAAAAATATACTAGATTTTTTTTTTTCTGTTAGATATGATTTTAATTTTAATTATTATTTTTTCACCATTGTCTTTGGAACTTTCTCTTAATTCCTTAAGATCCCAGTTAAAAAAAAATTTTTTGACAATGATTGAAATTTTAAAAGCAATCAAAAATAACTAGTATTAAAATTTAAACATTCTTAAAAATCTTTGATTATGATAGAAGGCAAAATTTCATCAATCTTAAGAAAATTTCTTAACATTATTTAAAACAGAAAATTATAAATGTTTTTTCTGAAATTTTTCAAAAAACCTGAGATGGCAATGAATTTAAAAGGGACATGTTTTTTTTAATTAAAAAAAAAAAACTAAGAGGTATGGATAATCTGTTTGTTATTAATATAAATTCAATAAAATTGTATAAAAATCAAAAATAAATGGAATGTTGCTAAAAATGTACCAAATTTGATGTGAAAAAATTTTAATTCAAAAAGATTATTTTTTAAACTTTTTGACATTTTAATATTTGTCAAATTTTTAAATTTTCAAATTTGGTGATTTGAAATTTTCTTCTTTCCTATTTTGTTTTTTTTTAATATGATACAAAAAAAATTTTTTTTATTTTTTTAAAATTTTGAAATGGAATAGTTTGTTCTGGGAATTCAATATATTTTATGTATGGAAAATAATAGCTTTTTAGAGAGATTTTTTACCTTTTTCAAATCCATTTATTTTTATTCAGTGGAACATTATGGTGTCTTTTTCTGCATAATAGAACAGAAATAATGGATATTTAAAAAAAAAAAGCCATTAAATATTAAAACAATATTATATATTTGTTTCACCAATATTACATATCAGATTAAATATTTACAATCGTTTTTGATTACTTATTCAAAAAATTTTAATTTCAATATCAGTCTTTCTTTAACAAAAACGATTTTGAAAAATTTTCTGGAAATCAATTAAAAACTTTATTTATATATATATATATGGAATATATATATATATATATATATATTTATATATATGTTTCATTAAAGAAAATCAATCTCATTTTCTTTCTCGCTTTTCATCATTCTTGGTTGTGAAAAGGAATTAAAAAATAATGAGTGAAGAAAAAAAATTTAAATAAATAAAGACGCTTTGGGTCATTTGATTTCATAAGGTTTAAAAGGCATGGATTTTATTGGTAACTATTTATAAACAAAATTTTAAATTATATATATATATATATATATTTAGATATTCATTCAAAAAAATTCCTGTTTTCTAAAACTGAATGTAAAAAAGATTGACATTTTGAATTGGTTGCAATTTATTCGGCCATCTAATCAATGATATTTGATATTTCAATACTTAGAATAGCTTATATATGAGCATAATGAAGAATATTTTGTATGAAGATAACCATTAATATATATAAATATAAATATAATAAATTTATATATATATATTAAATATAAGTCATTACAATAAATATGTAATGCCTTTCAAATAAATGAAAATAAGCAAAAAAGCTTTTGTAATAATAAATAATAAAAGATAAGGAAATTTTTCAAATATTGTAAAAATTTATATAAACTCATCTCAAAGGAAATGAATAGCAGCTAAGGTAAACAAAAAAAAATATAATAAAATCGTACTGTTTTAAAATCTTTTTTATTTTTTTCATGAATGTTTTTTTTTTGCGTTTTAAAAATAAGAAACTTGATAAATTTTGCTTATATTCCAAAAAAGAAATTTGAAAAGTTGACAACTGAAGTTTATAGAAGTTTGGAATCGTCGCGAAAAATAAATACAAAATGGTATGGATATATTCTTTTTAATTTTTTCATTAATTCAAATTCATCCATGAAAGAATCTGGTAAACCATCAGCATAATTTAAATGTTTAATTTTTGTGAAGAAAAGAAAATTGTTAAATCATTCTACAGACAAATTTGACAAAAAAAATTACAACTAAATGATTGACTCATTTTGCCATTTTTTTAAATGACCTTCAAAGTATGAATTTTTTCTTGCAAAAGTTCTCTTGTAAGGTGTTTTATACAAAAAAAGGAATTTTAATCTGTATTTTTACATTTTTTGTTTCAATTAAAGAAACTATTCATTATGTCTAAGAAAATCTAGTAAACAATCTCTTTGTTTCGAGTTTCTTCAATTAATATCAGAAATTCTAACAATTCATATCAGTTTTGGAAAAGATTTTTTTCAAAATATCTAATGTTTCTATTCAAAACAACCTAATTTTCAATATGTTATAAACCGAAAATCAGACAAGAGTAAATCTATAATTTAATTATTAAATATATAGAATTTCCTGGAACTTCATAAAAAAATTAAAAAACTTTCTTTTCAACAAAAGTTTTTTATTTTAATTAAGATTAGATATGAAAAAGCATTATTTTAAAAATTTTTTTTTTTTAATTTTTTTTTATTCTTTCATTTAATCATATATTTTTTGACAAATCTTTTTTACAAGTTATGGGCAGTGTTTAAAATATTTCAAATTCTTTTGCATTTAAAAAAATCTTTCATCAAGAAATTATTTCAACAAAACAAAAAATCATTAATCCTTTCAAATGTCATTGAACAAAATTAGGACCTTGAATGGAAATTTTCGAATTTTTTTCATGAAAAAAAATTTTTATGTGTCCATTAGGCTTTAAAAGGATTTGAATGTAAATTTAAATAAATTCAGGTGATTTTCAAAATTTTTTTTTTTTAAATTTAATATCAAAAACAAACAAGAGTGGTATCAAGATGAAGGATTCTTTGTTTGTCAAAAAGGACTTTTGAAGAAAAGATAATGACAAAGATGATTATAAATAATCTTTTTCAAGATTTAAAAAGAAACATTATTTCCCCATCATTCATCATTTCTCTTTATGAATCTTTATCTTGTTTATCATTTTTTAATGAAAAATAATTTTTAATTTAGTTTGGTTTTCCATTCAATATTATTCCATTTAGAATATCCGGAAATTTTTGTGAATTTCCACAAATTTGAAAAATTCAATATTTTTTATCTTTTATCATTTATCTGCAAATTAAATTTCACAATTAAAAATTTTACTTTAAGCAGGGAATTCATTGGGTTAATTGATCTGATATATATAATGATGTTAAATTCCCATTTGATATCTGTCTATTTTCTGAGATGAGGTTCTTTATAATATTTACATTATTCGGACTATTGTCCTCATCTTTATTGTCGCCATATTTATCACAACGTTTCGGCCGTTGTACCTTCAGCCTTCTTGTGGTTGGAATGTCGAACTGAACCCTTTATTTTGCTCACTGGGGTAGACTGTTCTAGTTCCACGTGCCATGTCTAATGGATGTTATCAGTTATCTCCTGTTAATTCCCTCTGAAAGTTCTCTGCATTTAACCAGGTATTGAACTCACACTTTGGGTCCTGTCACTGGATCTAACCAAACTTTATCCACTGTGCCATGTGTCCTTGAGGACATCTGTGTATGAATTTCTGGGTATTATAAACCTAATGTTTCAGCAACCATTTTTTACCAGTGTTCATATTTGCATTTTTGCTGTTATCATTTCATGTTTTTACCAGAGCTCATATTGCAATTTTTTTTGTTATTATTGCTTTTTCTGGCACTCCTTATTACTGGTTCCTATATTGTATTCATTTCTATGCTTGGTCGGCTCAGGAGATTTTTTGTGGCCTAGCATATGTGCTGATTCTTAAGTTTACGAATTTTCCAATGATGTTCTTTGTCTATGATCTCAACCTGATCCCACAGAGGCGGTGATCTCCTTTTCTCTCCATATGTGGTCAGCCATGCCTGATTTTCCACTTCCCCTCGTGTTACAGCTTTCTGGTGTTCTTGAAGCCTTACCTTAAGGGGGGCGGCCTGTCTCCCTTATATATTTCTTTCCGCAGCTGCACGGGATAGCGTACACACAGTCTTTAGTCATGTTCTCCTCTTTATGGGGGTCTTACTTGGGAGAGATATCTGCAAAGTGTCGTTAAGCTTTTGAAGGTTGTCCTGATGTTATATGGACCGCAGATCCTTTTGTATTTTCTCTGATAACCCTTCACATAAGGCAGGCAGACTGTTTTCTGAGTGTTGTTGTCCTGCTCTTGTACCCGCCTATCCCAGTTTTTTGGGCTGCTGCCATGTACCCAGGGTAGTTGTTACGTTGTAGGGTACTATTTATACTGACCAATTCTTTATCTAATGTCTCTGTGTCGCCACTTTCATGACTTTTTGAGAGATGATCCCTTTCTTTACGCTGTATGGATGGTGGGAGTTGAAATTGTAGTACTCCGGTGAATGTTGGTTTATGGTATACGGATGTCTTGAACCCATGCTCTGTTCGAGATATTAGAACATCCAGGAATGGAGTGTGTTGTTACTCTCTTTCTCCATTGTGAACTGTATCGAAGGTCTTATTGAGTTCACATGGTCCAGTAGAACCTGACATCTTCCTGGTGTGGCCAGAGTATGAAGGTGTCATCTACGCATCTTTTAACCATAGTTGGCTTTAGAGATATAGATTTTAATGCCATTTCCTCAAAGTATTCCATGTATATATTGCTGGTGATCATGACCCATTTTTAAGCCCTCATCCTGTCGATATGTGTGATCCCATTCTGAAGTGTGTTGTTTGTGTACAGAAAATCAACATCTCCATCAGATTATCTATTGGAATGGTCCGTTCTTTACAATCTGTGAGTTACTACAATCTGTCTCTTCCATGCGAGAGTGCCTCCTCTCTGGGTGGTGAACAAACTCACCACATCCAAGCTCACCATCTGGTTGGATAGGATGGGGCACTTTTGATTATTTGCACAAAGTGGGTGGAGTTTTTGGACATATGAAGGTGATTTTCTGATCAATGGGTCAACTATATCTACAAGGGAGTGACTCAGAAGGGTGGCACACA